>VZRS01011733.1:871464-955831 GCA_013398055.1 Ifrita kowaldi | reverse complement strand
TTTTTTTTTTTTTTGTAATTCATGCATGTGTGTTGAGTATCTGGTCATAATATTTTCTGTTGAGAACGAAGCGAAAAAGGTTCCTGTAATTTTTTTCCCTTTTCAGAGTAGTCTGCTTGAATGCTCTCCCTCCCTGGTAGGTAATAGAACTACACTTTCTTTTTCTCTTCTTCTTAGCATGTAGTCTATTATCATCTCTAACCTCTACGGTTTTAATGTTCTCAGAGAACTGTAGCTCTTTTCTCTGCTTAACCTTTCTGACTTTATCCTTACATGACTACTTGCCCTATGTCTTCATACTCATCTTTAATAATACATGATTGCTTCTACTTTGTGAATGACCTTTTTGATTTCAGTGCCATCAAATTACTACTGAAGAAGTCAAATATACCTCTTCTTGTGGTTTACTCTTGTCTGTGGGCTGAATTCATTAGCTTTTGTATTCATAAAACTTTTTAGTGAGTGTCAGCTTACTGTATTCCCTTTTTGCTGCATAATTTTTTCCTAAGAGAAACTAAATATTTGACTTATTGAGGTCAGCTTTTCAAGGTGTATTATTTTCTTTTTCAACACTTTTTTTTTACTAAGTAATTTCATAAAAATTACTTTCAGTCTTCAGGTTCTTATGTTCCTCCATTTTTAAATCAGAAAAAAAAATCAATTTAGCTGATATTATCTCTTTATAATTGCCTTCCCTCACTGAACTGAAATGCTAAAGTACAAAGAATTTCCCATGTTAGTGAATTCAGTATATTGCACTCGACAAGCCTTAAAACTGCTGATCTAAACTGATTCATCTCAATCTTAAACAGCTTTGTATGAGAAAGTTGTTATAAATCTTACCTTTATGTAATTTACAACCCAGCTGTGCTAATTGTATGCATTAAATTCTTGTGCCAGTTTCATTCTTCATGCTCTTTTTTTTTGTCCTTCATGTTGCCTCCTTATTCCCTTAAAAAATATCATCAACACATTTCAAGAATATACTGAGCTGTTTATTCTATCGTAATTTTCAAAAAGTACCTTTAAATATTGGTTCCAGCTAGACTTTCAAGATTTGTATTTGTATTGTATTGTGTCTCTAGAAGTAGAGTTGAATCAACAAGAAGACTGGATTCAAGTCTGAAGTAACATTCTCATTATTAAGGAAGTTTAAGATCTGGGGTTTAGTAGCACGCAATTCTTTTGCTACAGTCAAAAACACTAAAGCCATTGTCACTAAAGCCATTAATCCACTTTCATTTGTTTCACATTTGCATCGGCATTGCTGTAGTCAAATATCTCATAGAATTCATCTGATATCTAGTGGAGAGACTTTTAGGGTCATTTCAGATACAGATTTTCATATTCTTCAAAAATCATGATGGAAAACGCTACTACACTAATTTCTATAGTGTTTAATATATATCACTGGGATGAACACAGAATAAAATTTAATGCATTAGTTTACATAACTGCAGTCACTGCATGGATAAACATCCCTGTATAACATTAAGTACTAAATGAAACAGAGGAAACAAGTATTTAGCATTAAATTTAAAAATACAAATAGCAATGTTTTTACTTACATTTCAGTTCAACTGTCTTAGTTTGCATCTGTGGGAAGATTTCATTAGCATCTCTTTTGCACCGGCTGAAAAAAAATCCACAACCAAGTTATTTTTTCCATCAAGCACCCCAGCACAAAACAAACAAATACATAAATATTGGACAATATGCCATTATTTTATCTCCTACAATCTGAAAATGACTCTACACTGCTCAAGCATAAGCACTTAATATGCATCTTCAATTTTGAACTTTAAAATGTCATTTAATATTCTGCATTTTGGAAAACCATCATTAGTGGAGTCAGAATCAAACATAAGATATTTTCCAGACAAAACTTGCACCTTTAATAATGTTTTATAATTATTGCCTTTTCCTAATTGTTTTCTAGAAAATGGTAGGTTGTCTAAAATACATATGATTTGTTCACAAGATAGCATTCCTGAGAAATCCAGTGAAAAAATAGTGAAGAAAATTTAGGCTGGTTTTTTCAGCCCCTGTGACTTCAACTTTCCTTGTTGAGACAAAATGACTACACAAGAATACCTTCTCCTTACCAGTTGAGTGTTGGTCCACACTGCCTCATATTCTGAGCTCCAGACCACTTCAGAGTGAGGAAAAACTGTCAGGACCTTAATGCCAGCTCCAGTCTTCCTTCTGGTGCACTGCCTGGAACAGGCCTAAATAAAGTCCAGTCCACAGCAAAGACTTTTACTTTTGAAGTCTTGTACTGGGCACAAGTGGCAGGGTCAGTGGAGGTTGAAGGGACTGGGCACAATGTGCAGCAAGAAGGGGAGTTTAGACAGCTCACGTCTTTGTTTCTCAATAAACGAGTCAGTAATTAAAAGCTAATGTTAATTGGTTACAAATTAAATTAAGCAAAATTTCCCAAATCAAGACCTGTCTTACCAGCAGCAAAACTGTGGGTTCACACTATTTTTAGGCCAAATCAAAAAGACAGATAGAAAAAAGTATGGCCATGAGACTTGGCATGCTTGAGCCTGGCTGTATTGTCCTCTGGCAGTGCAGTTGGAAGTTTAGTGTTCTAAAGCTGTGCCACACAAGTAATCAGAGACAACCATTATTAACCATTGATTAGCAGTCATGCTAATAATCACTGGTGCTTCTTTTCCTGAGTGGGTATCAAAGAGAAAATGATAGTACAAATTTTAGAAGAATTTGCAGTTTACTGTAGCATTTGGGGAAAGCATAGCATGGAGTTTCATACTAAGCCACACAGGGGTGATGAACGCTTTTTCTGTCCTGCTTCCACGAGCAGCTGCAGGGCTGTTCACTAGCCCTAATACGTCATTAACACCAGCTAGTGACAGTAATGCTAGCACTGGTAGGTTCATAGATGCTGAGATGTGATCATAGATGTAAAACCAAATATTTTTCTTTTCTCACTCTGGGTATTCAGTATTTCTTGAAGTAACATTGAAACACCCATCTCCATGTCTCTTCAGATGTGATGGGATTTTAGTGCTCCATTACAGATGAAAAATGGGGTTATTATTTCAGTTGAATTTATAGCATTTTCCAAGTACCTTTGGAATGATAAAAATAAGTTGAACGCAATTTTCAAGACTGAGATATCTCTGAACCACTTACTATATCACTTGAAAATTGCCTAATATTTTTTTCATTTCAGTGTTCATCTAATGTTAAGATGTATGAAAGCTAAGAAAAAATATTAAGAGAACCCAATCATTTGCATCAACTATCAGCAATTTTATGCACTCAGCATCAAGAATTTAATGAAGGCTGTTGATTGTCTTCATATAGTTTGTTTTTAATAAGTGTAGAGTTAAAACTAAACCACTATATGTTTACAGGAAGTGAGTGGTCTAGGCTAAAGTCCTAGAGACACATTTGGGGTTTTTTGTTGCTAAGTCTACTTCAAGTTATATGGCTAAACAGCATTGCTAACTAATAAATATGATTTATTTGTACAAAATTAAATGCAATTCTGGTCCTACCCTAACTTTTGGTAAGACATACTCAAATGGGGCACAATCAAAACAGAATCAAGGACTGAGCAGATGGAGCAACCATACCATTTCACTAATCCTATAGTTTGCTCCTGTTTCGTGACTGAAACTAATGTGCAATATACTTTAGGAGAACATGTTCATTTTTCCTCATGGGAAATACTTAGGCTTCCTATCTGCAGCAGAACATTCTGGCATCTTGTTCAACAATTATGGAATTAAAGAGCAACTCGCTGTTTCCTCAGGATAAATGGAAACAAAATAACTTGTGCCTTTATTGCTGTTATATCCCAGGGGCCAAGCTGAGAGCGAACACAGAGTCGTGAAGAGAGTGAAGAGACAGTTGAGGTATTTCCTAATTTTTGACTGCTTGGCTTTCAGCACTGGTACTGACCTTTTAATCCAGTTTCGTTTATAATATTAAGAAATTGGATTATTTAACTTGCCTATGTTAGCTCTCTTTTAGAAGCTGAGAGTCAAACCAAAACCAAACTCCTTTTATTTGTTTTGCCTCTTTTGTCTCTAGAATGCTGTAGCACTCCTGTTTCTTTTATATGTCAATTATTCCCTTCAGTGCTTTTTAACTTGCTTCTGGCATCTGAATTCTGATGGCTTAAAATTTAAGAGCCTCTTTTCTTATCATCGTTTGTCCAGTACTTCTTAGCTTAAAGTAAAGGTAATTATTACATGGTATGTGATCTTTGTTTCCCTGAGTAGTGAGTGTTGAGTTGAGGTCATCGATCATGCCAGAATTGTTGCACATGTCAAGGTTGCATTCCAATTCTAATTTCAAGTATTCTTTTAATTTACAACAAGTGTTTTAGTGAAATGTGCTTGTGCCACTTCTTTAGTTTTCTAGGATTAAATTTCCCTAATTCTTTTACAGCTATTGCTAGATAGAATTGGTAATGCTGAAAAAGATGGAAGAAAATGCTACAACATAAATATTTAACATAGGTTTATGTGGTAGAAAGTATCGTATGTTTCTAAAAGTGAGCAGCTATAATACATAGTCCACACAGATACATTTATGGCCCACTGCTAAACTGGATATATTAATCTTGTGGTTCAAAGTTAGCTAAAGCTTCTTTTCATAACTGTACAGTATCGTATTTTAAAAACCCCACATTGATATTTAGCATGTCTGATGTTTTCTGTTACAGATTATTATCAAAAACTTTTCTTCGTACAATTGGAAAAATGTTATGATTTGACAAGTGACTTTCTCTCTGGAAGCAGCGATTTCATTGTCTCTTGTGAGAGTCGGCTCAGATTTAGTGAAGCTCATATAATATTAATTTTGTTTTTCCCCTTTCTCACCCGTATTCCTTCAAGACTTCCTGCTGAAATCACTGAATGTTCCCAAGCGGAGCTAGAGTCTTGCCATACACTGGAGACACAGTGTGGGTTCACTGAGAAGAAGTGTTTGTTGTCACAAGGCCTCTGTGGGAAGAGGTGGTAGAAACAAATCCTTCTTCCCCAAGAGAGCTCTGTGGAGCTGAATACCTCCCAGCCCATAAGATGCTGACAGAGAAAGGCATTTCTGATTTCTTTCTTTCAAAACAACTTTCATGCAGGCAAGAGGCTATCAGACTTTAGTAATGGGAATTAAGAGAAAAAGGACAGCTTCATCATGAAAGAGTAGATCAATACATGACTCCAAAACTGCTTGTCATGTAGAAATTAGATAGACAACACAGCCTATGTGTAAGGAAAACACAACAAAATCATTACCTGGAGAGGAAAAAAGAGAAATCTTTACAATAAGAAAACTTTGTTTGCAATTCTATGCCTTGATACATTAGGCTAGCTAGAATATCCCAGGGAGACAAAACCAGCATAAACAGATTACAACACAGTCCCTGTATATATCCTAGTAGAATTCAGTTTTTTATTCTCCTGTCATAAAATACAGTAAATGCTTCTGTGAGCCATACTGATATTTTTATAAACTAGATAATTAAGGGCAATGCCCCAATATCTTAATTACAGATGGTGGAAGTTGAATTATGTAAGATTCTTCTGTTGTATTGGTAAGTTCTCACGAAAATTTTACAAAATTTTTATTTGGATGCTTTTTGTTGAATCACATTAGTATTTCATAAGAAAGCTGAAGTGTACAGAGGAGTCTGATCGTAATGCTAGCCTCTAAAATGACTCAAAAGGTCACACTCCGTTTCAGCATTCTTTGTAAGAAATTTGGACAATTATGTACTGGGGCTTTCAATTATGGATCATTTACTCAATTCTTCTGATATGGTAGTTATAATAGACTGCATTCTGAAATCCTTTCACTAAAAATTTGCAAAACATTCAACACAGAATATTTCTAATTAACTTTGACAGCACTGAAAAACAAGGGCTTTTTAACTTGCTTTCAGTCCTCTATTTTTTGGTAAGTGTATATGCATATACTTAATACCTATATGATGCATATATGTATGCATAATTTAGTGCATATATACATATTTAACTGCACCAGAATTAAATTTAAAAATAAACTAAAAACTAAAACTTTCTTTTAAATAAAGTGAAAGTTAAAAAGAAAAACTCTTGGGTTTGCTTTACAAAAACCCACCTAGTCATCCTATTGTATGTTAGTCTGACCATGATCTATTAATTCCCCCTGCAACTCTAAGGGATAGTGATTCTTTCTTTTTTTATAGACAGAAGTTTCTATAAACTTGAAAACTCAATATTTTTGCTGCTTCTTATGCTTGGAAGAGGTCTTAAGGGTTTCATTTCCCAAAATGTTGCCACCCAACTACTTTTTAGGGCCATGTTATGCACAGAAATGGTGTTGAATGCCTGAGGGTTACAATAAGAGCCTGTATACCCTCTAACTGCCACAACCTGTCAAATTCCACAAATACTTCTCTGTGAGGCTTCTAGCTACTGATTGCTTGCAGAGCTCTGACCCCTGGTTTACAGCTGATCAACATAACTTTCCAACAAAAGGCTTTACCAAAGACAAAAATCAAGATTTGAAGGTGGAGAAGGTGAAGAAGGATTTTTTCTTTATAGTTACATCTGTTAGAGTTGTTGGTGACTTTATTTATGTTGGTTTACATTCATATGTAATTTGAGGTGTAGCTGGTAGCATCTGAGATTTTCTCTTAATAAATCCATCCAGAGTTGAAGCATGCTGACCAGTGCCTTTGATCTCCCCCACTTTCTTTAATGGAAGTTTATATTCCCACTCTGTGAACTTCTGCCCTGTAAATCTAAGTTCTCTAAGATAGGGGAAGTGCTTTCTGACCCATGGAGAATGTGAAGCTGTTTGTGGATTCTTTGGGGTATCATGCCTGCTGTATAGATGTAAAACATTAGGTCAACAACCCAGAGGATTCCTTTAAAACCTTGGTTATCCTGAACCAGGGAGCAGAGCGAAGTGTCTTGACCTGGCTGACATGGATTATTTGGAGGCAATATCTGTTGAACTCAGTTTTCCCAAGACAGGTGTTAGCTCAGATATTTTGCTGTTTTGTTATTAAAAGAATGCCCACCTAATAAAAATACTCAGGTAAGCAAAAATACATTTTCCTTAATGGAAACGCATGAGAGATTTTCAGGTTGTACATAAAGATGACATCTCCTTTTTTCTTAGAGAAACTGATCAGTAAGTCTTCAAATTTTTACTGTTAATACTACCAAATTTTTGATTATATTAGCATCTTTTTCCATCAATCATTTAGCTCTTGACTTTAAATATTCAACTAAAATGGATAATAGTCCACTGTAGACTCCTAAAATGAAGATCTGTGATGTATGTAAAAAGACTTACAAACATATATATATATGTTTCAGTGATCTTTACCTAACAATGAGATAACTTTTGACTTAAAATCTCCATCAATCATAGCATTGCTTTCATTATTTTTCTGAATTTAATAATGCAATTATAAAACTATCTCACAATGGTAATGAAATATATCTATAACCAGTGAGCATTTAGCATTTTGACTTTCTAAATATATAAATATACATACCTAGGAATTAGCGGAAAGCTGTTAGCTCATTATGCTGTTCACTGAGAGTCATTTGGGAACTGCAAGACTCTACATGATTCTCATTAAGTGAAATATCTGCAATGATAATATATTATTGTGTCATCTGCTTAAGAAATTGGTATAAATTAGCGCTTTAATATTTGACCTAATATTAATCAGTACAATATAAACTATGTGCAAATCATGTATATCAGGATTAATGGATTTTCCAGGCTTGTCTGAAATTAAATTTGAAAGTACTCCAAAAGAATATTTTAGTGAAAAGTCCTCATAACACAGGTCTGCACTGTGGTACCCAGTCCTAGCCACAGGATCCAGCTGGATGTTGACATAGAGGGATACCATCTCTCTGTGCCTCTGAGACCTATATGGGAAATACATATTTGTAGGTCAGAAATAAAAACATGTCACAATCTATTGGCCGCACATCTGGACAAGAAAGGCAATATGGCAGTGGGTTGCACTGTGGCTTACTCACCTATTCTCTATATAAATAGAGCAAATTACTGACTATTGGGACCAGGGATGTTCCCAAACTTGAGAAATCACTTCAGTCCCATTTGGTCTCAAAGTAAGAAAGCAAATAAAGGTAATAAAAATAGGAAAAATAATTGCATCTGGAGTATCAACACATTTGCCATTTAGAAATTTCTATGTTGACTATTGGATTATTAACTAAACTGTTGATTCCTTTGTTAAATGTGTATTCAGAAATTTGAAACACTTCCAAAAATTTTATATTGATATACTCCATTCTGGATACCACAATAATTATTTTTTCTAGCTCCAGTATGAAGCACATATTTACATTGAAAAGGCAGTTTTGCACAAGTAGCCTGTGAGCTGCAGGATGAATCAGAATATGAAACATGGAGCAACCCTTGCCAACTCTTGTGCATGTTAATAGCCTTTTTTCAGGAGTTTTGCTGACTTTAATGAAATTCATGATGCACTTATGTATTAGTCATGTCAGAAGGACTAATCTGAAGGCATTTCTGGAGCAGCAAATAGCTCTGCTGTTTGTCCTAGTGACAGTGTTTCTAATGAGCCTGCAGGCTTGGAGTCCTTTTCCACTCTAATTGTAGTCTTGTTTTTCTTGACGTTGACACAGCAGTGGCAATGGATTGAGGGCCTTTGCATTGGTCTACAGCAATGACCTCAGTAATCTTATCCACTAAGGTGCTGACAGGAGTCTCAGAAATAAAGACTTCCCTACCACTGTCCTGCCCGGAACAATAAGAGAGGTTTCCTTATGTGAAGGTGAGGATTTGGTGCCCATTATGTGGAAGCTGAGAGAGTTCCATAGCTGTGTTTGCTCCTCGGCCCTGTGCATGAGACTTACCTGCCCTATGCCTATTTTGCTGCATGTAGCTCTCTAACCTCCAGCTTCATGGCTGTGCACAGCAGGACCTGGCTGGTGTTTACCTGTTCCTTCACATGCCAGCAGCTCTTATCCTGCCTGATGCTCAGGCAGTGTTCCTGAAGGACAGAGGTAACCTGCCTGTCCCAAATGGCGTCCTATCATAACTCCTGCTATAACTCCAGACCCTGCCATCTATCCACTGAGCACCAGAGGACACTACCCAGAGAGAGAGAAGGGTCATGCTGCCTGACATCTGGAGATTTAACATCCATTGCATCTGTAGAATCTGTAGATACCAGACACCTATTTCTCACCTATTATCTTTTTGGACATGAGAAGGAAATACAAATTACAGGACTGTCTTTTTTGGTTCAGGTGCCAGGCCCACTAAAAGACTGTATGTCAATGGACTTGCTACTGAGTGAACTCTGTTCCCTCTCAGAGCTGCTGGGTTCACAAAGGAATAAAGGTGACCCGGGATGATGACTGGAGTGCCAGGGTTCTCCACTTCAGGAAGTTTAGATTGGACAGAGACATTTAAGTCTGTTCTCCCGGGCTGAGAGAGAGAAAGAAGGTTAATGAAGATGGTAAACATTTTAATTTTGCTAGAATGCTTGAAGGTAGACTCCCCAGCATGCTTTCTTCTTGCTGTCTGCTGGTGTGGGGTAGTGTGAGGTGTTGGAGGTGCAGGATTCTGAAGGCAAGAAAAGACCAGAAGTGACTTAGTGAACTTTCCATAAAGGAAATGTGGAATTTGTGCTCATGACCTGCTGGTGTATATGTATGCATGTCAATTAGTGTCTGTAGGTATAGTTTCTTTCATTAACATGTCTTTTGGAAAAGAGAAAGGTAAGAGATACAGGGCTGCCAAGTACCTTTCCCAGAGAAAAGGATAACACTTCCGGTGAAGAAATGTTTCTTAATACCCATTCAAAATCTCCCCTGGAGCACCCTGATACTCTTTCCTCTTGTTCTATTTCTCGTTACTTGGAAGAGACTGGCACCCACCTGGCTACAACCTTCTTTCAGGTAGTCATAGAGAGCGATAAGGTCTCTCCTGAGCCTCTTTTTTTCCAGGCTAAACAACCTCAGCTCTATCAGCACCTCCTCATCAAACTTGTGCTCCAGACCCTTTGGCAGCACCATTGTCTTTTGCTGGACATGTTCCTCCACCTCAATGTGTTTGTTGTAGTGAGAAGCCCAAACTGGAGGTGAAAGAAGAGCCCCAACCTTACTAATCTGCAAATCTAAGAAAAAGTGACAGCCCTCTGTGGACACATGCTGTGCAACTTCCACTGGCCATCGAGTGTGAGTGGTGTTTGCCAACTCCACATCTTCCCTGAATTTCTCCTTCTTTTGTATTTTGCACAGTATACACTGTGCTTTGCCCTCAGAGTCCTTCCACCTTTGCTGTACTGGGAGAGCAGCTTTGCAGTGAGAGGACAGGAATGAACAGCTCACCATGTAACATGGGCTGCGAGCCAGTCTCACAGAGCAAGCTGGCAGTGCGGGATGTGCCTGCTGCAAAGCCTCCCACTGAGCCAGTCCTCCCAGTGAAGTGGGGTTTTGCAGAGCAGTATCCTTCAGCAGGTCTCCTTGCTGGGGACAGAGATGTCCCTCCATCTTTTCTCTGCTGTGAAGTGCCTGAGAGGGAAAATTCACTGAGAGAATGCCAATGTTGTTCTAAGGGTCTGATATTCCATGGGGATCCAACTAACGAGCAAAGATCAGTTTTCCAAAGTTTTTCTGGAGAGGGAATAGTCCAGATTGTGAGGAAGGGAGCATGGTGGAAAGATGCATGTCAGGTGATGGGAGGAAAGGTTATGCTGCAAATGTCTCAAAGAGGGTGTCCTGTCTAAGAGTTCCAATCATAACTGCCTTTGAGGTAAATCGTTGGGCTACTATCTGGAGACTGCAGAGTGGGGAGAAGTCTTTAAAGCAAAATGAACTGCCTACAAATAGAGAGATTCAGAAAAATGCTGAGAACTTTTATTTGAAGTCTAATCAACCATTCAAAAGTGGCTTTTCAGTAGCCAGTAAAAAATTATATTTTGCACAATATACTCTTTTGTCAAGGGATGCATTAAATGTCCAGGTGGTTCAGGCAAGAGAAAATTACTTCGTTTTGAATGTAGTCATACCTCAAGAGTTTAACAGAAAGCAGTATAAGAGAACACAAAGAAAATATTTCTTACCAAGCTACTTCACTTTCCTTCTGAAGTGATAATGTGAAAATGATGCATTGGTCATTTTCTCGAGCACCTAGTGTTTATACGTGAAAGAATTTTAGTCAAATATTAAAGCAAAAGATTATAAGAAACACTTTCTTTCATGAGTTTCTGAAAACCAAGATTGCTTTAAAACTATTACAAATTTTATTTGGCTCTCTTTCAATCAAAATTACAACCTGTAAGCTTTCAACACAATTTCTGGAGGTTGATAAAATATTAAAAAGGAAGTAATTAATCTTTTATACAAGTTGTACTTTATTCTTAGTGTGTTCTCACATGGTTATAGATTTCTTACAATCTACTAAAGTCAATAAATTGAAAGAGCACTTTCAATTTCTAGAAGTTCAGTTCAAAAGACTTTATGCACTATTACTGAAAAGCTTTTGGTCTATTTAAACCGTATATCACAATTATGCCACAAATACATCACTAAGTAAAGAATCAAATTAAATAATTTTTATAATGCCACAATTTAGCCATTTCAATATCTCTCAAATTCTAACATACAGGAAAATTTTCCTATTCTGTCAATGGTACTTCTTAATTTAATTTGCCTGTCTTTATTATGAAAAAATTATTTTCAGTTTTATTTTTATAAAGGCTACGAAAAATAAAACATAAAGTAACTTATAAATGAAGGAAGCTGAACTTTAACTGCCATCATTCAGTAAAAGAATTTTCAGTGAAATTTTGTCAATGTAAATATGTTTATCATTTCAACTGATATGACTGAGAGCTTTTCTTTGAAAACCAAACTGAAAATATTAGAATACCTTTACAGTCACACAGTAAAGTGCACAAGTGTGAAAAATCATTTCAGGTGTTCATTTGGGGAACACATTACATTCATAGGATGAGTGAGAAGAAAAAATCACTTGTGAGACCAACCTGTTTTTACATGACTTTGCTGGCCATGTAGACCTTTTCCCAGCACAATATGTCATGGTGTGAGTTGTTCACACGTGTGTGTAGATGTATGGCACTACAGAACACTATAGCTGTTCACTTGGCTCCGAGTATTGACTTTGGAAAAAAAAAAATAAGTTTATGAAAGGTTTGTCCTTTGGAAAAGTTTAGGGGTTCAGATTGGGTTTGTAGTGGTTTCTGATTTGCAACACCCCCTTCACCCACACCCCAGTTCCCAGGAAGGTACTTCTGACATTTACACAAGATTAACACTGGGATAATTTTGTCAGTCTGCAGAAAGCAATCATTTCTTCTGCCCCAGTAAATAAGAAAGAGCATTTTGTTCTATAAATCTAGCTACTCAAATATAGATAGACAGATAGATAGATAGATAGATAGTCTTGTTTGTGTTTCCGCTGAAATGGAGAAAGAAAACCAGAGTTGTTTGATTTGAACACATATATGAAAATCTTCTTACTATTTGAATGCAGTATGCAATAACAATTACTAGAAATTCGTCTTACTAAATGGGTAGCATAGATGATTGAAAAGATTAAACGTCTTTTGACAGACACTGACTGTTTAAGAAGAAAGGTGCAATTCTTTTGCAGTATAAAATCATAGAGTGGCTGTGTAAAACTTTATAATACCAAAAAATAAAATTAAACAGGAAAAAAAGAGACAATGCAGACAGCTATTAAAAAATTTATTTAAGTAAAAATGGAAGATAAAAGTAAAGTTTTTTAAAACTCCAAGCGTAGCTTTTAATATCTTAAATTCTACTGGTAAGTTTTTCACATACGTGTGTTCGCAAGCATTTATTTATTCACAGATGCAAGAGGAATAGTACTTAAAATTATGATATGGACCAGTTTTTAAGTTCAGGAGAATTGGAGTTTGTGTTAAATTAGTTCTTTAAACTATTTAGGTAAGGCCTTAAATACTGCAGTCCATCTCATAGACATGAAAGCTTCTCTATTGCTGCGAAAAACAATCAAAACTGATATCAGCTGTTAAATTTAAAGATAAAAATATGTGTAAAATAATATGTATTTTTATTTCTTTGTTTTATTTTCCTAGACTTAGACAGATTCATAGATTTCACTAGGCAAATTGAGTTTAACATCTTCAGGAACGATTTTATAAATCCCTGTAAGTTATACTTGATCTCTCTGGAAAATGTCCCCCTATTTACACTTCAGAAACAGCCTTTGCTGAAAGAGATGAGTCTATGTAAAAAAAGACCCTTTCCATCCCCTGCTTTCCTTCCTTAAATCCTTAGGCAGCTCTAGAGGTTCCCACTGGGCAACAAGAGCAGTGACTGCCTGGTACAAGTACCAGCTGACTTGGCACAGTGTTCCTCCCATCTAGCAGAGCTTTGCTCTAGAAACAGTGCAGGTTCAATGAATGGACTTCAGAGCAGCTGCCAACATTCATTCCTGGCAGGCAACAAAAGGAGATGTGTGCCATGCAAAAGCCTCTTGCTAGGTTTCAAGGTATTAAAGAATAAGTACTGGAAGAATGTGGCACACGGACAGGCTTGCCTATCGTGCATGAGGACTACTAGAAAGAGAAAAATCTCCTTTATGATTATTTGATAGATTAGAAAGAATATTGGTGTGAACTCTCTTTCAGTGCAGCTCTAGAATACCATAATATGCCAATAGTAAGATACTGCCCTTAGCACAAAGAAATATGGGGACAATATATCATGGATATGCAACATATGAAAATCAAAGCCATTTAAAAATTATTTCAGAATAATTTCCAGGCATGATTCTGAGTCAATATTTTCAGTATCTTATACACATTAAAAAAAGAATCAGCTTTTGATCTGAAACAGCATTCATGGTTTACCTTTCTTTTCTTTGTCTGTTGATATGAAAAAGGAATCTGGGAGAGGGAAATTTAAATTGAAGAACAATTTCTGAGATGGCAGAAAATGTGATTTCAGTAAATGTGCGGTAATTTGCATAAACCAAGGATCTTTCTTTCAGCCTTCTCCAAAAACAAAAAAGTTGGGGAGGAGCAGGAGGGAGGCAACATAATTTTGGCCTATTCACTGTTTGAGCAGTTTGGTTTCTGTTTTTCCTACTCCTCCATCACAAGCAGAAATTCCTCAATAAGAAGTCATTTATGAGACATGAGCCAAGAGCTAGAATTGTTATTATCTGACGAGAATATTATTGTCATATAGTGGAAGCACTGCAATATATAAATGTCAGACATTAGAGCTAAATTGTATATTAATTATTTTTCAGTGACTAGGGTTACACTTCTGCAGATTTGGAATTTTTCAGCTTTTTTCCCTTTTTTTTCTTGTATGCATGTGCACAGCCTCATGGCAAATGGCCAGAGATGAGGCTATAACTAGCTGACACTCTAAGAATCTTTACTCTGTACAATACTTAGTGCTGACATGATTTGCATTGCTGAGAGCCTGAGGATGCATGCAATTTAGACATGAGTTCTGCTTTTCCAAATTATGCTCTGTTTTTTTTTTTCTTTTGAGGGTTTGACATGCTCTCTGTGGCATTATTATTATTATCATCATCATCATCATCATCATCTACAATTTAACACCTCTCTTTTTATAGCTGCTTTAAAGTCCCCACAGTCTAAACAAATACACCATTGACCATCATTTATGTCTACAGTAATAAAAGAATTTATTATTTCAGCAATTTTCTCAGCTATTTGTAAAGGGAGTTTTATGCTATTTACTCAGGCTTCATTTTGTTCTGAAGACCAAGGGGTGCTTTAGTATGTGGAGGAATCGCAGAAGCAATCTATCTGTCTACTCAAATTTTGTGTTTAACAGGTAACATCACTAAGGACTTAATGGCAAAGGACAGGCTGAATCATTTATCTTAGTACAGTCTCCCTATGCTGTTTTCATTCCAACAGAGGGAAGTTATAAAACTATAATTTTAAGTGAGACTGTAATTTCTCATTTCAGCACAGGATACAAAATTCTTGTTTCATTTTAGCAGCAGAANTCTACAGATATCCTTTTTAAAGTATTTTCTTCTGCAGTTTGTAGAACAGCTGCTAGGAAAATAAGAAATACATTCTCATATTCCTAATACACCAATTATTGTAGCACTCTCTCCTTTTTATAGTTGTTCAATAATGCTTTTGGAAATAGCGTAATCTGATTTACTTTTGGTGAAAACATTACTGATTTATTGGAGATTCATAGGCAGATTTTCAGCTGGCTATACTCATTCAAATAAGGTGTCTTAAGAGATAGCACACTTCAAGCTGTGATTTGCCTTCCTTCTATCTTCTCCTTTTCACTTCTAATTTCTTCCCAGATATCAATTTTGAACTACAGTTGAGGGTGTGATATGAGGATGTGGGTTTACCTGAACATTGGTAACACTGACTATTAACTATCAGATTCTAAAATACAGATGACCAAGTACCATTTGCATTTTAATTGTATTATAGATAATAGAATATCCCATTACTACCAGTTGATCCCATTGATCTAAACTGGTAGTAATTACCATAGTTGTTCCTAATAAAGTCAGTGAGATATGAAAAGTGTATTTTCATTTCCTGTCTTTCAGTTTCTGACTCAGATCTCCAAATGGTAAGGCATTCTACCAGGAGAGTTTTCATGTCTTTGTTATGAGCCGTTGCGAGATGACTTTGCACTGAAGTTTTCTGTTCCTGCATCTGCTGGCACAAATGAAATGCTGTAAGTGTTTTTATGACTTTTTTTCATATTTAATTTTCACATTTAATACGTGGTAATGCAATTGTAGTTCTCTACTAATGTCAGAGATTACAGCCTGAGGGTTTCAGATTAGACACCTGGGCAAGAAAAATCTACCAGAAGGCCAGGGCAGCATTGGAAGAGGGTACCCAAGAAGGTTGTGGAATGTCCTTGGAGATTTTCAAGCCTTGGCTAGACCATCACAGCTGACCTTTTCTAGTCTTGGTTATAGCCCCATTCTATGTGGGAATTGACCTTTATGGACTCCATTGATACGTCTCTCAACCAGCACTTCTATCCTGGAAGTGGAAATGCTGTGACTCGGTAAAGCAGAAAAGGTAAAAAGAGTCAACCGCCGTCACAAGGGCCGAATATCAGGATAACCATCCTGGAGAATTAGTGTCTTTGGACTTGACAGTTTTCAGGAACTGCTCAATATCACACCAATATCCTGCAATAAAAAGGGATGATGATGAAGCCGATCACTTCTTTTATGTAATTGACATGGTACAGAGAAGTGTATCACAAACCGGAGTCTCATATTCGAGACTTATTTTAGTCCGGTAAGGAGTTGCACCATTGTTTGCTCTGGACTGTCTGCAAATTACATAGCTATGTCCTTGTGACCTGAGTCACACAATCTAGGCAGGATAAACAAGGAACTTAACCTAGGGATTGTTCAGCCAGTCTTTAAACCTCATATATCACTACATTATCATCAAAGGATGATTCATAGTCAGCCTTTTGTAACTGTCATGTATGTATGGAATTATAACTAATATTTTTTTCTATGTAAATTCATTGTTTCCCGTTTGCCATAACCAAATGTGTCGTTCCTGCTACACCTCAGCAGAACAGATAAAGTCATTACAGAGCACAGTACAGTCCTTCTGTTCTTATATTTTAGCATTTCACTAATGCAAGCAGATTCACTAACAAAACAATTTGAGCTGTATGGTCTCCCCAAGTGGCTTTACTATAGTAAATGGTCCTTGATGCATTATTGAGGTTCATCAGTGAATGTAGAAATAGAATAATTTCCTTTTTATATTTTTTCTAAAGCTGAAAAATCAAAAATGTTGATAGGTTAAACTTGAAATACTTCTTACAGAAATAGGCAGCAAAGGGAATGGTTGTTACTTTATAGAGTGACTGCATAAAATGAAGTGCTTAGGTAGAGTTAAAAAATCCCACACCTTCCTACAAATAGCATTCATCATATTTTTCTCTTAATGGACTTGCCATCATATTTTTGTATGCTAATGTTGTTTCTGCTGCTCAAATAAAGCACTCCATGCCGTGTTACAGCTAACAGTGAGCAAACTCAATACTTTACTATGACATCTCTATTGTAGTTTGGATTTTACCTCCCGTTTGATACAGATAAATTCTTTAGCAGTGCCACATTTTTCCTCAAGATTGGGCAGATCAGTGAGGGCCATAAAATATTAATCATGAAAGCTTAGAGAATAAGATATGTCTGTAACTGTAGGTTTATCTTGTTGGTAAAGCTTTCTCAGTCTAACCTATTTCTCCTTTTTAACTCCATCAGAAATGATGCATTGTAAAAAATATTATGTCTGTTTGGATTAAAATATATGTGGTTTTTCAGACGAGAGAAAGGGTCTGATTTTTTTATTTCATGCTCCAAGTTTATTTAAGAATTTAAAATATTTTTTAGTAGTTTTGTTGTCAAAAGCAGACCTGATTGCCAATATGCCATTTTTTTAAATTTCTCCAATCATCACACTATCCTGCAGATCATGTGGAGCTAGGTGAAAGGAAAGAAGTATGGAGAAAGAAAATTATAGCTTCATTTGTAATCTTGTGCCACTACAGGGAAAAGATACTTTACCAACCAGTTGCCATGGTGGGTACAATGTGTTACAGGAGAAGCTGCTGAGACACCTCTAGTTTTTGACTAGGCCCTGTGATTTGGGGGTTGAAGAGGAATGGGAAGTGATCATGCCCTCTTCCTTTCCAACACTTTTTTTAGCCTGTGCATTTGGGGCTTGCTAATATTAAACTAGATGGTATCAAAACTTCTGTCCCAAACGTGGAGGATTGAGTGGACCTTTTCTTTGGTTGAGATGTATTTTCTTTTACCTTCCTTGTTACACTGCCTTGTATTTCTTAGTTTATTTCTTCTTTAGTTAACTGCTATTAACATGCGTTACTTAAATAGAAACAACTCTTAGGCTGAAGAGGCAGCCATTTTTTTCAAATTAATATTAGCCTGTGCTGGGCAGATTTTAATGAATTATCCATTTAGCAGCGTAAATGGGAATGGGTATCCTGACTCTGCAATGAAAAATAAAAGCAATTTCACAAGAACAGGTCATGCTAAACGTCACTGAACAACAATAAGCTGTCTCTAATTATTAGTCTCTGACAATGTGGATTTTTACATCCTTGGAAAATAAATTGTATAGCACTAGGAAGATTTTGCATTTTTCCTCCTACTTGACTCATGCTGCTTGCCATGCGTTTGTTATTTACATTTGCCTTTTACTGTGATGGGATTTTATCAACCTGCTTGAAATAAAATTTGGAGAAAATGGCTCTACTTGTCTAGACTTCTCAAAATCTACAGCAGTATCTAAAGACAGGAGTCACCTTACCTAACTTTACTCTTGAAAAAGTGGAGTAAATGGAAAGAGACAGTTTGCCTACTCAGAACACCTTTCTGAAACAGCTATCTTAGCATTCATTTAATTACTTTATAATGAGTACCTGCGTAAGCAGCATGGATTATGACTAATGCATAGGTGACTAAACCCAGAGGATAAATTCTTTCCTAATGGTTGAAAGTGTTGCTGTTTCTGCTCACAGTACTATCAACCAGCTTCAAGGTACTGCCTTCATAGCTCAAAGTGTGGTAGACAGTGACACAATAACTAATTCTTGGTTTTATGCCTTGTCTAGGCCTGGTACTACATTGGTAATTCCTGTCTGTCTTTTTGATTGTCCTATGAAAAACATTTCCCATCAAAATTCCTTGTTAAATGTCTACATCCACCAAAAATGGGGACTCAAATCTCATGATCTCCATCCCAGACTCCCTCAAATTCACTGTCTAATATTGCATCCTTTCTGTGCATTTCTATAGCTCATTTTAAAACAGGAATTTGACAGTCCTTCAGTTCCTGAGGTACACCCAGGAGATTCCAAATTTGGTGAGGTTTCTGGGCTCCACACATATTTTGCTTGTTGCCAGTATCTTCCCATGTATGCTGCTGATGGTTTGCTTAGAGCATTTCCAAAAGTCATAAGGAGTGAGGAGTTTCTGGTGAGACATAAGCAGGACGGTGAAACACTTTTAACATTATACTTTCCATTCTTATGAGAACAACAGTTTTCTCAAAATGTTAGAAAAGAAATGCAAGTTTCAAGGAGACTTGCTACTTTCTAGAAGACACCATAATATTCCTCTTGAGGTGACCGGAAACCCTATTGTACAAAACAGTTCTGTCCTGTTCCCAACGCGCTTAACAGATCAGCGCTAATGTGACAGTAGTGGGTGAGAACACTAATCCATGGTATCTAACTGGTCTCATCCCTACCAAACTCTCACTTTTTAACCTTGTCTTTCGTCTATTAAAAATAAAGAAAAAAGGAAAAGCAGCTTTCTTTTAATCCAGAGTAGAATGAAACACCAAGTCATCTATTTCACAAGAAGAACCAAGCAGTTTACTATTTCATGTTGGCCTTTTGCATAGTGCTAAATGAAATCACACATTACTCAGACTTTCTAATTAACAGTATGCTATGTGGAGGAAGTCTTTCAGTAATTAACCTTTCAGTTAATCAAAGTACATTTTCTGCTTCTCTCCATCTTCAATCTATTTCATGTTTTTTTTCTCCCTTTATTTCTTATTATTTACTTTGCAGTCTAGATCTTGCCTTTGAAATACTAAGATCAAGTCCCTGATTCACAGCTATCAAAATTTTGAGCTACACTGTAAGATAAGAGGGAAGGGTAAAGCTTATTTTAATTCTAAAAATTCTGAACAAAATATCAGTTTTAGTATGATAGAAAAATAATTCCCATGAGCCATTTTTCTTGTCTGAAATCATATACACTAATAAAGATGTTCTGCTTTTCATTCAAAATCAAAGGTTATTCATTTTAGTAATGTAGAACTCTTTCTGTAAAGCGAGACATAATTGTTCCTTATGTATACAATAGAACTTCATCAAACTGAAAACTGAGCTCACGTATCACCTGCAGATTTTCTCTTCATTTTCCACAATGTTTCAAATTCTTAAGCATTTCTTAGGAAGTAATATTTTGCATTTTATTCTATAAAAATAAGGAGTCATTTATAAAGAAAGTGTAGTACAAATAGGAGGCTTGCAAGCCAACATATACAGATTTGAATGTATAGAGAGGTCAGGTAAAAATCCTGAAATAATTGTCTGTTTAATGAAGTAATAAAAAGAGTGTAAACTCTTTAATGAATGTAGTTTCTCCAGCAAAGAACAATATTTCTTTTTCTCTCTTGTATCTACTTAAGGAAGTAGAATAATGTATTTCAACTTGACTACATGGAAGAGACTAATTGCCAAATAGTCAGCCTAAATGATCTCCTTGTTGATGTTTTATCAATATTTTGGCTGAATTAATTAATCATTACCTCGTGCATGTGTGTTTGCATATTTTTATCTTACATAAACTTAGAAAAGCAGACAAATAATCTTCTAAATAGAGAGCATGTAGTGACAAGGGGAAATAGATTCAAACTGAAATAGGGCAGGTTTACATTAGATATTAGGAAGAAATTCTTTACTGTGAAGGTGGTGAGGCACTGGAATACATGGGCCAGAGAAGCTGTGGATGTCCCATCCCTGGAAATGATCAAGGCCAGGCTGGATGGAGCTCTGAGTAGCCTGGTCTAGTGAAAGGTGTGCCTTCCCATGGAGGAAGGACCCTTCCAACTCAAGCCATTCTATGATTCTATGATCTAATTATTTAAGGACCCTTCCAACTCAAGCCATTCTATGATGCTATGATATAATTATTGAAATATTTTATATTTTTGCACTAAGTCATTGCATATTCTAAGCCAGTATAAAAACACAAACTGCATTGTCATGTAGTTTAGTAAAAACAACAGGCAGTAAAAAATCACTGTGTACTTACTGACCTACAGGACGTGAAATATTCACACAAAATAAACAACACAAAAATGTAGGTAAGGTATAATGTGTAATTTATTTCTAATCATCTTTGTTTCTGTAGACATACTAATAAAAAATAACTAGGCTGTTTACCGTACACAAACTTGCTGAAATATACTTCCTTTAGGCAACAAACTAACTTTTCAAGCATCATGTTAAAATAATGTATTGACATAGCTCAGTGGAATCACAGAAAGGTGTTATTTCCCCTACTGATGGTACAAGGCTATATCATGCTGACGTTATAGGATTTGTACAATCAGAGGTCAAAAGAACACTAAAAGCCTAGGCTGTTATCTGCAGTCCAGATGTATTAGAAAGTGACACAGAAATGGTATTAGAATCTCAATGGTCATTAGAGCTCAAGCATTCAGTGGTATAAAAATTTCAGTAATATTGAAATTCTTCTACTTCTACTCCTAAGCCCAAGTTTAAAGAGGACTGCCTACATCCTGAGCAACTGTTAGATACTATGTCACACTGAGAGCTGATGGCTCTCTAAAAACCTATCTGCATTCTGGCTTTTGGTTTCATGCTCTCTCTCGTGAAGTCACCAGGAAGAGTGGGAAGCAATCACATCATTTTCCATGTAACTTCACAGCTCTTCTTGAAGTGCCTACTTCCAAAATTCACCATGAAACATTAAAAATATCCCAAGCACTTAGGAATTTTGCCAGCAAAGAATTCTAAAAATGTTCTAGTACATAATATAAGCCACTCTTACTACCATGTTTACTTCAATCAAAGACTGACAATTAAGAAAACCAGAATTCTTGTCTTTTCCCCTTCATTATTCTTCCTGTGCTTATTATCTTCATTAAGGATTCATATAAAATTAATAACTGTAAACTTAAAACAAAAGAAGCCAAGTATCTGCCTGTTTTTTCACTTGCAGGCAATTCAGCCATTTTCCTCTAATTTACTACAGTTGTATGTCTGAGTCACATATTTCCAATATACAAATCAGCAAGTCACAGTGTGCTTGCTTGGCTGCATTTGCAGATATGTTTAGCCCCACTTCCCTAATCCAAATACAGAAGAGCCTGTCATAAAACTTAGTTGCTAAATATTTACAGTTGAAAACTATTGATCATCAGCAATACTGTGAATCATTTCTTTCCCAAGGACAATGTGCCCGTAGTTGATGAAGATACATCTGTGCTCTCTAGAGCTTCCATTAAAAAGCATATTCTCACACAGCTTGCAGCCAGAAAGCAGGGGTTCATCGTGCACAGCAGTTGTTCCAGAAGGCAAACATTGTAAATAATGAATGCTCTCCTTCCTCCTCCTTTCCTTACCTTTCATATCCAAGCTGACATTATATGGTACAGAATAACCCTTTGATCAGCTTGGGTCAGCTGGCCTAGTTGTGTCCCTTCCCAGGATTCTGCCCACCCCCAACCTACTGAATGTGGACAGACAGCCTTGGTGCTGTGCCAGTGCTGCTCAGCAGTAGCCAGAAAACACTGGTGTGTTATCAGCACCTTTCCAGCTACCAATGCAAAGAACAGCGCTGTGAGGGCTGCTGTGGGAAAACAAACTCCATCTCAGCCAGACCCAATGCATGGGCTGAATACCCCATACTGCATCGAAATGAAACAGCTCTCTGACTTTCTGTCCTGCCATACAGAAAATTGATTCCACCCAAAATTTGTTCCCCCATTAACACAGCTTAAGGGCATGAGTCCACTGTGGCTGCTAAGCCCTTCAATGGGTATCTCTTGCAACCTTCATATATCCTGCAGTAATGCTATTAGGTACTTACTGTGTGGTGTACAGGTAATAGTCTGTCTACTTTGTGCTGTACTGTGATGAATCTATTAAATGGAAACTCTAGAAGCAGCAAAACAATGTTCTGGGTAAAGCCAGGGGGGAAGCAGCAGAGTCTGATACCTGGAGTCAGAGAATTGGTTTGTGAAATGCTCAAAGCGAACTATCTTGGGATAGACAAGCACACTTGAGCTTTTTAATGGAAGGAAACTTGTAGCAGTCCACTGCAGACAAGAAGTGCCAGCCATAGTGCCATAGATGGGGATGATAGAGGATGTGACCTTGTGTTTTTGTAGAATTAAGACATTTCTGTGCTGAGGATAGGTGCAGGTCTGTGCTGTAGTTTCATGTGTTGGAGATAGAGACAGTGGCTTATTGTTTGTGTGCTGTCCTTAAGAAGGAAGCGAAAGGAAATTACTAAGGGAATGTGAAAGGAATTCCTTCCTTTGGGTACCTATAACTGAGTATGACGTCTCAGGCTGTTTTTGTAGCCAGTGAAGAGAAATGGGCATTTTTGGGGAGCAATTCATTTGATATATATTAGAAAATTGTCCTTTAGTGAGATGAATCACAGTTTAGAAATACTTACTTTTCTTCATTGGCTATAAATGGAGACAAAATGTGACTAGCTCAGGCACTCACATCACAGGTGTCTGTGTTTGGCCTAGCAAATATCATTTTAAGAAGACAATGAAGCACAACTCCAATGAGTTCTCAAACAATGGGGCATACATCCAATAGACGTAACACCCAACAATCAGTAGTGGAGGAGTGGCCTGAAAGCATCACCTCAGGAACTTTGTGCATCTATCAATAAAGTTATTATGTGTTCTTCTGCTGTAGTCATTCCTGAAAACCTTACTTGAAAAGATGCCATGTCTCTTGTCCTTAAGGCTCACCAAATCTATTGACATTGTAATTCATTAGAAAAACAAAGGATACTGAGATTTTATGAGCGTTTACAACAGTGTTTCTTGTCAATGCTGAATTAGACTGTTATTTTCCCTGAGCTCTCTGTAATATCTCTGGTGGTGAGAAGCCTCTACAAAAGGTGATTCAGAAGGATATTGCAAGGTTGGTGCTCTAAAGAAACCAGTTTGAGCAAAGTGAAACACATCATTACATAAGACTCACCATTAAACTTATTTCTGCATTTCAGGAGCTATTTGAAAATAAGAGAGCTAGTGTACCTATAAGGGACAAATCTGGGAAGTGATGTAATATAGAGAATAAAAAGGAAATTATTTTTTCCTTGTCATGGAGATTTTATTTCTGTTCTCTTTATTTTACTTTATTTAAGATACACTGTATATTCTGGTTGCTTTTCTTCTCAGTAAAAATGCTACACTTTGCTCCTTGCCCATAGGTCCAACTAAAAGTTTAACTTATCAGTTGGTCTAATTTGAACTTTACTTGCAAAGAAATGTAGTTTTTCTAGTGAGAAACTCTTTTATATTATTTCTTTTCCCCCAAACACTGAAATGCTCTTTTCTTCCCAAACTACACTGTAGCTGCTGGCATTGTAAAAATGAGCAAAACAGATATTGAAAGTGCACATTTAGATTTATTGAGCTTATTTTTGACCATAAAGTGAGAAATTCCTTCCTGTCCATGTATTGTATTTAATTGAAATAACTGGTTTATTTAGTAACCATATTTTTATATATTGATATAATTTAAGATACACAAAAGAATTTTCTGTCACTAATGTGAAGCTATATTTAATAGCTTCTTCAGAGGAAAAGTGGATTGGAAGTTTACCTTAAAACACTCAAGAAAAAAACATCAAATATATTTATTAAAGGTTTATTCACCTTCTGTTACTAAACTTTGATTATTTAACAATTTATTTGGAAAAAATAAGGAATTCAAAAATAGTTTTTGTACTAGAAACCTTGATAACCAATAGTATTATTATTGCCATGACTTGAGTTTATTTATTGTAACTGAAATACAGAAGAGTGGAAAAAGTAATTTAAGCCTTTATTGATCATCAAGTTTTCCGTGTGGCAAGGATAAAAAAGCCTATTTGGCACACATGACAGGTTGACTGTATCATCCAGCTACGTTGTTGATGTTTTTTTGTTTTGTTTTGTTTTGTTTTGTTTTGTTTTCAAGAAAGGCAAGAGGGAAAGTTTTTTTGCTTAGGTTACAAAATTATCCCTGGCACAACCTAACAGATCCCACCAAACGCAATGCTAATAGAACATAAATTAAAGCTAGAAGTAAAATGAATTAAACATTACCTAGAAAAATGGGAAACTAGTTTGCTACAAGACAGAGGTAGTAACATCTCCTTCCCCACTATCCCTTTGAATAATGGTGCATCAGTTCAATGAAATCAGGCTTCAGCTGAATAGCAGAGATTTTTACAGGCACAGGCTTTGGAGAGATGTTCCCTTCTCAAATGGAACTAGTTTTACTTGACAGGTCACAGAGATAAAGGGTAGCATGGCCCTGCTCACTGAACTCAGCTTTAGATAAGTCAGTGTGCTTGCAGAGATCGCATGCTACTCAGCTTCATGGATCTGGATTGCCTGTTAGCTCGGCATGTAGCTATTCATCCAAGGCCTCTTCACTCTGCCTAGAGCCACTTTTATGAAGTCTGTGGGAAATCTGGTGATTAAAGTTGAATTCATCATCATGGCAATTGAAAGCTGCTTGTGCACCTGGTCTGCTTCCTTTCTATGAAGGATTTATTCACAAGGTCTCTAAACGAATATTAACTCAGAAGGCAAAATCAGTGCTGATTCTGGCAGCTATTTACTCCTCCCACTACACATCCTGCTTAGCTTGCATGATCAAATTGCATTAGGGTACAAGATAACGTTGCAGATTTTAGGTACCTCTAAAACCATCTTCTTTCCTTACACAGTCAACATCAATTAATGTAATAGATCAAGGCCAGACTGTTCCATAAATAACACAGTCCACTCAACAGCAAAAATAATTTTAGTTCTTTCTTGTGAGAAACCAAACTAATGCAAGCAAGACTACTGGTTTTTGAACGCATGGACAGTTTTGGAGATATAAGTTGGGTTTCTGTTTGTTAGTCTGACTGCAGAATCAAAGCAGAAGCTGACAAATTTGGGATGTATTTTGTCCACACACAGGATTGCTTCTATTGGAAAGAAATTATCAAAAAAGTATATTTTTTACGTGACTATAGATGAAGACACAAAATATTAAGAGAAAAATCAAGTGACAAATATAGCATTTTATAAAGAATTTGTTTCATTTTATATATGGTTATTCATCAAAATTTAGTGAAGTTTGCGGTGTTCTTTTTTTCTTTTTTAAATAATAAGCCAATTGTTGGTCACACACACCCATCCATAGTTTTCTAAACCTTATAAACTTCTAAACTCTATAGAATGAGTAATTTTATTGATCAGGAAGCTGGTGCCTGGGTGCTCATTGGAAAGCCTTAATGAAACTGTTATCTTAGAAACAGATTAGTAGTATGGCCAGTGAAAACAAATTTTCTGGCATTTAATTCTCTAATCTATTTTACATTATTTCGCAGGGGTACCATGACTTTCACAGATACACGGCTTTGTGCAAATATCCAATTATATGGTAGAATCTCACGAGTTTGAGAGTTGCCCCTTAAAAATTAGCCAACTTTCTAAATTCACTTTTTTACTCTTCTGAAAAAGTTAAACCTAGTCTAAGTAGATGTTAAAGGACCCAATCATGCCATTAATAAAAAAAAAATTAATAAGAAAAAAATGTAATAAAAATATTTGGAAGTCACCCAGTAAAAAGTATTTACTTTTTGATCTTGGCATTATGCCTCAAATTCATATCATTATGTAAACTCTGTGAAACAGTATGTAAGGATGCCAGGTTAAAACATCGTTCAATACTTGACATAGGTCCATTATATCCAACACCAAGAGTATCTCCTCAGAAGCGAATACTTATCACAAAAAACTACCACTTGTTCCTAATCAGATAAAATCTCTCAAGGTTGTGCATCTCTGGTAATACTGCCTTCTGACGAGCCACAAACACTGAGAAGCAAGGAGAGGATGGAGAATTATTGTCGCAACTCAGTCCCTAGGACCCCCTTTAGGGTGCGGTTACATCAAATAAGGGGTCGATATCAGTCACACATATACAACTGCATGGAGGCTCTTTGGTTTGTTTAGTAGAGGTTTTTTTGCCCACCTCAGGTTTACAAATAACTAAATGATTGTAGATGACACAAACCTGAGGGGAGTGGTTGATATGCCACAGAGTTGTGCTGCATTTCAAAGGGACCTTGACAGGCTGGAGAAATGGGCTGACAGAAACCTGGAGTGTCAACAAGGAGAAGTTCAAAATCCTGCACTGATAGCAACCCCACACACCAATTTATTCTGGGGACCACCCAACTGGAAAGCAGCTTAGCAGAAAAGGGCCTGGCAGGCACAGTAGACATGAATTTGAAGACGAGCCAGTAATGTGCCCTTGCAGCAAAGACCATGGGGAAACAACAGAAGATTGGCAAGGAGTATTGTAAACACACACTCAAGTGACTTACAGCTGGGGTGTCAAAAACCACATATATTATATTAATTGCTGTTTAGCCTTGTGTGTTTGACAAGCAGAACATCTGTGTTTAGATAATATAGGCCTGTGATAGGCTTAGAGGCACCCTATCAAACATTCTGGGGATTTATTTTTTGCTGCAAGAAAGATCAAGCACAGTGGTAAACTGTGCCTCTGCACATCCCTGATGCACAGGCAAAACCAGTACGTTCAGTGACTCCCTAACATGGACCAAGCTCTGCAGTGCCTGCATCTCTGCTTGTGTACCTGGGTGCTGTTTTGAGGATCCCCAGCTGGTGGAGTAACAAAAATAAACGTACTCTGTGTATTTTGCTAATATTTTTATGTTTGTTCCTGCATCCTGCCTGTGCTGACTCACACAAAGGTAAATGGTATCTTGGGCTCCTTAGCAAAGCACTGCCAGCAGGTCAAGGGTTGTGCTGTACTCGGCACTGGTGAGGCCAGTCCTAGAGTGTCAAATCCAGTTCCAGGCGTCCCAGTAAAGGAGACGCGTGGACATGCCAGAGAGAGTCCAAGCAAGGGACCCAAGGATGTTTAAGGGACTGGAGCATCTTTGCTCCAGGGAAAGATTGAGACAGCTGGGACTGTTAAGTCTGGAGAAGAGGAGGTGCAGACGGAATCTTACACTGTATATGAATACCCAAATAGACGATGCAAAGAAAACAGAGCCAGCAGTGCCCAGTGACAGGACCAGAGGAAATGGGCACAAACTGAAACTCAGGAGGTTCCCTCTGAACATCAGGAAACAATATTTTACTGTGAGGGTGACAGCACTGGAACATGCCACCCAGAGAATGTGTGGCTCTCACTCCTTGCATGTATTCAAAAGCTGTCTGGACACAACTGAAGGCACCTGGTTCCAGGCGGCATTACACAGACATGAAGAGTGAGACAGAGGACTTCTGAAAATCCCTTTCAGCCTGAACTTTTCTGTGATTTTGAAGTTCTCTGAAACAGCCACTCACCTTTCTATTATGTGAGGCTGCAGAGCGTTCTGTAGAGAAAACCATGAACTGATTTCATCAGAATCAGATGAAACTTTTTCATGAAGATTAGTTGGCTTTGGTCAAACACCTCTGTTCATTTTTTTTTCATCCCAAAAATATGTTTCTCTCTCTCTCTCAGTGCAATTCTATTAAAACAGACCTGTCCACTGCACTTGACAAACTCTTAGCTCTAAACCTTAAAGGCTATGGAACATTGAGGTATAAGTTAACACATAGAGTAAGTGCTGCTGAGACATTAGCTCTGTGCTTTGGATGAAGGGACTGAGAGCTGAGGTATCTTCACATCAGGATGTCACTCTAGTTTGTTTAGGCTGGTCCCTAACAGACTCAAAGAATTTAGTTTATCGGATAGCCTGTAGCTTCTGATAATCCCAGTACTCCCATACTGCACGAAATGTACTGTGTGACAACAGTTTATTGAAGTTTTATCTTCTGTTGAATCTGTCAGTGCTTGTGTCCATGTATTCCTTTCATTAATTGATGAGTCAATTGCTAAAATCTACTGGATATACATGCAACTCAATGTCTATCCTCATTTTTTTGAAAATTATCTTCTCAGAATGGTGCCCAGTGTTATCTTCAATGCACAAGTGTTTCTCCCTGTATTACTGATGCAGATTTATACCCCACTCCTGTATCTCTAAAAGCTTCTAATCTCACCCTCCCCGATGTCACAGTTATCTGTTTCTTCCTTCTTCATGGCCATGTGGTTTTATTTTGCTCTCTGCTTTGTCTCTGTGGAAGAGAAATTCAAGGTTATTTCAGGTTTCTTTGGGGTTTTTTTCTTATCTTCCAGGCTTTTCCAAATGCCATTAACTCACTGTCTATATCGTTTTTCTAAAACCCATATTTTACACTACAACTTACTTGATAAAATATATCCAGTGGTATACAGCGATCCATCCATCCAGTGATGGATTAGATAGTGCTTTACCATCTAAGTCAATGCAACGTCGCACTTCTCAGTCATCTCTTCCCCTTGATTAGACTTGACTCCTCCATGCCAGAAGAAATGCTCAGAGCATTACAGCCAGAGTTTTGTGACTCCATTTTCTATCACTCTGAAGCTGTCAGATAGGAAAGACACTTCATCCACCAACACCCGCTTTGAATTTAAGCTCTTTGCTTTTCTGTGTTGTTCAGTAACTTGCCTTAGCTGAATCATCTCTTTTCTCCCAAACTTTCACCCATTTTCCAAAACTGTTGGGGTCTGTCTATATCTGTATGCTATTTAGTGTTTGAAATAATCTCCCACTTTCTGTGGATCAAGGATCAATATGCCTTTCAAATTCTTTTCTAAAATCTACTTATTTTGCCCATCCTTTTATCAGTGTCAATTCTGAGTAATCTGCCTACTAATATGTCTCTATTTTTTAACATCCTGTATCTGGAATCTAGATTTCAGACCATATGATAATCTTTAAACCATTTATTTTAAGCATGTGTAGCCACACAATCTACTTATGGCTCGTTTAAAACCCGAGCTCTACCCTCGGAATTTGTTAGCCTCACTCTGAATTAAACTTTCCTTTCCTTCAGACCAGTTTTTTACTTCCCTGCTGCCAGTGACAGCGAACATCCTGCCTGTCAGCCTTAAATGTTTTATATGTACATTCAGGCTTTCACTAAGGCAGACAGTGAATCTGGCTGGGAGTCTGTCTGAGCCCTATGGAACAGCCTATCCATTATAATTCTCTAGTAAACTACCTCCTGTAGCTCAAATCTACATCACAATTAGGATTTGGTTTTTTTAATCTTGTATATGAAAACCATGGCACATGTAAAATGTAATAATAACCATGTAAAAACCATGTAAAAATCTGTTTTGTTTTGGGCTTTTTTTCCTTTTTTTTTTTTTTTTTCCTCAAAATGTTTCCTTTGCAACTTTACAAAGATAACTGAATACAACCCTTGAGGTATTGTGTGCAGCCTTCCAAAAAGCAAAACTGGAAAATACATTGGACAAGCATTAAGAATTGCAAGTAAAGCAGTTCACTAACAGACTGGTGGAATGGTATGTCAGAAAACTGAGGAATGAAGTGCCTGCTTCTGAGTGTCTCAGTCAAATCAGGGATTGAAATAAAGCTCACAGGGGTTTTAATAATCCAATCATGTTATTTTTATGCATTATCTCATACAATAAATGTGGCAGGGGATCAGCTCTACCTCTTGGAATATGGACTCTGCAGAGGCAGGTAAAGCTACATGTCTTATTTGGAAATATTAAAACACAAAAATAATTCAGTTACCGTTTCTGACAGCCATCAGTGGCTCTGCAAATAAGCAACTTTTTTTGAGCTGCTGGGGGACAGCACTTAAGCAGACCAGAATACAATACAAAGATGACCTTGTTGTTCCATCCCTGTACAGCTGCAGATACACGCAGATTCACTGTACTGGTTAGGTAAGGCTAAGTCCTTAACCCGTGTTGGCATCCTTAAGGGTAAACTAACATCACAGGGCCTTTTTCTGTATCTGTTTCTGGAGGAAATATGTCAGGAAAGTAAGAGATAATCTCTGAAAGCAGGACAAAGCACAACTCCCTAGTACTGTCAGAAAAGGATGAAGAATTAGAATGGATCAAATATGAAATGGTTTACCAGTGAATGTGCAAGTATGTGGCCTAGAGAAATTATTCTCTGGATGGCAAAAATTCTTTTCCTCGGACAAGAGGAAAATAAGGAAAAAAAATCTTGCTTTATGTATTTTTTTCCTCTTGGAAATAGCCATATTGAAATCCAAATTGAAATTTGTTTTAAAATTTTAATAGACATAAATTTAAATATTTTAATTTAATTTTTTGGTTTCAAGTGGTTGGTTTATTAACAGCAGACTCTTTCTGGATGGTCATTTGGGATTTATTTTCATAAAAAAATATAAAATTCTTCTGAGTGTTACAAATTCCGCAAGAGAAAACCTCACAGGGTATGAAAATCAATTTTTCACCTTTTACACAGCTTTCACACCTTTGTAGATCCTATAAAGAACAGCCTCTACACACTGTAAAGGTATGTCATTGCATTTTTCAGCTCACCACCTCTTCACTGTGTATTGTTTTAGTAAATCAAAGGAATTATAATTTCACATTACCATGTAAAACTGCACATGTATGTCTGATAGCAACACATACATGTACATAGAGATCTGAGGTCTTACAAGTTCCCTCTCTAGAGACTGAGGAAAGCAAGACATCTCATTTAGAAAGGAAAAGATTTATAATTCATACATGTCAATTAATTATTTTGTTTAACTGCTTAATGCCAGATTTATGAAACAAATTGCATTTATACCATCCTGATAGCTACTTAATTGTGCATGAATAATGAAGGCATAAAATCTTCAAGCAAAGCTGTGCCTTCAGAATTGAATTATGAATTGAAGCCTTCTCTTCAATATCAAAGGTTTTTAGTAATGGTGAATATTCTGCTCAAATGTCTTAAAGAACACCTGGGGTCTCACTGCAGGAAGTTCTGAGACTATTTTTCAAAAGATGACTGACATTACCTGCAAAAAAAAGGCAAGATTTACTCTTTTTTCTGTGCAAATGTCACTGGTGCAGTGTTCCACAAAGCAATCCAAAGATTGGATGCAGAGATGCAAGAGGAAGCAGCTCTGGGAAGAAGTAAGGAATTCTGCATGTACGTACGTGTGATTCTTGGGTGCGTTCTTAGCTAAAGGCTTACAGTACAAGGATGACAAGCGGCACCTTCAGGCAAACTGGTTGTGGGGAGTGTGTCGAGAGGACTGCGTTGCGGAACAGGCTGGGCGCTGGCAAGGGCGAGCCCGCGCTGCCACCTGGTGTCAGCAGCGGTGTCAGAGCCCCCTCCGTGACGGGCTGTGCCGGGGCGCGCCCCGCTTGGGGCATCCCTCCCGTCCGTGTCTTTACGTGGTAAGGCCCTACCAATAGATCTGATGAACAAAAAGCCCTCTCTGGCACCATGTTTCGCTTTCAGCTGTTTCCATGTATAAAACAGTGATGTAATGGCTTCGTGAGAAACTAGCTCAAGGAATGCAGATGTCCTCTGAGGGGTGACTGTGCTGTGCTCTCCTCTTTCTGTACATCGGTTTTCGTCACGACAGTCTTATGTTCCTCTAGCCTCACCTATGTAATTCCCTCTATTTTTATTCCTAATCCAACATGGGAATTATCTAATACAGTACTACTGGCAAATATAGTTCTAAGCCACTTCCTCACCCTTGGGGACTTCAGACAGGCAGCTCAGAGAAAAGATGGGGGACCTGTGTAGCACCACAGTCCAGCCAGCAACTATGTCACATGCATTCATCCTGTGACTGAAAAAAACCACATTTATTTACTTCCAAGTTTTTCAAAAAAACCCCCAATCGATAAGGTTTAGAGCTAAGTCACTGACAGTGACTGCAAGAACTCTAACCCAGATTACCTGCATTTTCAATAGTCAGGATAGTTAATGCCACTGTCTGAGAAGTGTCAGTATTTAATCCATCCAGTGATCCTCTGACTGTTTTTCAAAAGAGTGTAGTGGTTTGAAAATCAGTAATTGTACTGTGGGAAGAAGAAGGGAGAGGGCAGGGGAGAAGGGTGGGGGAAGGTGCCAGGAAATAAATAAAAATGAAACCCAAATTGTAATTGTAACACAGTCTTTTCTAAAACAGGGGCAACCTTTCATTTCCACAACAGCCAGCTGGAATCCACAGACAACTATCAACCACTGAGTTGTCACAAGGAGTTGCAGGGGTGTAGGGAGGACTAGTGTTTGGAAATTCATGTCCCTGCAAGCTCCTTCCTGAGGTTTATTTTCAATGCTCTTACATACTAAGAAAAAGGAAATCCTTGGTGCAACCTAAATTAATAAACTGGGGTTTTCATCTTCAGAATAATCAAGCTTCTGTAATTCAGCCCATCCCAAATAAAGACAGATTATTATATTAATATATGTTATATTACTATATTGTTACTGATTCCTTTTTCTTTCTTCATGCAACCTGTAAATTGGTTTTATTCTCAACATAGTGAATATAAAAACATTCTGTGTACATCCAGCCTCCATTTACTGCAGTTCATATAGATTCCTAGCAGTTAAACATTTGCATTACTAGTATTTGATATATTTATCTCCTGGTTCTCTAGAGTCTAATGGACTCATATTTTACACTGTTAAATATGTTTATTCTGTTTGGCAAAACAAATCTATATTGAATTTTTTGCTTGGTAGGTTTTTTGTTATTAGGACAGAAAAGTTTCTATATGACATGACAAATCATTTATGGAACTCCTAATATGGCCTATTTTGTATCAGTGTAGGGGTTCAACACTTCAAAAATTAAGGTATTTAAGTGCAGGGTTTAACCATTGCATGTGCAGTGCTTTTTAATATTTCACACAGGCTAGCTTTAAAGTCTCCATTTGTACATAACTTCTATATATTAAATCTGATGGAAAAATCATGAATTGCTACGAAAAATAGTCAAAATATGCGTAAGAATATAAACAATAAGATTAAAATCTACTGTTTTGCTAATAATCCCTCAGAGTTTGGGCAGTGAGCTCTTCAGTTTGTGGCCAAATCTTGTTTAAACACATGCAGTCCTACACAGGCTAGTGCTTAGGATTTGGTAGACAAGAACAGCATTCATCTTGTTTTAAAGTGACTAAAATGAATATGCAACATTCTGATATGACTAGACAGTCCTCTTTCTTGATCTTGAACAGAAGTACTGAATGGCTTCTGTATGCCACCCTTCTCTATGCCACTCTTATTTGATTTACCTAATAGGGTTGGTAAGGATTTCCCAACAATCTGCTTAGACGTGTCTGGTCTAAGGTAGGCGCCCACCTTTCTTTTGAAGATGGAACTTCACTGAGAGTTTTGCCATCCTAGTACAGAGGCCCAAGGCTGGTGGATGTTGAACAGTCTTGCTACTGCTTTTTCACTTCAAGGAAGGTACTCAGCTTGTGCCTGGAAGCTCTGGTATACAGAATTCTATCGGTAACAACACCGAGTCATGCAATAACTTCATCCTTGCCTGTTGGCCTGACCTGTCTTTGGGAGGATGCACAGGTGCATAGGGAAACAATGCACAGCATCATCTCTAGCCACCAATTTGGGTTCTGACAGTTAAGCACAGCAAACCAAACTGTTGATGCGCTCCTGCCCCAGTGACATTATAAGCCCACCCTAAAATGGGTATGACAGTGGGTATGTGATTTTTCCTTTCTGACATTAAAAAAAAAAAGGGAAGCTTAGTTTATAGTTAAGATTGTATATTGAACTGGAAGATGACAACAATTAAATGAAATTAATTCTGCCTGAAAGTGTAGTCTATATATGTTTGAAGGGATTTGATACATCTGAAGGCAAGTTTAGTTGTTATTGTGCTTATCAGGTGGACCATCCTTGTAATACTGTGATTTTTTTCCTAGGTGACAGTACTATATGCAGTTCTTCACGAGACACAACTTGAAATATTTCGATAAAATGAGATGCTTGCGGAAACGATCAGCAGTGTCGTTCTTAGGAATCCTTGTTGTTTGCTTGCTGTTCATGAACTTATACATTGAAGATGGTTATGTTTTGGTAAGTTGTTAAGAAGTGATCCTGGAACAACAAAACAGGGTACACCCCTAGTAAAACAGTTAATTTCATAATTCTTTCAATTTCCCCTGTTGGGGTACCACTAGCAGTGAAGTATCCTCCAAGTGTGTCCTTTATGATGAAACCATCTTCTTAATACATACTGCAGACAGTGTGGGTCAGTTAGACCCTAACAATCCTTTTCACAGAAGTAAATATGTCACTGTTTGTTGGAAGTATGGGAGACAATGAATGTAGTAAAACATGAAGATATCTCCATGAGGTGTCCTTTGAGTCAAAATATCCTCTGTATTCTCCATATTTCTGTATTTCCCTTAATTTTAATGCTGAAGATAAACTACATCTGAACTATTTGTGTGAGCTGAGAGCTTGTTTTTCAGTATACACTGCAAATCTCACCTCTGAATACTGCATTAAAAGCTATTATAGAAATAAAATTAGAAAAAGAAATTTACACCCATTCCATTTACTTTAAGCTCCTTGTATAAACAATTTCATTTTAGTGGGTTTAATTTGTGTTTTTCTTACATTTTGTAACTTAGATTTGGGTCTGACAGGTTCTGTGTTACAGCATTAGCAATTAGACATAAATGAAATCTAATGTAAGTTTATGATTTTGAAAAAAAAAAAGCAAATATTTATGTTAGGAATTTCAACAAATAAGCTACCGACAACATAACATAACTCTATCGTTTGTATGTAACCTAGGGGTGTTTCAGTGCTGAATGCCAAGTAAGCCCTCGAGACTTGATTAATGGATTGAATTTCAAGCTCTTTGGAGATTGGACCGGGCCCAGTAAAAGAGCATGGTGGCTGAAAACCTGGATTTTGCAAATAATAAAATGACTAAATTGAATTTGTTATATTGTGATATGATTAGATAGTTCTGTCTTTATGTTGAATTGAACAGGGACAGTATGGGTTTTCCAATATTCTGAACGATGAATTCTGATCTCATTTGCATCTGAAAAGAAACACAATAGTATGTCAAGAAGTGTAATACACAAGTAGTAAGATACCTACATTATTTATCAGAACCATATATACATTCCTAATTAATTTAAATATTTTAATTATGAAATTAAACAGCAACTATAAGAGTATTGTAAATATTTACAATATTAATACTATGCTAGTACTTTTTTAAGCCATTGAAAAGATAACCCATGCTTGTAGCATGTAACTCCGTTACAGACATATTTCTTCATCTAACACTAAGGTTTTGCACTCTTTTATTTATTAAACATTTCTTGGTTATGATTAAATTTGACCTGGCTTATCACTTTTTTCCTAGTGGCATTTTCCCTAATGTTTCTTCTCTGTTCACTAATTGCTTCAAAGTCCCCCAGATGTTTCTGAAAGTGCTTTTATTATCACTGCTAATGGTGTTCCTCTTGGCTTGTTTTTGAAATCTTTTCCTGTCCTATTTGCCAGCTCCCCAGATGGCTCCATGTCTAATTCTTAATTTGCTCTTTTTTCCCCCCTCTTTTATAAATTCAGTCTCTTTCATTGCTTCTCTCATCACAGTTCTGGCATGTTTGTATTCATGTAGTTCTCAGCCAAGTCTCTTGCCAAGTCTCCTGAGAGTTCTTCCAGGTCTCTTGATACCTTTATGGTCCATCAAGTGTTTTTCAAGTGTGTTAGGATGTTGACTTTTTAGCTTATTTATTTAGTTTTATTTTCAAACTTCCTGACCCTCTCTGACAGCTCCAAACATGCCAAGTCTGGTGTGTTTTCTCTGCTGAGGTAAAAGATGAGCAATTTCAGCGTTTGTGGTGAGGAGAAATGTACTTGGGGAAAGCTTTTGAGGACAGCAGGCTAACAAGTTTCCCTCAGGGAATGAGAATCTGAAAGTCCTCAGAGCCCCAAGGGCTCTTTGAATTGCAGCCAATCTCCTGCTGGACTGTCTTCCTCTTCCCAGTCTCGGGCAGCAGGCTGTGCAAGGGGCTGTGGGGCTGGTATCTCTGGCACCAGATGTAAGACAAGTGGTCTTTTTCAAAATGTTAGAGTGTTAAAATGAGATTCATATTGGCAAATCTTAAGAAGGGAGAAGAGAAACTTTTTGGTTTTGCTCAAAGAGTCTCACATGTCCAGGGAATCCCTTCACTGTTTTCTGCAGGACATTTGTAGCAGAAATGGAAAGTAAGGGCCTGTGGGCAAAATAGCTGAAGTATGTTGGGTAGAGGTAATGCAGTTATGCAGTGCTGATACATGCATATTAGAAAAGCAGTTTAAGGTGCTTCATCTGCAGCTATGAACTACATTTGATCAAGTGTCTTGAAGATGTACTAAGCTAATATATACTAGATATCACAATATGCACAAGGGGGGTTTTATACATATTCAGAGCTGTAAGTGGATGGTAAGTGAAGCTTGTGTTCTGCATTCTTCTGTGAATACTAATTGCTATTTTGGGCGCTATGCAAAGAATAGCACTATTGTAGTTGACACAGCATCCTTAGCAGAGCAGAATATCTTCATAAAGTGTGGAGAACCCTGGCACTTCATCCTATGGCACCCACATGAAACTCCCAGCAAACACTGGAATGTGAGTTAGAGGTTAGTTAACAGATGAAAGCCAAAACCATTACAGAAAAAGCTAGAGAAGAAAACCAAGGAGAGTTAATCAAGCTCTTCATCTTCACTAACCTCTACACAGCAGTCAGAGATAAAAGAAACAGATTTTAATCTTTTGAAAAAATCCAGATTTCAGTTTTGCCCATCATTCAACAAAGGAATGAAATAGCAACTGTTAAGAAGAAATGTTAGCCACCAAAAAGCATTTATTAAAGAGGGGAAAAAAAGGGAAATTTTTTGTGGTCAGTTTAAATATCTTGCTTGTTAAAATCAAAACACTTTCTTCTGACATTGTCTATTTCTAAACATTTTGTGTAACAAAACCTCAGAATAAGTTTCCATTTTAAAAACCTTATGAAACAAGGAATTTTGGTGCTCCATTCTGGAGCCCATGACACAAGGTTTTGATATTCAGGAAAGGGTTTTGAAAAAGGAAGGTTTTGGACCAGCCCTTTTCCTTTTCCTTCTGACATTTTTAATGGAAAATCTTCTTAAGTTTTGGTGTATTTTCTTCCTAGATCATTGAGTTACATTTTAATCTCAAACCTGATCATCAAACTTCCTCTCATAATTTATGAGCAAATGCAAAGTGGCACATAAGCACTAGAGAGAAATTACTCAAGAGACACTGCAGATCAGGAGAGCATAACAATGCAGGTAGATGCCCCTGGATGGCTGCCAAAGATCTTTACTAAGCTCAGAAGCAGATTATTTACTACTTTTATGGAAGAAAAACAATGAACTTTAAAGGAATGTAAGATCAGTTTACAGAAATATTTCTTTGTGCTATAAAATATACCTTTGACACATTTTTTAATATTTGTGCCATTAAATATGAGAGCTGTTTACTGTTTCTCTGGTTGTTCTTGTTAGCAGTAGTACTATTACCACACAATGCTCCCATTTAATGACAGATCAGGAAGTTTTAGTGCATTAACATACTGCATATATCAGAAGAAATGAACTCATTCATGCATGTGCCTGTCATCAGACTAAAATCAAACCAGGAAAATTAAATAAGCATTTCTACTTTTAAATTCAGTCTTCATGACCTGTTAGATATTGTCCCTTCTCTTAAGGACTAAGGCACAGATTTTCCCTGAGGCCCAAGTGACTTTATAGATAGGGCACTACAGATGAAGCCATTCTTTCCCTTTTGTGCCTTTACTCTGACTAGGGAAGCCTCTTGGAAAAAAAAACTGAAGAAGGAGGCAGGAAGAGGAGGCATGGTGATAAACGTACCTTCTGACTATACCATCAAAAAGTGTTCACCAAATTTGGAGAAAATTTTGCTGTCTGCATGATCACATGCATTTTTTCTTATCACAAACCTGAGTCAAAGCCACTAAGAAAAATTACAAAATTAGCCAGCATCAGGATCTAGATTTGTCTTCCATTTGAAGCAGTTTTCGTGGATTTTTTTAATCACTGAAAAAATTTTTTAAAAATCTCCCCAGCTTCTATATCTGGGAAAATTATCTTATCCATTGGTGACTGAAGTTTTCTTATCCCTCTTTTGAATACCACAGCATTTTTTGACCAATAATTTAATGTTTTCTACCTTTCCAGAGTTTTATGCAAAGTATTTGTTTTCTTTTCCTGTTACTGTAATCTGAAGGCTTATGGAAGATTTTCTGTAGCCAAAAATCTATGATATTCAGTAATGCTTGCTGGTTTGGGGGTTTTTTGTTTGTTTGTTTTTTAAATGAGGTGACATCTACATGCTTTCACAAAAGCTGACAGTGAAAAATGTTATTCTTGGAAACCTGCCTGTCCATGTTTCCTCTCTAGCTGGCATTCACAAATGTGTTTCTCTCTGTCTCTCTCCCTTTTCTGTTCCTTTTGTTTTCCCGCTAATAGGAAGGGGACAAGCAATTAATCAGAGAAACAGCCACGCACCAGCTCAACTCAGAGCGTTATGTTCACAGTTTTAAAGATTTGTCTAATTTCTCAGGATCTATAAACATTTCCTATCGCTACCTAGCTGGCACACCTTTGCCAAGGAAAAGTAAGTAACTGCAATTTGAATGTTACAAAATGAGGCAATTTAAAAAGGGGTGAAATCCATATAGTCCCTGTGGTATTTCTAGGCAAGAGGGGCTGAGTTAAGAGGTGACAATCTCAAGAGAGTTAGTGGCACAGCTATCATAGGCTGGTTTAGAGTGGCTGCTAGTCTGGACCTAGCAGTGATAGCCCCACAGTTTGATTACCTTCTGATGAACTGCCTGACTTGTAGACATCCTGCAGGCAGCCCCTGGGTGGTCTGTGTGAGCATACTTCTGTGGATCTCCTCCCAGGCAAGAGGAAGATGCTTTGGAAAGCAGAAGCAAGGCACATGCTGGTGGTGTTCTGCAGCCACCCTCTGAGACCATACTGTCAATCTCTGTATAACCGGTAAATCCAATCTTAAGTATGCTTGGCATCACATAGATACACCCCTCAGGTCCACTATCCTGCTGGCCTAGCAGCTGCAAATAAACCTCCTTGTTCCTTTAGCTGGGCTGACAAGGGAGCTGAGTTGTGCTATACTGGGACTGTAAAGGAGGATTCTTCTCACAGCCATCTGCAGATGGACTATTAAGTTATTCTTATATCAGATATTGTTCAAGATTTTCCTCTAAAAGTGAAATATGGTCATACCTAGACTTTAGATCGGTGTCCGTTGTGTTCCAAATCAATCATTTCACATATATAAACAAGGCTCTGAAGTCCAAGACCAGAAAGTAAAATAAAATTATGTATGAGTTATGGAAAGCTATAAAGTTTGTTCAAGTTAGATTTGAAAATTTTGGGGCTCTGTAGGCAGTGTAAATGACTTCTGGGGGCTGTACTTTGCTGTACAACTGCATTTTGAGCAGACTTAAACCTCGAGGGAAAGCCTGAATCACTATCAGAGCAGTCTCTTACAAACGACTATATTTTAAGAAAGCTGGGGTAGGTTCAACTTAAGTACACCCTGTCAATTATGAAGCCTTAACATTTTTTTACATCAGAAGTTACAAAAACAGAGATATATTAGCAAATATCTGAAAAAAACCTCCTGATTTGGAATGCTGGTAAAAATGCAATGACAATGACTACAAAACAGCAGAGATGAAATTTCTTCCATTATAAGATATATCTCTGTGTAGAAAGAATGCAACAGCATTAAAATTTGTACAAGCAAGGAGCGAAGTTCTCTTCTAATTTAAAATAGTATCTAAATCGCATCTTGCAAGAGGCTGTTCCCTGTAAAATGCTCAATGAGTCCTGAAAGAGGGTTGGAAGAAAGACTACTTGCAAGGAAAAACTAGACAAATTCACCTGAAAATGAACACGCTGAGAAAAAAATTCTCCATGCAAAATTCGTAAAACTGTGAAGTTATGCATAGATGTAACTAGACTTTTAGAGGGCTTAAAAAGATAAAAGTGCTGCATTTGGTAGTTCCTTGCTTTCCAAATATGGTATGAATAATCCCGTGATAATCCCCTTTCTTTTAGCAGATTTACAACCTTATCATTGTATATGTGGTTTTGTCTACTAGGCATATATGTACACATTGCTATGGCATTTGTCCACAACGTGCTACTCCTGGCAGTAAACTAGCGAATGTTTAGCACAATAGTCTCCATATGTCAATTTCCTTGCAATATCATATTTCTTAATGAAAAGGCAATAAAGGTCCTTTATTGAATGCAACTTTAAAAATTCACACACCAAATTTCTCAGTCTTCACCATTCACGAGGTTTATTTAATATAAACACAGCTCTGGAGAATATCTTTGTGATGAAATAGTTTCCAATATCAGACACTCAGTTTTTGTTTGATTTGTCTTTTGTACAGGGTATCTTACAATTGGACTATCCTCTGTAAAACGGAAAAAGGGAAATTACTTGCTTGAGACCATCAAATCCATATTTGAGCAGTCAAGCTATGAAGAACTCAAAGAAATTGCAGTGGTAGTACAGCTGGCAGATTTTGACTCAGCCTGGTGTGAAGGGATGGTCCAGGATATTTCACAGAAATTTGCACATCATATAATTGCTGGCAGATTAATCGTTATTCACGTCCCTGAGGATTACTATCCTGTACTGGATGGCCTTAAGAGAAATTACAATGACCCAGAGGACCGTGTGAAATTTCGATCAAAACAAAATGTAGATTATGCTTTCCTTCTAAACTTTTGTGCTAATCTTTCTGACTACTACGTGATGCTAGAAGACGATGTTCGCTGCTCAAAGAATTTTTTGACTGCTGTTAAGAAAGTAGTTACCTCACGAGAAGGATCCTATTGGGTGACTTTGGAATTTTCCAAGCTGGGGTACATTGGAAAGCTTTACCATTCTCATGACCTACCACGCCTGGCCCATTTTCTGTTGATGTTTTACCAAGAAATGCCTTGCGATTGGTTGCTCATCCACTTTCGGGGGCTGTTAGCCCAAAAGGAAGTGATACGTTTTAAGCCATCTCTGTTCCAGCACATGGGGTACTACTCATCTTACAAAGGAGCTGAAAACAAGTTAAAGGATGATGATTTTGAAGAGGAATCATTTGATATCCCTGACAACCCACCTGCAAACTTGCACACCAACATGAATGTATTTGAAAACTATGAGGCAAGCAAGGCTTACAGCAGCATTGATGAGTACTTCTGGGGAAAAGCTCCTTCTACTGGAGACTTCTATGGGATTGTATTTGAAAAGCCCATTAAAATCAGCAAAATTAAAGTTGTCACTGGAACTGAAGATCGGCAAAATGACATTTTACATCATGGGGCCCTGGAAGTAGGTGAAAAGATTGTAGGCAGTAAAAAAGGGAGACAATGTACTACTTACTTGAGACTAGGGGAGTTCAAAAATGGGAATTTTGAAATAACAGATGTAGAGCACAAAGTTCTGTTTGATATTAACTGCATGAGAATACTTGTTACTAAAAGTCAAAAAGAATGGCTGATCATTAGGAGCATTAGTGTCTGGACTTCTCAAACACCAAATCAATAAAGCAAGGCCACCTGAGAACGTAAAGAGTGCATACAATCAGCTGGGTCACACCTGGTGCCATTCCCCAGAAAAACAGACATTTCCAGCTCTTCACTAGAGACACAGAAAATGTGGGGAAATAACAAGTAAAGCAATTTATTTTTTACCGGTTTGGTCAGGCAATATGCAAACATTTATTTGTTGAAAATTTTGAATTTTATAGAAAATGAAAAGTTCTCAAACCTCTCTTGAGATCTTTAAACCCTTTTTTATTATTATTTCTCTGTAAGAGAGATCTTGTGGACTATACAGAACAAAAAACCCATCTTATAATTGCCAAAAGGTTTAAATCTATGACCAGTATGTTGTGAAAAGAAATTGGATTGCACTTTATGCACATAAAAATTTAAAATCTTATGGTAGTATGCGTTTGTACTGTAGTTGGTAATGTGTTTCTTTTCCAGGCAGTTGTGACAAGGAAATCTGTCCTGAAACCGGCAGTTTACTTCTGAGCACTGTAAGAAAATAATGTGGTTAGTCATTGCAACTTCTTGTCAAAAGGGAATGTATAAAATTATAAATCTGACATGACAATTATGTGAAAAATAGATAATTGCATCTGTTATTCTGTCTCAACAAATATCCTTTGTTCTTTTTCCTGGGTCTTTTCACTGAAATGAACACTACTTGGATTCTATGTTATTTAAGGGACCAATTTACTCTCCTTACTTTTTCAAAATGCCTCACACTAAGCAAGCCTTCTGCTTGAGTACCAATGTCACTACCAAACACAGGTACCTCAAGGGCAGCAGCACTGTTCTCTCAGACAGGCCTCTAAACAGACCTCAGCTTCAACATTTTCTGTTCCTTCATGATATGGAGAACTCCCCTGAGAAATTTGCACATAGCTGAATGCTACAGCATGGTTGTTAAGGATTGTTATGCCTTCCATATCTACATGTCCAGTTCATGTATGATACAAATGCAAAGCGTACCAGGTTAATCAATTTGGGCTGAATGTAATCTCCAGTCTGTCCTGGGTGATCCATAGTCAATAGAACACACACAAAATGAAGAATCCTTATTCAATGAGAAATTAATATGTTTCTAAATCGGGGATTTTTGGGATGTTTTGGTTTTGGGTTTTTTTAAGTTTTCTAATTCTGACTGTGTTAGTCTTGTGGACATCTTCCCGCTGCCTCTGATTATTTCCTATAAACATATTTTGTCTGGCGTTAGACAATAAGCAGAAAAGTTCCCCCAGTCTATACGACTTCAGTGTTAGCTCTGGGCTTCTGGTGCATCACACAGGGAGGCTGTATAGCATATGATTAATACTATATGCATACATTTAGATTAATGGAATCTGTGGAGTTTTTCCCTCTAAGAAATTCCCTAGATTGTCTGAGTAGACACGCTAAGAAATACGTTAGTAGCAAGTGTGACGGAGATGAACATTGTACTGTCAATCTCATTAATATTATGGTTATCATCTGATTGCGTTTAGGGGATTTGGTTAAACCTGGAAGACAAGAACTAAATTTCAAGAATGCTTACACTGACAAAGAGTGAACTAGCTACTGGATGAGTACATACAAACCTAACAAGGATATTTCAGAAGGATAAATTATGTTTAAAATCTACACAAAACATCAATGCAATTGATTTTCCTGGTTCATAAATCTGGATAAATTCAGGTCCAGGTTTGGCAAATCACCCGATACAGAGGTAAGGTACATTGTCAAATAAATCTTCTGATACATGCTTCTATATAACTCAGAAAAACATCTTTTTCTCAAAGAAAGTCTTTGTTTCTTTGTTCCTTAATATACACCTAAATCTCTGGTTTTTATATACATATCTTCAATGAAATAGATTACAAGTGCCATACATGTTCAACTTGAAAAGGAAAATAAAACCCTTTAAAAAAAAAAGCCTATACATGCTAATCTTAAATTATTATAAATACTTATGAAGACCTTGCTTTTTAATATTGATATTCCATGTTTCAAAAATAATTAGTTGGTAATTAGTTATTAGTCAATCCCTTTCTTTTTAATAAGCTGTCATTCTTGTATTTTTTCTTTTATAGAGTCAGAATGGTTTGGGTTTAAAAGGACCCTAAAGATCATCTAGTTCCAACCCCCTGCTATGGGCAGGGCTGTCTTCCACTAGACCAGGTTGCACAGAGCCCCATCCAGATCAGTAGTGAACAGCTCCAGGGATGGGGCACCCACAACTCCTCTGGGCAACTTGTTCCAGTGCCTCATTGTCACCACAGTAAAGAATTTCTTCCAAAGAACTATTCTAAACCTACCCTCCTTCAGGTTCAAGCCATTCCCCCTTGTCCTGCCACTACATGTCCTGGTAAAAAGTCCCTCTCCCTCTCTCTTGTAGGCTCCCTTTAGGACTAGAAGGTGTTATAAGGTCTCCACAGAGCCATCTCTTCCACAGCTGAGCAACCCCAACTCTCTGAGCCTTTGCTCACAGCGGAGGTGCTCCAGCCCTCTGATCATCTTTGTAGCTCTCCTCTGTATTCATTTGATCATTTGATCATTAATCTATAATTCATTAACTTTCCTTGATCCTTAACTATTAGGGCCAAAAGAAACATTACTAGGTTACTTTTATTCAGAAATGCAGTACGTCTGAAGCAACCTTCTAAATTAGAATTGAAAATGCACGCAATACCAAGATTTCAAATACTCTTGTTATCAAAACCATAGACAATGGGAATGGCTAGGACAAATTAAATGCTCCCAACATAAGCCAAAGTAATTTAAATGGTATTTTTGAATTACAAGCTGAACAAAACTGCTTTCCTTTTCAAAATAACACTAGTAATGAGTCTCATCTTTGGCATAATGGCTTAGCAGCAAGATCTCTCATCTGGTTGTTACCAGTCTTAGGAGCTCAAACCCACAAATGCCCTCAGAGAAAGCTTTCCTTGGCTGTGGATACTGGTAAGTGCTAAGAATGAGAGGCATGCACCATTCTTACTGTTGAATTTGAGCTGACATGGAAAAAAATATTAACAATACATTTATTCCAGGAGAGTCTAGAATTCAGTTGTGAAAGCTAATGTTTTGAGCACTCACTGTAGGGCATCCAGCTTCTCCTTCACTGAATGTATATTCTATCCACCACATTCACATGAAAACGGTTACCAGATTTTGGGGAAAAAAAAAAAAAAAGAAGCCATAAAATCAATGGTAACTGGTTTTCAGGCATATTTTAAAAGATGTATTTGAACACATGGGTTTTTTCATGTGCTAGGAAAAGTGATGGTCTTCTACAAGGAAAATATTTCATCAGACAATTATATGGCTGATGACCATAGGACTGAGTTGTCTTTCAGGTGTTTTTCACCTGAATAATCATCATAGCATTACCAGGCACTGAAGTGAGACTGAGACCCTGTAGTTTTCACAAATACTGAAAATATTGCACTGCGGTCTGGACAGTGATGGATCTGTTCTGAACTTACCTATATATATTGATCCCATTAACATTGTTTAAGATTCCTCACTGTATAACATAGGGAATTATTGGGAAGTAAAATATTATTCACTGCAAATTAAAAGAAGAAAGGAGCCCTTATTGCAGAATAAAACCCAGGACATGTCAATTTTCAGGAAAATCAGTTTTAGAATATTTAAGATAACTACTATGATAAGGGTAATTCACTAAGGTTCTATACAAATAAATTTTTAGATCAATCTTCTAACGTGGTGCTCTGTTTTACTCTCTGCTCAGGATTCCCTTATGTTAGACACTAATGTTTTCACTTTTAAAGAAGGACATTGGGAACTTGTTCATTATTGAATTATTAAAAGTTAAATAAAGAGCAAACTGTGACACCTTAGAGAAGATTTCCTTCTGAAAACTTATTAAAGTAGCAAACACCGTAGTTAACTGTATTAAAAACTGCAGATGACATCAGCTTTCATTGTGAAGCATTTCAGAGAATCTGATGGAAATGATAGTTCTTACTGCTCTCTGGTTAAATTTGCACTTCTGTTAGCCTACGTTTAAGTAAGTATTAAATTATGAGTAGTAATGCTGAACATGTGTCATGAGCTCTAGCAGTGTCACATCTTCAAATGGTAAAGTGTAATGTTTTATAAAAACAAGTGGAAAATACAGATGTATTATAATGAAAACAAATTAGATGATTTTTATGTCATATGCTATATACAAAGACAAATTAATTGAAACATCTCCACCACTCCATCAGCTTTTCAGATAAAGCAAAACAAGGGGCTTAATCTTTGTTTTTCTATCCTTAGTCCTTGGAGAAAAAAGTTACGAAATTTCTACTCACTTTAATCAAAGCTGTATTGACCTATATATCAGAGAAAATGGAAAGGGTGATTTTGCAAAATAATTCATATATATATATATATATATATATATATATATTTGTCTTATCCTTTTATTTTAGCTTTAGCCACCCTGGAAAACTGAAATGAAGACATTCTCCAAATAGGTGTATTTTGGTATGTTCAGGTGACATTTTCCAATATCTTGCCTCTTTTACTGATTTTGCCACAGCAAATACATTCTGTGTCACCTAGGTATTCATGCCCTTCTGCAGAACAGTCAGTCATGTAAACTGAGGCTCTATTTCTGCTTTTGCTGTAAAAGAAGAGAAAGAGAAGTATGTCCTGAGTCATTCCACTGTACAACCCTTGCCCAAGATCTGATTCCTTCTACTGATGATGATGGGAGGCCATGCAAGAGGTTTGTCCTGTGCATTCATCTCCTAGATAATTAGAGATACAGGAGATCTATTTTTGTATGATTACATATAATACATATAAACCTTGATAAAATCACACCATACATAGTAACCTTTACAGATAATTTCCTATCAGCATCACCATTCTTCCCAGAAGGGATGTTCACTATCTTCCTCACAAGTACTGTCTTGCAATGAGAATAATTTGTTGAGCTTTAAAAAAAGGAATATGAATCTCCACCTCGATCCAAAGAATTATTTATTACATGTTGGTATAACAATGAAATTAAGTACAGAGAAAGATTAATTTCAATAACATTTCCATAATAGTAGTTTGCTGTTAAATTGGCATGAAATTGAATTGGCATCTGGGCAGATATTAGACTATTTTTCAGCCACATTTCTAGATGTTTTCCAACTGTCATGCTACCTGCTACTAGCTCTCAAATAAAATTCCACTTTGCTCTGATAGTTGTAAAAAGGTTCTTAAAATTCCACGTAGAACTTGAAAGCAGTTTAAATAGGATTATATTGCTAATTAAACCCTTTGCCAGCCCTTTTCTGGGCTTATGTAAGAGTTTCACATTTTACAAGTAAAGCTGAACATCAAAAGCTGATGTTCATTTCCTCTGTTCAGACAGTGAAATAGCTGCCTTCCTTCTCTCTTGCTATTTACCCATTAATGTTGGGTTTACTTTTGCCAGACTTCAGTCTGGAGCAACAGTTTAAAGTATTCTGGCTTTTTTTTCTTTGGTATACCTGGCGCCACTAAGAGCAGAGATCTGAAGGTGTAAGTTAAACCCTTACACCAGCCTTTGCTGCTACTGAAAGTCCCTTGCTGTGTGCTGATGCCACTCGGGATTTTTCAGTTCATTTTCAACTTTAGAGTCTATTCTATTTTCATATTACACTTTCACCAACACACAGGCAGTCCCTTCTTTTCTCTTTAATTTCAATACTGCATAAATGAACATCATCTTGGGTGAATATTGCCAAACCACTTTCATCTCCATTCAGGAAACTGGGATGGTTACTGCCATTTATTTCTCAGAATTACTTCCTGCATTTGGCCATAGCTCACTACATTTAAATGCCACATCTGCTGAGAAGACAATAAGCATGCTCTAATGAGACATCCTTTTGAAAGAGAAGGACTATTTCTTTTCCTCTTTTTGCCATATAACTCTAACAGTGCACTATCTGATTGTGTCAAAATTATATGCATACATTTTACCTCCATGAAAATCTCCTAAAGCAAACAGGTTTTGTTAATCACTCCTGCAAATGATTCCTGGCAGCAGTCTGGCTTCGCATTTGCAAAATGAGCCAGGTTCCTCTCTTCCACAAAGCTGAATAGCAACGTTCAAGGAAGGGAAAAAAAGTCCCAAACAGGTCTTCTCTCTAGTGGTTTTCTGCTACCTTTCAAAGATGCAATTTCTTCCCTATGCTTCCTCTCTTCTCTCCCTCAAAATTGTATATTAAAATCAACATGAGGTCCTCCTTCTTCCAAATACCTCAACTCACTCCCATCTGCACATTCATAGCTTTCTTTTGGGAAGGGATAATTTTAATTTATGCAGAAATTCTTAACTTTTAGGGCATAAATGACACAACAAAGCCAACAAATTTTTTCAAAGGTCCATATTTATTTTTTTAAACATTCGAAGTGTGATATGCAATATGTTCACGCAAAGTAGAAAATATGTTTACTCAAGCATATTTGTGTTAACTGCTCCTCACACAAAAATAAACAAAGAAAAAAGTCAGGTAAGGCTTTTTAGGTAAGTAAGTGTGGCACGTGCATACATAAGTGCATAAATAAAAATGTTTCAAACCCTCACATTCACAGCTGTCTTCTTTACCAAAGAATTTAAGCTTTCTGGCTAAGGAGACAAACCAGCGTGTCAAAAATAATTTGGACATTAACTTTTGTACAGTTAATCACTCTTTCTTCTGATACTAAGACAATTCCATAAAATAAAATCTCTTGAGTTATATGACTTGCCAAGTTGTTTTGTAAACAGATGTTACTTTTCTTGAATATTGATTATAAATCATATACTTACCTTGTCCACAAACTATTGGTAACATTTTTTCTTGATTTGTTCTATTTGAAAGCTCATTTTTTTTCTGTTTTGAACTGAAGAAATATATTTTTTCTTTTCAATAGCTTTAGCATAAACATTATAGAACAAGGCAATAGGAGTTATATATGTAATCTGGGATGAAACTGAAATCAATGGTATTCATAATATCATATTCGATAAAAGGTATCTAAGTCATAAAAGTATATTTAAGCATTTATCTGTTCTAAAGAAACATAAAATATCTTTGTTTCAGTGATAAAAAAAATACCCATTAAGACCATAATATTAGCGGAAAAATTCCCTTTCCCACACTTTCATTTCTTCTGCCAGCAGCAAGAAATCATATTTCTTCAGTTCTGCTTCATGGTCAGATCCTCACCAGGTTTGTATGCATTTAGTTTGTCAATATTCACCTTTTTATGCTTATTACAGATTGAACATCTATCTTACTGTCCTAAAGAAAAAGTATTGAAAAATTCTGGTTAGCATTTCTCATTGTTTTGATAATTTTTGCCTAATATTTGTTTTTATTTATTTACCTTCACAGACATAGCTTTCCTGAGGAGTGAAAGGGGAAAAAAACTGGTTGCATTTCTGCACCACCTATTTCTGTCGTCACCTTCTTCATATCCAGATTTTTCACTTGCTTACTGCAGGCACATGCTGACACAGAGAAAACACAAATAAACATAAAGGCAATAGGTTTCAGGTGGAGAGGGGAGCATGCGAGAGAGTCAGAAGCTCTCTTAGCTATTTAAAGTTCAATACAAGGAAAGCTAAAGAACATTTTCTTCTACTGCCCTGCCTTTTGACTATTTCTTCCATTTCATGTGCCTCTGTGGATACGTGCTCTGAAGCTCACCGCACTTAGTTGGAAATTTTCTACTACTTTTGCACTTCTTCACTACTCCAGCTATAAATCTTTCACCATGTAAGCCAGCTTGCTTTCTGGTCGAGCTACACCGTGCAGTGTCAATGTACCCTCTAGCCGTCTATGTGGTTTTAAATCTGGGATAAATTACTAACCCAGCAAACATTTTTGCAGATGTTTAAGTTAGAGATGTGTCTGCTCCTGCTGAGATTGGGTACTGGAGCCAAACTTGGCTTGCTACATCACCTAGAGGACTGCTCGGGCATGCATTATAGCTCCATAGGCCTGCAACTTGCATCCGGCCAGCCGGCAGCTGGAGTGGTTTAAACCTTACCACCAGCCAGCTCTTGTGGTATTCCTCTCTCCTCACTTTGCTTAAAGTTACAAACCCAGCAGTGCAGCCAGAAGAAAAGTGATGAGCAAAGCCATTGTTCAATGCAATGTCTTTGCTAAATGTGCATCCATCAGTATTTTGACTATTCTGAGAGGATGACGACCTGGCATGCCAGAGGCGTTGCCCTACGCTGCCCTCTGCTCCTGCCCAGCAGGCAAGAACGGTGGCAAGGAGCTGGTTGTCTGAAAACTTCAGGTGGTCCTTAAAACAGACTTTTTGGGGTTTTTCTCCTCACATTTCCTTCCCTATAAAAACTATTTTGCTTGATATTTTTAGTGGAGCTAACACATTTCAGAGCAGAAAAGTTTTTTTTAATACCAGAGTAATAAAGATGTTAAGGGAATAAAAGAAAAATAAAATAAAAAGAAAGATTTCAACTCTAAAGTTTCTGAAATTAATCATTAAAGATAAGTCATATCCACTAAAAGATACAAGACATTTATCTTTTTTCCCACTCAAATTAGCTTTGTTTTGTGGTTTGGGGTTTTTTTCCCCTTGTGTTTATGAGTTGCAGAGGCAGCTAAAACTGAAAAACAACAGCAAACCTTTCCCACCCCTACTTCACAGTTTGCATAGATTTAGAACTTTTTTAATATTTACCCACATGGAAACATCTACCATCTGGTGAGCATACTTTGGTCAGACGTTCTGCTCCCAGTAGTCAGGACATCTTGGAAAAATTCCCAGTCCTTAAAAAAAAAAACAAACCTTTGTCTGTGCCAGCATAGTTTGTGGGCCAGATGCTTATCTGAATTACACTGCTGTGAATAAGCACTTTCAATACTAATGAAAAAGCAAAAGTTTGGTTGGGTTTTTTTCCTTCTTTATTTTATCTTCTTCAATTTAATACAGTAATTAAATAGATTATTAAAGATTATTAAAAGAGCCTCAAAAGTCTTTTAAGGGTAAAAGGATCTTTATTTTACCTTGGAGTAAAAAGTCAGCAGCTTAAGGTTCCTTCTCTCTCACAAAAGGGAGTGTTATAGCAGATTTCCCAAGAATCTGAACTTTTGAATCTCAGGAACTTGGAACAGAGGGCGTCTTTCCTTGTTCCCTATCTCAGTATAAGCTATAGAAAAGAACCTTTCTTCCAAAATAGTCTTTATTCCAAAGGATAAAATTAATAATTTCATAAATGGTGTGTACATGTACTAGAACTCTTATGGGAGCTTCTCCTCCTGTCCCACTGTTCTAAAATACTGCATTCAGTAGCTTAAGTGTCTTCACTGCACTTGGATTAGTAGATCCAGTAGTAGATCCAGTTTTCAGGTTTCAGTCTTTATTGAAATAAAATTTAAAAAACAGGAATTATTTCTTCTCTTATTGTTTGCTTCAGTTCACTGCAGTTTTCAGACAAAAATGCGAGAGACACAAAGGAAAAATTAGGAAAAATGTTTATAGTCTTCAGGAGGACTGTTCATTTTTAATCCCTTTTATTGGACAACAGATATTTTATCCCATATGGCACCTCAGAACAGAGCTAATATGTATTCCTAAATGCTAATGCACCTTTTTTTTTTCCTTCAGCTGCTTTTTTAAGTTTTCTCTAGTGTCTAAGCAATCATTTTCTGTTATAAACCCAAGGTGTTATTTTATGGGGTTTTTTGCTTTGTTTGTTTTTTTTTTTTTTTCTTTTTCCTTTTTCAGCTGCACTGGAATTCAGATGAAGACATCCTAACAGTTTCTTTTTGGAGTTTTTTTATTATTATTGTTTTATTTTAAATCAGAATGGGTACTATTTGTAAGAAACAGTTCATCGGATAAATTTTGTTTGTTTGTTTGTTTTTACTGCTACAAAAGAAAGGATACAAAAAGAAGTGGGGCTAAATTTTCAGAGCACTGTTACACTTCTCTTTTGGAATGCCCTGCCGTGCTTTGGCAGTGAGCATGATGGTGGCACATTGGATACCATCTAATCAGAAAAAGCAGGGAAATTGCTTTAGCCTAAACTATTCCTTGAAGCTGAAGATAGCAATTCCATATTTACTGAAAAGGAATCAGATGTAAGAAGGGGACAGTTGGTAACAAAACAAAGGACGACTCAGACGTTTCTAGTGTTCCCAAAATATTCAATAATTAAAAATATTCCAAACAATCCAAAGACCACAGAAATCAAAAGGAGTGCATGACTTCATTTCAACAGGTTTGATCACATTCTAATTCAGAAATTATTTTTAATCATTAAACTAGTCCTAGTGATGGCACCATGAGACCATTGCCATGAAAACAAAGTACTGGTGGTATTGAAGCTTTTTAAAAAATTGTGCTCAGAGTTACACAGAATTTAATTAAAATTTATTTACCATTATTTCCCCTGACCTGAAAATAGGGTTTTAGTGTTGTTGCTCCGTTTCTGTCTTGTGTTTCCACCCACTCCATGAACTATGCTGGTACAAGTATTCAGTGAATCAGATAGTGAATCAAATAAAGAAATACAATACGGATTATAATCAAGCAAGAAATAAAAATCGTGGTATTATTTCAGTCACCATTTGGCCATATTTGCATTTTTACTGGCACAGTTGAGGGACTGGAGCTAACATGATTCAGTCAGACGGAAAGAAAACACTGTGTAGTTAATGACTAAGCAGTTGTGGGCAGACCCAGAGACATTTTTAAACCTCAGTCTGTATTAGCACATATAATAATCTTCTTAATGTCTCAGATCTGAAGACTTGAAAATGATAAATGAATAGAGAGAAAGAAAAATTAATTAATCCAAGATGAAATGAAGTGAAGAAATACTAAGACTTACCAAGACCCTAAAATAAAACTATTTCAGAGCCACAAGCTGGGCCCAGATCTCCATGTGTTCTCATTGTTCAACTGCAAATATGTTGTTCTGATTTTAATTCTTTGGCCTCTTATAATTTTGCATAAATATAACCTCATGGCCATAAGAAAAGCTATCTCAAAATAATCATTGTCAATTAGCTTATCTAATTTGAAAAGCAATTCCTTTAAATAAATTATCTTTAATTCATAACTCCCATTACATTTTTGCTAAGTATTGTTATATACATAAAGATTTTCAACACTCTGAAGTCATACTGATTTAACTTCAGCTTAAAATCCATAAATAAGACTTATTTGAATAACAGATATGTGTTTAAGTCTCCATAGACTAGTAAAGACTGTTGTTAGCAGACTGGTAAAGACAGCCCAGTATATACCAGGAGCTTAAAAAACAATAAAGTAATTTTTAAAAAGCTAAAACCAGAAAACCTAGGAATAATCTTCCAATTGCATTAAAAACGTCTTCAAATTAGAGCTGATATGTGTATCAATTATTTTCCAAAATTCATTTTTAATACATTATAACAGCATAAATATTAATAAATGTACATGGCATGTCATTAATAATTGTCAGTAGAGTGCATGAGGTTGCAGGGAATATGCACTGTTACTACTGCAGGACCTCAGAGTTATCCTGTTTTCTGTGTTTAGATTTCTACCTTCAGCACAATCCACAGTTCCCACTACTGCGTGAAGGTTCCTACTTCACCCAAGACATCCAAGAGTGCAATCAGAAGTCAACTGTGGAGGCAGACTTCATTGCCAGTAAACAAGTTTCATAGCGAGAGCATGCAAATTCAGGGCACTGTGGAAGAAAAGTTGTGGGAATAAAAAAGAGTGGTTTTTTGGCATAGTTTTAAACCTAGGGATAGAAAACAGAAGTCTAATTGAATTGTCTGGCATAACTTTCTGATGAAATTTCCACAATCACTTGATTTTTTTTTTTTAAGATTGAAAACGCCATTTGAAGTAGCATGGTTTTGTAAAACAACATTTTTTTGCTTGGAAGATGAAAAGAAACTTTCAGCTTTTGAAATAATGATGTTGGAAATTTTTTTTTATAGTATGAGAGAGGAATAATAAGCCTGGAAAGAATAAAACTACATCAATCCCTTCCATTTTATACAGGGCTGGACACATAACTCACGACCTTTAGTAAAGCAATTAAAAAAAATGACAATGGTGTCAAAAAAAAATGTTTCTAGTGTAGCCAGGCCCACTGGGAGAGGAGAGACTGAGAGATGTCAGGGAGTCATAGAAGAGATGAATATCAAATGGATTCAGGAAGGCAGGAGAAAATAGAGAAAATAGAGATGAAGAATGAGAACCAATAAAACTTGTGCTCACATGAATAATTTTCCCAGAGCTGTCACTTTAAAAAGCCAACAATTCAGACAAAATGATATTTCCTATTGGTTTCTCTGTTTTGGTTTGGTTTGGTTTAATGCTACAATAGAAAATAGTGAATTCTAATGGGGCCTAGGAAGTGAGATTTGGAGACACCAAATCTCTGCTAGTATTAATTGCAGATTTGCAGTGCGAAGTCTGGGTTCTGAATTGCGTACACCTTGTAAGGCCTAAAGCTGAGTTTGGCTCAGAAGATATTTTCTGTTGAAGTGGTTCCTTTTTTAATTAAGACTTTTTTATATATCTGTTTCAGATTAGTGTAAAAATTTCAGAGATTTTTGTACCAACAATATCTAATATTTGCAGTGCTTCTTGGTTTAAATTAAAAGTTAAAAAAATTAAAGGGAAGGTAGTCGAAAAAAGAAAAGAAAAAAGAAAAGAAAAATAAGGTAGCATTTCATAATTTTCAGATGAATTTGACTTGATTCTAGTTACATAACTGGGAATAAGAGATGGGAAATATTGTAATTGTTTGCAATTGTTTTCAGGAGTATTGATGTTCAGATGTTCAGTACCATTTTAGGCATTATTAGATATTATTTGGTATTGGAGACATCTGAAATCCAGAGTTAATCAATAGGTAAGGGATCTTAGGTAATAAATTTCCTAAGTGACAGCTGGTGGCCAAATATTACTCAAAACAAAAATCAGTAATAAAAAACAGTGTTGAAGCAACCAAAGACAGAGGTATCTGGTTTCAGGTAACCAGTGTAGGTGCATCTGTAGTCAGGACCGAGATAGGGGCTCCCCAGAGGGCAGTTCATCGCATGCTAGGTTGAGTTAAGTGCCAAAAAGTGAGGTGGTACTTCTCAGGGTACTCCTCTTGCAAGAGGATTTAATGGGAAGAGGATGACAGGCTTAGATAAGACTTTCAGTGTTAAGTGCACTGATCGCGTGGCATGTACCCTACGGTTTTGTCTGTTAGTTCAGTTTCCCCTTATACCTCCACCCCAAAGAGTATTCAGACCAATATTTTAAACTGAAGATCGTTGTGTCTGTACTTTAAAAAAAAGGGGCAATTCTTACAACCAACTTGTTCTACTAATTTCAATTAACAGTACAAAAACTTCAAGACCAGTTTGAAAGGATTTCCGTTCTACTGTAACATCTTGCTACTGGCTTTTATTTCCCAGGCACTGACGTTTTGCTGTAATCATTTCAAAGTGTGTATCTCCAAGGAACAGTACATTGACTAATTAATGTTAGAAACATAGAAGCATTTAGGTTGAAAAAGACCCTTAAGACCATCCAGTCCAACCATTAACCCACCACTGCCGAGTACACCACTAAAGCACGTTCTGCCCCTACACATCTTAAATACCTGCAAAGGTAGTGACTTTACTACTTCCCTGGGCAGTTTGTTTCAGCTTGACAGCCCTTTAAGTAAAGAAATATTTCGTATGTTGTTTAAGTCAATTTTGTTCATAACATCTTTCCATAGTCTAAGAATTGCCTAAACTAGTAAACAAGGTTGTTTACAAAAAAAAAAAAAAAAAATTGCAATGTTCTCACTAGTTAAACATAAAGTTTAAAACATCTTTTAGCATTATTGAGTTAATTATATTCATCAGTGGTACAACCTATGGGTCAGAGGTTCACGTACTTACTGTGAGCATCAAGTTCTTAAATGCATAAAAGCTTGATTGCAAGGTGGTTAAAGCATCCTACATAGAAAGCTACAGCATCTAATTCCAGCAATACAAGACTGTCAATAACAGAATCTGATCCTTTCACAGTTCACATAGAGGTGCCTCGCCCAAACTCTCATTAAACTTGTCCAATGATCTTTAGAGCGTGTGCTGGCATCTGAATTGGCTAATAGGGGAGGAAAATACAATATTGAGCTACATATCAGCTATTTGATTTTATTTCTCCCCCCCACCCCCTTGCTTTGTTTGATATCTGGAATAAGGGTACCACCTACTGGCCGTCAGTTTTTTTGTGAAAATCTCTTTGTCTTCTGCTCAGTGGCACTTATTCCTTCTCTATTGATTAAAACAACCCAATTTCCCATCATTTTGTACCATTCTGGACATGCGGATTTGAACAAATATTCTTTTTACTTTTATATGTGTATCAATAAAGGACAAAAAATTGAGACAGATATGCAGGAGGCCAACTGTTCTTGCTTTAGTGTATAGTTTTATTAATGCAGGCAAACAGTCATATAAAGGAGCAGCTTGATTTCTTTAGTATGAGATAGCAACAGTCTCCAGAATCACATGCTTTCCCACAAAGAAATGTAAAAGAATATGCTCCTACCTCTCTCTCTATTTTAAGGACATAGGAGACAATAAAATCTTCTTACTCGTGATTTTTAGCCCAGGGGCCTGATCCCATTAGGAGCATTTTCTGGCTCTTCAGACTTCATTTTCTGCCAGCATGTGAAGCAGAGAAGAGAGGAGGAAAAGGTGAAACTCCATTTGGGGGCAGCAAGGGTCCACAGATAGACTATGAACTCCTGAGCATGTCAAGACCAGGATGATGTATCTTGGGTCAGGAGAAGCTCTGCAGTAACTCTTCTCACTCAGCACACTCACACTACTCACGAAACACCATGGATCCTTTCCAGTCTCACATCTAAGGCCAAATTTCTGCAAGGTCCCTTTTACATGCCTTAGTCTGGCCCACCCAGAATTTGGGGCACTGTGCTGGTGTTTGTAGAGTTTTATTTTCAATAAAACTGGTTGACTGCTAGGTATGTTTACTAATTTTGTGATCTTAAGCTGGGGAAAACTAAACCTTTGCTTAAAAATAAAACAAATAAAATCAGCTTCCTAGTAGTGACAAAGGAGACTGCAGACTAATCCTGCACTCACTTCAGGCAAATAACAGAATGGAGGGTTTAATGTCTTTTCTCAAATAAATTTTTATTGTGGTGAAGGCTGCGTACGAAAATGCTTTTGGTGCTGTATGCAGTACAGGACTTTTGGGGAGTATCAGTCATATCCAACAGTAAAGGCGTGACTGGGATAGAGTTAACCTTCCTCATAGCAGCTCAATCAGTCCCACAGTTTATATTTGTGATCAAAACAATACTGATGGCACACTTATGTCGTAGCTATTGTTGAACAGTGTCTGCACAGCACCAAGGCCACCTCTGCTTCTCACTCTACCACGACTCTGATTGGGTTGGGGGGTGCAAAATAATTAGAGAGGGAAAAGGCAGACAACCCAAACTAACCAAAGAGATATTCCATGCCATATAGCATCATGGTCAGCCAAAAAAAAGGGAAGATTAATTGGTTGGACACTGGTCTTCCTGAGGAAAGTGAATGATTGCCTTTTCATCACATGTTCTGTCTTCTTTCTCTCTTCTTCCATTTATTAATGATTAGACACCCAGACTTTTTGGTTTTACTGTTCCTTTCTTGATCCCCCATCCCACTTCAGTGGGGAAGGAGTGAGGGCTGCATGGTCCTTAGCTGCCTACCAATATTAAACAGAACATGGGGAGAACTGAAAAGCCAGGCAAAAATTTCAAAAGTATTTTGGGCCCCAAGAATCATTTAGAGAATGAAAGCATTTCTCTGGTGCATCTGAGCTTAAGGTAATGGAGCAATGTAATACATCCATGTCACGTTAGTTTTAAAAAGGAAAGAAAAGGACTTGTTAAAATAGAGAATATTCGTAAAAAAAAGCCCCTCACTTAAACAATGATGCTGGTTTTCACTCCCTAAAAGTCAACATAGGTTGAAAACAAAAATTAAATCCACCCTGCTTAAAAATATCTAGAATGGATTCATGTTACAAGACACAATTAATTTGTGAAACTCATCATCAAGTGATTGAAAAAGAATGAACATCTCCTTAAAAAACTGGCAATATCAATTATAGCAAAGCCATTCAAAATTACTGTGAGTATGATAGATCTCATCTTGTGTTCATAAACACAAAAGTGGCATTAAAATGGTATGGTCTTCTGAGTCATTTTAGCTGCACTTTCCTCTGGATTTAAGTTTCCCATTTTCCCTTCAGCAGTATGGCTTAAACATGAACTTCTGTTCCCAGTAAATTGGAGTCCTTGTCCCACAGGCTTAATTGCACCACAAAAGTGATACCTGCTTTACATAGTGCAGTTAAATTATTCTAGTTGTGCCTTTCAAAATTAAATTGAAATGACAATAAATACATTTTTTTTAAATCCCCACTTATAATCTATACAAGATAATGACTTTACAAAAACAAAGTCCTAATTTTTTTAAACTTACATCTGACTCCATCCAGACTGTTCCAGGTAGGACAAGAATCCTGGATATTGAAACAAATTTAACAGGTAGCCCCTATTCATGCAAGGGGCAGCAGTCACGTGTCTGAACATACTGGGTGCAGCTACACACTGTGTCATCCTGAACACAGCCTCACTGGAAATAGCAGGCAAGACAAACAGATCCCCTCCCTCTCCACATATGTGTGGCAACCACTGTGAATATATGCCACATTCAACATTTTCCTGATACCGCTGTTGGGATCTCTTTCTCCCTGGCACACTGGAATGGGCTCAGCAGCTCTGCACCATCAAAGATCCTCCCCTCTCAGCTGCATCCCCTCTGGCTTTCTAGAGTCCAGATAAAATCCTTCTATCAAGTACATGAAAGGCAGTTGTTACAAAGCCAATGCCACAGTTATATCCACAGTGTGCTGTTAGGGCTAGTTAAAATGTTACAGAAAAACATTTTCCCATTTTAAAAAATGGCAGTTGTCTGGCCTTGGCACACTCCTGTGGACTAGCTGATCTTGCCTAAACTCCAGCAGAAACTGGCAGACAGGCTGACCCTTGGCTGTGATCATATTACTGAGCTCAGCAAGGCTCTTAATTCCCTGGAAAGCTTTTGCTGACTTGCTCATGGCCAAGACTGCATAAGGTGCCTGTCTGTAAATCTGCTTAGGTCCTTCTACTGCAAATTCTCCAACATCTGGTGGTATCGTGCCTGGTGGACATTTGGGATGCCTGACTTTTTAGCTTGTGACCCTATCAGGTGGCAAAAAAAGAGGTAAGGCAACACCTCCAGTAAACATCTGGTAAACATCTCCAGAGCAGAATATTTAGTTCTACAGTAAAACAAACATCAACATAATTGTTCGGTGCTTTTTTACCCTTATTTTTACCTTGAAAGATTTTTTTAATAGCTATATTTTTATTTCCGATCTTATTGTGCCCACAATATTTAACAACATTTGTTGGTGCCAGCACAGAAAGAACACAGAGAGAACACAGACACTACCAGCATATATTGCAAATTCTGGTAACCTGTGAATTTTCAGTGCAGTGCAAAATGAAACTTAGTTCCTAAAGTGCATAGGCAATAAGACTAGAACTTTTCCCCTAAGATTTTATTCAAAAACTTGTGGGGCCAAAAAAGCTCTAATAGCACAAAGAAGGTAATCTTGCTAATATTTTTTTTTGAGAGGGAAAAAAATCAAATTCTACCAATACCTGTAATATGCAGCAGCAGTGTATAGTTTATATGGTAAATCTTGCTTGATATTTAGCAAAATATTTTGAATCATTTTATATCACCTTATGGAAAATTCTGTCTTTCCTTACAGATCAGACATATTAAGAAATACTGAAGTGTGTATTTAGTTTTAAGAACATCCTTAGGTCCTTTAAAAGTAAATGCCTTAAAATAAAATAATTGAAGCAAATAAATTGAATAGAAAAATGTGACAATTACGTGGTTTAAAGCGATTTGGTGTTCTAAATCCTCAAGAGCCTATTGAAAACCTTTAGTACTGGGAAATGAAAACTTCCCAATTATCGACAGGTCAACCTTCAAAATCTTTGTCTTTCTCTTTACTTCCACCAGATGGTGGTATATTGCAAAAAACGACTCCTGAAGATCATTTTTTCCTCGCAAAGCCTAAAAAGAAAAAGAAAATTTTCATCAGTTAAGAAGAACACGTTGAATCTCTACGAGGCAGTAGATTTTACAGAATAAAACCCTAATTTTTTTGAAATTATATCTGACCCCATCCAGATTTTTTGTACGTAGGAGGAGTATGACTTTTCTTCTAGTCTCTTCTTTATTGTTTAAGATGTCAGATAGATTTATTTTCAATAGATGGAGTAGGAGTGATAGATATTCACAGCTATTATATTTTAATCAAATCTTTTAATATTTTTCTCTTCCACTTCAGCAGTGGTTCCTGACCGCACTCTTTTCATCTACTTTTTCTTAGAAGAGTTTACTAGTTGCATTTTGCTCTCTGTCTCACCTGCAAAACCAGTGCACTTTTCTGGTGGATTAAGTGCAAGTTCCTGGGTACTCCAAAGCAAATACTTAAATCTTAACTAGATATCATGGTATAACTCCTGAGTGTTCCAAATGCTTTGACATCATGTCAAGGAAGATTTAACTTTGGCATAAAGATTGTCCTTGGCTTCAAGACAAGAAGATTCCCACTGATTCTGAAACCATTGTTTCAGCTAAGAGATGAACGTGCATAAAGTCGTATCAGCACTGCTACTCCTCCTAGAGTTACTCCTCCTAGAGTAACTCGTTAGAAACACTGGATTTTAAGTTCTTACAGGGTATGAGTGTTTTTACAAGTGCTATGGATATTTGCAGCAGGGAGTGATGTGACCTTTCAAGATTTATTCTAGGTAGTTAATACTCTTACGCTTCAAGTATTGTGGTATTAGAATCTGTATATGTAGGCATTTAAGCACCTATAAGAAAAAAACTTAATAAAGGTCTCCTCATTAAAAACTTTTTATTTGCATCTGAGAACAGAGAAATGTTTTCTTCTGCTGAGAAACTGTTATTTCAGCATCTGAACCAAATGGAAGCTCTGTCTTATTGGTTTTAACAAAGGAAAAACTTAAAAGGCAAAATATAGTGCTGTTGTCTAGGCTTTATTCACTGTGTCTCTCCAGGCAATGCCTTGATATGCATACATGAGCAAAAGGGTTCAACTTGCTAATCCTTAAGTTCCAGAGGCTGAGCTTGGGGCCCCTGGGAATATGATGTTTAGCACAAGTCCTGACACTCCACCCTAAGCTGTGTGGATCTGAAAAGCAGGCTTCAAGCCTGGAGCAGGACTGTTTTCTAATTATCCTCTGTTCATGTGAAAGCCAAAGTCTCAGAAGCTAAATGTAATTAAAACAGTTATTCTACCCCTTGGTACCAAACAGGAAGCAGCCCAAATTCCCAGCCCTGTCATCCATACTCTGCCAAATTGTTCTCTGCTGTTGACTGCTGCCTCCTCATCTCTGTGCTCACCAGTAATGCAGATCCTCATAAGACCACTGATCATGAACAGCAGCTATTCATTTGGTCTCCTTACTTTGGATTACAAATTGTCTGCTATGCCGTGGTACGGCTGAACTTCTGGCATTCTCTACAAAACTTCTTGCACTGCCACTCCTCTCCTCAAGTCCACTGTAGGAACTAATCTACCCCACCCAAAAAAAGAAGACAAAGGGAAAATACATGCTTTTTCTTCTTTTAAAATCAAGTGTTCCTTACAGCTTGGGTCAGGGAAATTTTTTAATTAACTCATAGCTTTGTTTACATCTGAAAATGGGGCCTGAAACCTCGTTAAAGCAGGGAATTTGATAAAAAACTATGAATAATGTTCAAGTGGGAATTTAGAGATTATGCACTGTCTTGGTTTGTAACTGGTCCATTTGAAATAGTTTGAGTAAATAGCAGCATGGAGAAAGTACCATTTTCTAAAAGGTAGTCTTAATTGGCATGGTACAAATCAGGCATGCAGACCTATTAGAAACTATAGAAAAATTGATTCCTTGCTTTACAACAGGTCAAGCAGTATCTTGCAACAATAAGGTCTAAGACACTGTGCTGCTTCATGAGTTGCTGTAAAAGAAGAAGAAGGGCACTACCCAGTCTGTCACTCGTGCTTTCTTTCCTTGTCTTCTCCTTCTTCCAGGCTATTTACCAACTCACCACTTTCCCCTTTTTTTTTTTTTTTAGTTAGAAATTTAAAGGAAGGGTACACATCTGATAAACAGTATATTACGAAGTTTTCAGTCCCCAGTTCCAGAATTAAATCAAATCCTGAATTTTCTATTGATAGTGTATAAATCTGACCAAAAAATCAACAGTAATCATAAACACTATTGGAAGGAAACTTGTTATTTCCAGCCCAAATATTATGTGGGGAGCAACATGGAATCTTCCTCTCTGTACCTGTTTTCTTCATTTAGCTTTAATAGTGACCATTTACCCTACTTTTTGAGTTCCTTATGCTATTTTACCCAGTCATCGCTTCCAGCTTAGAGAAGTCTTCCCTCCTATCACTTTTGCAATACCTGACTGTTTTTATATGTCTACTGCTGCCTTAAAAGACTGAAGCTTCTCCATCACCAAATAATTTTGTCTTCTCTCACTCCAAATTGTGTGTTCAGTTCAGGTCCAGTGTGACTGTACAGGACATAGAATTGATTTTCTGGATGTTGGAAGGTGCCCATCAGGCATACAGTTGTGCAGCTCATATCCAAGATGAGTTATAGGTCATTGTTTTGGCCGGATCTGATCACACACAGCAAGAATTATGAAGAATTAACTTTTTTTAGTGTTTTGTCATATGAAACAAGCATAAACATTCATTTTTCTGCCAGGAAAATCAAATAACATCCCTGCAACCACTTCTTGAGATGAGATACATCCTAACAGAGATAAGGCAAGAGAATATTATATGCAGTGTCTTCATATACAAGTGTGCTTGTGTGCATCATATGAATGTGTATCATAGAATGGTTTGGTTGGGAAGGGCCCTTAAAGATCATCTAGTTGCAACTGCCCCTGCCATGGACAGGGACACCTTCCCCTAGACCACAATGCTCAGAGCCCCACCCAACCAGGTCTTGAGCACTTCCGAGGATGGGGCATCCTCAGCTTCTCTGGGCAACCTGTTCCAGTGTCTCACCACCCTCACAGTAAAGAATTTATCCTTGTGTGTATGTGTATTATATATAGCATAGATATAATATTATATATGCTATATATATGCTATGTATATATATAGAATATATGCATCTATATATATATATTAGCAAAATAAATACTGTCCATTTATTTGACTTCTCCCGTTTCCCCAAACCCTTTCAACTGGTTGTACAAAGCTATACTGTTTTAATAAGCTATAGCTTTTTATATTATCAATCTCAAGGACTATTTATAATGGTGAATTTGAGCAATCCTTCCTTATTCACACCTGTTCCCAAAGGGGCAGATGAAGCAGAAAAGCACTGAAGTGTTTGAGTGAACAGAAATCAGGTTTCTAAGCACCATGCTACAGATATTTTAACACTCTCTCTATCTAAATAAAGACTTTTCCCAGTAAATGTCAGTTCCTTTCACATCAAGATATGCCTTTGAAAGTGTTGCAAATAGTACATTATGTTTCTTCACACACTACTGAAAGCTGCTAATAAGCCATCAAAAGTCTTTTAGCACAGCATTACTTCTTATGCCTGCTGCCTTTTTGGATGTTAAGAAGAGATCTACATCCATCCATTACACAGAAACACGGATTTCAGGTCCAGGTCAGTGTACCGTGCACTGAAGTAGAATGTCTGATTTGCCACAACTATGCTAGATACATGGAGAAAATCTGATCTTTTCAAAGACGAGTTCCAGTTTACTTTCATTCCAAGAATATAAATTTTGGGAGTTTTCCTCTGAACTTTTTATCTGTGAAAGCAATCTGAGAAAAGTTACCTACAAGTATAGGTTCCTTGTTACCTTTCAAGAATGAAATGAGCTTCTGCTTTATAATTAGGCCTTCACTTTGGAGCTAAGTTTTGCTCTGTTCTTTTTCATCTCCCCTAAGAGGTGGTCCTCCTGTAGGGACACCAGGATGTCTTCTAATTCTGAGACCACAGTGACAAAATAATGTTTACTTGCCTGAGACATGGTTTCAAACCACAAGCTTTCTTAAACCTGGGCAGATTTGTGTTGATTATCTCAAGCTATCAACAGCAATCTGTATTTCTGTCTTACTCAGTACTTACAGTCCAGGTTTACTGAATGATTTAACTGACTCTGACTTGAATATTTCTTAACCCTTGACATGCACTCTCTCCTTTTCCTGATCAGCTTTCTTTAGTTGTTCCAGTTTCAGCTTAAAAGCTTTCAATTTGAAACATCTCAGTTCAAATAGTTTTTCTTGATTCAACGGAAGTGCTGGGAATGCCAGTCAGATGATTGCCCTTCACATACGCTGATGGGAACTCACCTATTTTTTCAGAATATCCTGTATCTTCTGGTTTATACCAGCCTATCTATACTTCAGTTCTTAAGTAACACTTTGATAGCAATACTTAACTCAGTATTATATACTCTTTCCTCCTTTTCCCTGACTTTTCCCTCCCTTTTCTTCCTTCCTCCAAACACATACAACCCATGTCTCAGCCAGCTCTGACACTCTTTGGTTGGAGCCAGGCAGAAGGAATATCCAGTGAACATTCATTAAACCCCTTATCTATCCACATTTTGCTTCCCATTTGTCTGTTCCCTTACAGCTCCTTTCAGTTAAACATTGTAACACAGGAGTCTGTAAAAGCACAGAGGTAAAGTGGAAGTGCATTTGGTATTTATAAAAAAAACTCAGATTGTATAGTCCACAACTCCCTTGTTCCCTGTAGGCCAGGTCTTGTAGTAGTAACTCTTAACCCCACTACCATGAAAAATCATCCTTCAGTAAATGGGCTTTTGAGGAGAATGGAAGTTATTTGCCAAGGATTTCATCTTCAAAAGCAGCTGCAGTCTTAGCACTTCAGTGCCTTTGCATACTAAAGACAATCATTAGAAATTTGTGTCATTGTTGTCTATTTCTACAGCAATCAGCTGCAGAATACTATAATACCATGGTACTACAGTATTCTGCAATTACATATTCCTCTAAGATATACTTTATATGTTGCAAAATTCAGAATAATTTAAATAAACCCTTCATTTGTGGGTACATACACATATACCTTTGCTCTGTGTGGTGTTACTTTTTTGATCCCTTCTTTTAAACAGAACAAAAGGGAAGTTATCTTTTCCAAACACCTCTTTATTTAAAAGATTGTTATATAATGTACCAAAACACAACTACTTCTACAGTATACAGTTATATATCTTAAGGATTTGGTAGTACACAAAAATAACCAAGAGATTTCATTCATGCAAGAGCTATTGATTAAACTATTTCTAGGATCTTCTCTACATCCGCTAAAAAGTAGGAATTTTTTTTTTTTCAGGACAAGAATGATTGAGTTTTAAAGATAGAGATTATTCATTCAAAAATTTTGTCTTTTTGCATCCTAATAAAAGGTTTTAAGATATTAGGTTCTAGGAAGAGTTGTATTTAAGTATATATAAACAATAGATTGGAAAAAAAAATTGGAAGAACCATGTCATTCATTCCAGATAAAATGATTTCCGAGTTGTATTGCTCTGTAAAAACTTTAAGAAAATAATGCACAATATAGCAGATACTAGTTCTTTTTTTTCTTTCTTTCTTTCTTTCTTTCTTTCTTTCTTTCTTTCTTGAGCTGGGAGATCAAACAGAAAAATGCTATTCCTTGGTAATTCAAGTCCAGTTTTGTATAGTCCCTCTTTTCCTTCTGTACAATGGAATGCGAGGCAACTCCCGAGACATCAGCCATACACTCTCATCTGCTTGGAAAAATCAAGTCGTAGTTGGGCAACTAAGAGTTCCTGAAGGCTTCATTTCTTAATAGCTGACACCCTCCAAAAATTACTGGGTGGCTCCGATGTGATTTTCCCATATTGCTAGTTCAGAGCAGCCATTCAGTCAGACAAAGCTTGCCTGCTAATGAGGTATCACAAAGCTCTTTCTATTCCACTGTCTGATTGATTGTCTAACAGATATGCAAGTATCCTGGATCTGGATGATTTTTGAAATCTGGTCATGAACACTATGCTCTTGTGTGTGTTGTAATATGACACCTGCTGGATTCAATAGGCTGGATGACAAGGTCAAGTTTCAGTAGAAATGAATATTAACAAATATGTTTTAGTTCTTCTTCTTGACAAAGCTTAGATAGGTGATTCTAATGCTCCCTGGCAGTCTGGTAAATGAAAGGAAACAAAAATCATTTGACACATATTTATTACTTTATTTAGGTGTCAGGGATATTTGCTTCTTTATCTATCTATCTATCTATCTATCTATCTATCTATCTATCTGTTTTCAGGGTTTTTCAGCCTCAGGAATTCTGAATGCTTGCATATGGCAGCAATTAAAATCTCATTCTGCAGGTTCCATGCAGAGGTCAGCCCCTCTTTTCCACTTTTTTTGCTTCCTGGAGAGTGAGATCCAGGTGCTGACTCTACTGTTATATCACAGAAGTCAGCACAATTTATTTTGCAGATTATCTAAAACTCTTGTTTTCTCACTGCTTTCAGTCAGTCCAAGATTTTGGATGTGGAGAACATCACTGATCAGTCTGGAACCTTGGGGAATTTAAGAACCTGCTCCTCTTTCTGCCCTCCAACATGAAATTATTGCAGTGGTAGCTTGTATCTTCAATTGATACCCCACAGTGCAAACTGATAACTAATCTTGAGGGAAAAGAATAAAGATCAAGACCAATTTTGTCTCCATTGTGTGTTCACTAGGGTATGAGGCATAGCCAATATCATACATCTCAAAGTTAAATCTCTCTTAATCTGAAAACTCCACATTTCATCCAATTTGTTCACAGCACATCCATTAAACTCTTACCTAAAACATAGAACAAAATTTTTGACTTATAGTAAAAAATACAGAAAACAGCAAAATTTATAGTATATCATAAGCAAGACTTAAGAACAGAAGACTTATTTTAATTGCCACTCCATTTAACCTTGATAAAAGCAACAATTATTTTATAATGTTTCTTTTAAAGAAAAAGTAACAAATATATGCTTCAGATATGATAAAATTATTATTTTCTCTATGTTTTCATTTTCCTGTATAGGGCATTTGCAATACTGTGGATGACAAATCTAAAAAATATATAAAACCAAAGTAAATCTCAGTTCCATTTAATTCTGTATTACAAAGTACTGACAGGTTTCTGCAATAACTCTGTATAACTATATCCAATATTTTAGGAGTCTAAGAAATAATTAAGTATGAAGTTTCTGAATAATTGGTATAATTATTCACCTATGAACTTAATTAAAAAGCCAGTAATGGAATATATAGGAAAAATGTGCACCTCTGGAGAGATAGAAAAAGGCAGAACATCTCTCAATAATTGCCTTTATAAAACAAAATTGCCCATATGAAAAGATGTTCTTTAAGATAAGGTAGCAATCTCTGAATTAATGGTCTTCAAAATAACATTTTTTAAACGTAAGGGAATGGAATGGACTGAAAAAAGGAGAGGAGAGGAGAGGAGAGGAGAGGAGAGCTGCACCTGCCTTCTCCAGGGCCCCTCTCTGGGTCAGGGCTCAGCCCCACGTCTCACCCTCCCATGGCAGTGCCTGTCCTGGGGGCTCTGACACCGCTGGGGCTGCACAGGCACACAGGTTCCCAGAGCCCCCAGAGCTGTCAGCAGGGAGCAAAGGACAGCCNGAAAAAAAGAAAAGAAGAAAAGATCTGTCTAAATTTCTGAATTTTTAAGTCTTTACATATTATGATAGCCTCCTCTGACTTGAGCTTCATCCAGCATTCATTGCTGCTGCAAATATAGCAGCATGGATATTGCAGGCAATGCACAGTTACTGATAAGGCAGGTACCCTGAGGATCTCACTGAAAGGATGTGCGAAATAGAGACAAATACGCATGCGCCTATTATTTTTCTGCCATCATCCAAAAATGAAGGCTAAAGAAAGGCTGCAATTCCACAGCAGTTAGGCTATCAGGAGGTAGCAACAGCTAGAAGAGAGAAGAGATTTCAAGCAAGGAAGTCTTCCAGACTTCAAAATTTTCTTTAACAGCTCTGAGCACCTGGGTTAATTCTATGGTGTGTGTTTTCTAGTATTTTAATACTGCCATGCTTGCTTTTCGTGAATGACCAATAAACTGAAAAGCCAGCACTGACTTTTTTAGCTTAACTGACCATAATTACAACTTTTGTTTCATCATCTTGTTCAGACTATCACTCTGAATGACATTTCTCTGACACCTCATTCAGAGACTGGGGACAATTGACAAGCTGTACTTTCCTGCCATACTTTAAGCTCTGTCTCCACCAGTGACATGCAGTAGCTGGCTGTGTGTGGGTTCACAGTCTACTGAAAGGAAATGGGTTATTTAAAGCCATTTCCAGCCAGTCTGAGTAATCTGTTAGCTCTGCACTGCAAAGAACAAGTACACAGTCACAAGGTAGTGTGGAACAATAGATGAGGTTGGAACAGTTAGTATCATCATTTTAGGTCATATGCCATTATCCTGAATGTCTAACTTACTTCCAAAATGAAACATGGAAGGGTGTTTGTCTCTGAAAAATTTACATTCTCTATCAGATGCCAACCACATTGTCTTACCCTACATTTTTTTTTTTAGCTGTTGTACTCTTAAACTTAGCATGAGAGAAAAATATAAAAGCCACTTATTTCTTTTTGTCTTATTCTGTGTTTCCCATGAAAAAGTGATCTGAAGTTTCTTTTTATTTTTTGCTCAGGTACTACTAGCAGAAAATTTTGGAACAAACACTTCTGCTTTGTTATTCAGACCAAAAGGTATTTTAGAATGCAAAATATCCGTAATAGGACTAGGGATCTTACAGCTTGTTGGAAAGAAGATGTTTCTTAATGACTTGAGAGCATGCTGGGTCTCCAGTCTAATTCAATGGGTTTAGCAAAAAAAGTAAAGGTATGAGTTTACTTATTTAAGCAAAGCCCTTAAGCACATTAAGCATTTAAAACATTGAGACTGAACATACTTAATTGCTTTGCTGTATTTGAGTCATAATGATTATTGCAATAATTAGTGTATGCTCAGTTATTTCTTGTCAGTGCACGCATTTAATGGTTATTGAATGAATAAACTGATTAATAATATTTGCAGTGAGAAAAGGAAATATAATTAGCTTTAATATAATGAAAATACATTTTACTTTAAAAACCCCATCCCTCCCCATGCAACAAAGTGTAACAAACTTGTGAGAGGATTTGAAAATTCTCTGAGTGTTTGGGGTTTTTGTTGAGTTTTTGGTTGTTTGGGGGTTTTGTGTGTGTGGAGGGTGGAGGTGATTGTTTCTTTGTTTGGTTTGGTTTTTTTGGGGGTTGGGGGGCAGGGGGGTTGTGGGTGTTTGTTGGAGGAGAATTGCTTTGAGGAAATTCCTCAAACAGGAAACAGGCAAGTTTTCAAAAACAATGTCTGTCCCATTTTTGCCTCCTGGTCTGAGCATTCAGGCTTCACAGGCCTTGGACTATCCCTCAATTTTGATGGTTGTTGCAGCCCCCAGTCCTTTCAAACTGATTTCCTCCTGATCAGAACCTTGAATCATTGAGATCCCAAATCTCATGCACACACCACAAACACGGAACCGGAAAATGTGCAACTTTCAGGCGGCAATTGATTCCTCATGGCTTGAAAACAATTTTTCCCATGCTGTGAACCTCCCTCTCTGTTAGCTTCCAAGACTGTCTTCAACTCTGAAACTTCCTGTTTTCTACAAATTTGTGGCAGGAGGGAAAGGAAATGCCTTTTAATAGTAACCTTAAGATGTTCTAATTTCAATTAATCTTTCAAATACTTCACCAAGTTTCTCATGTAACTGGATTACTATTTTGACTTTTAAGAGTGACAGCACTGGGACATGAATCAGCTTTTTGTTGTTGGTTTTTTTTTTCCTGAGCATTCATAGATTAGAAGTCAAAACCTCAACATTTACTTAAAACAAGCAATTAAAAACATTCATTTTGAAACTGCCGTTTAATAGTTGATTGATACCATTCCCTTTCTACCTTAGACCTATTTCATAATAAATTAAACCGGCCAAAACATAAAATACTGTGGCAGTTCTTACTACAATGTTATTCAAAAAATTTGCAAACATTTACATGTCTGAGGTGTCCCATTAGGAAATTTTAAGAGTCTCAGTAGGATTTATGGACAGTATCAATTTACTTGGTGTTATGTCAGTGTGCTTTATAAAATTCGAAAAGACTACAAGATTTTTTGAAAGCATGTTGAAATCTCAGTTTTGTACAATACATCATGCTTAAAAACTAGTTTTATTCGCAAATGTATTAGTCCAATTAATCTCAAGTAGGAAAAATTCACAATCAAGAAACAGCAATTGCAAAAAAGACACAGCTATGTTATCATCTTGATTTTCCATAGTATATTTTCACACAAGTATGATTTTAGATTTGGATAAGATAACCATAATGCACAGTTACCTATAAACTAAATATACATTGTTTTCTTCTGCTGCATCAGTAATATGAACTTCTCTTGAGTATGTATGGTCTTCTAGCCTTGTTGACATGTAGCTGCCGTTTCAGAATATAGGGATTTTTTCTCTTCACGATTTCCTTTTCTTGGCTTGCATTCTCTAGATCAAAAGTGTCTTGCTGAAGTAACTGTAGGACACAAGTAGAGAGACACACTGTTATCAACTTCTTTTGGTAATGAAGATTATAAACTTCTCAAAATTGTTATAAAATATTATTTTAATATCTGCCATCAAGAAAAATCTTTACTATATTAGCTGCAGAATGAATAAAAAAAACTAAAAAAACAAACTCAAGACACAAAACTAAAATCAGGCTAAAGATGAGCTGAGGCCTACAGAAGTGATATTTAAACTTCACTGAAACAAAGTAGATTATTGGTTTTGACTAGAGAAGAAAGCTAGTATATCCTCTTTGGACTAAAACACAAAATTGACTGAAAGCTTCCTAATGACTATCACTCTGTTATCACACATTTAGGTTAAACACCTACATGCACTGCTTGCTGGCTTCATCTTTTGAGAAATATTTTAATCTACAACTTCCTGCAAAGCAGGGAACTGTGATTAAGACAAATGGGTTATTGCATATTTGGTTCTATGGTAGCTCCTTTCCAGCAATAAATGCACTGACAAAGTGCATCTTCAGTAAACTGGTTCTCAACGACATTGCAGTCTTTTGCATGGACCATCCCAGCTAATATGAAGATTGCAAATAAAACCATATACACAGAGTTATGACTCAGCAAAAAACCCCCCAACCAAACTAGAAAGAGGATCTGGATTCAGCCAAACTTTGCAGAAATCTGAGATAGATGAAGAAATTTGGTTTACTGGAGAGTGGATAGCGACACTGAGACATCTTTTTTCACTACACAAAGCAGCTTTTAGTGCAATATCTAACGATGCAAGTGGATTGTGCCTAGTGTGCTTCTGTGTAATCACTGTAATCACTGTAGTAAAATAAACATCACAAATGAACTATAAACAATCACTATTTAAGAGCAGCAATCTTCATAAAATCACAATGTCAACTACCAGGGCCCTCTTTAGGTGTATGGATAAAAAAAGCAGGAGTCACCTTGCTGCCAGTTTCCTAGCAATGACAAGAAAACCAGAGTGCCTAGTAAAATGGTATGTACACATGGGCATGTATCCCTGCATTTTGAATCCAGTGTGCTTTAGGGTCTTAAAACAGAGACACTGGCTACATTTATTTATGCTTCAATAGATCTGTAGTGACTTCATGGCTGTTAAGTAGATATTACTTATGTGTTCTGGCCTAGTGATGACTTTCATGTGTTTGTTTGGTTACCTGGAATAGCTACAAAAAGTGGAGAAAGTATGTAGTTAAGGGAAGTTCTCATTTATCCATGGGTCATTGTAGGAAACATACACTCAGGTCATCATATACTTCACTAATTCACAACACTTACTGAAAGAGGCATATTAGAGGTATTACAGAATATAAAAAAGGGAAGGAAAGCTCAGACAATGTGAAGGGGGTTACATGGATATGGATTTTTACAACAACATTACAGGGCGCTAGAGTTTAATAGTAGTAAAAACATGCATTTGTGACAGTTTGTTTTACCTCCCAATGCTGAAAGGCTCTGCTGTGGCAAACTTTTTGGAGTTGATATACTGTCAGCATTGCTTCCAAGCTGAAGCCATCCAGAGCAGCAGGGAACTGTCTTCCTGGAACCAGATCCTCCTCATCTACCTCTACTGTTTCCCCCATTTGGTTGTTTATGTTGTTGACAAGATTGCAGACATTTAGCAGGGTCATTTTCCAGTAAGGAAGTTTTCCTCTGTTAATCTGAGAATAAAAACACCCAAGATTTAAAGTGTTTTGGGTTTTTTGTAATCATGTGCTACATTCAAATATTTTGTTAGAAACAAGTTTATGTTTCTGAAGTGCTTTTCATCTGGTCAACTTTTAGACAATAATTAGAGTGCTGAACTTAGGACAACTCATTTATTACGTACGCCAAGTCTGCTTCCTTGCAGCCTTGCCCCCCAGGTAGATATACATGATGAAAAGACTAAACTGCTACCAAACCAGAATGGCAGCATTTCATAGTCATTCCGCACAGGTGCAAACAAAAAAACACAGATGGAAATTAATATAATATAAATTCACAGGTGTAAATAAGGAAAATTAATCAAACCCACTGGATAAATTCCCAGTTCAGATATCCAAGCTGGATGCTTGTGGTTAACTAGACGCTCCTCCCTAGCTCAGAACAAATACCAGTCATTTCAAAATTCCCTGAGAAAAGGAATGGAGTCCCTGCTTCAGGACAAGCTGTCTGATGAGTCTGGGTCTGAAGTTACAGAATCTGTAAGCCCCAGGAGTTTTGGATGCTGGTAAGTCAAGAGCCTGGGAGATGTTAACTGAAGGTCTACAGGCTTAGGAAGATGGAGCAGAGATAAAAGATAGCTGTGAAAACAAAGTATTCCTAATTTGGTAACTGGATTGAAAAACTGAGACCAGCTGTATTTAGGTGGTCCATAATGAACCTGTCCAGAGATGTTACAGAAAGATAGAAATAAGGAAATTTCACCATGGTTTGTCTCAAATTTTGCTTGTTTCAGTATGCATGCATTATGCATGAGCTTTTAAACCATTTTAAAGAAAGGCTGATAAGCATGACTTACTTTTCTACTGGTATTTTTTTTCCCAAGCAATTGTAGCAGTAGTCTTCTTCCATTTTGATTATCAATAGGAAAAAAGTAAGTTTAAAACTTAATTCCTATGTAATTTACTGTTTTTCATGATTTTGCCATTTTCTTCATTCTCCACTAATAATTATTTATTCTGCACTGTATTTCCTTTTAGTGCTGGGTACAGAAATCAGTTTCCTTAAACTAGAACTGGTGACATAGCAATGTCCAATCAAAAGCTAAAAAGCAAATTCCTATTCATTCCTTACAAGGATTTCCTTGTTGTGCACACTAGGATTAGACCTTACCTGTGAACTGAAATGTAGTTGCTTCTTTTCCTGGATGCACGAAGTTAAATATAGATGTTACACTAACACAGACATTGCCTTTCACACATACTTGACAGCACTTATTGAGAGTGGATGCAACATCAGTTAATCACATAATCTGTTTCTTTAGAGCACCTTCCTAACAAAGGGGCCTCGCATGCAAGATTTATTTATATTCATCACACTTTACTAATTTTTGAGGGGAAAGAAAGAAAATTGAGAGAAAGGAAGAAGAAACAAGAAAAGTTGGCGTCACTCTTAGTATTAGTTACAAAAAGTTTCCTTTTGGCCATGATCATTACTCCAATATACATCTGATACATACATGCCTTTCAAAATCAGAATGATTTAGCCCTTTAATGAAACTGTTATGCATTCTCAGATTCCTGACAGCATTTGGAAAATATAAGATTATTTTGTTTCGAGTCTAAGAAAACAAATCTAAAATCTTGTTTGGAAGCTTGTAATTGGTTCTGCACTGTTTACTTTGAGCTCATCTGTTGTCCCATCTAAGTGCCCTAGCTAGTCTATGAAATTATTTGAAAAGATGTGACAGTTTCAAAATAAAATTAATCTCCATCCAGAATATCTAATTTTACTAACAGAAGTTAAACCAGGAAAAAGACCAAATGTCCAATGCAATTTCAAAATGTTCTTTGATCTGTTTTAATATATTTTTGAAATATAAAAATGTGGAGCTTTCCATGACAAATGAGGAGACTTCCCCAGTTCACTTTTGTCTCCTGGGTATACAAAGAAAAATGTGAGCTAGCACTGCAACAGCTAAATTGCAACAGAGCATAAAATCCAGAGGCGGTGCTACATGAGTGAGTGAGATTTCTATGTTAAGTAAGAACAAAAAAGTATTGGAATAGATGGAAACAGAAGAGAAGAGTAAAGGATAGGGAAAATTGTCATGCCTTGCGTAATTTGTAGAATCTTTCTGATCTACAGTTACTACTTATGTCAATCTGATGCACATCTATGTATAAAGGAACTTTCCTCTGTGTATTAGTAAAATACTTAAACAGCAGACTTCCTTACAAAGTTAGGAGAAAACAATTTTGCAGTGCTGTCTGCAAGCTTCTAACATACTTTGTTTGTTACGGGAGTCTCATTCCTATTAATACCACACATATATCACCTCAAAGTATTTTTACTTGGGTACACCTGCTTCTGACTTACACTGCTACCATTAACAATCCAGTCCAGAGTGAATTTTGAGGTTTTTAAACTGAACATGGAGTTTTCCAGGTCATGTACAGTCACTGAACAGAGCAGTCATATTATTTTTCTGCTCCACTTTTACAGCAAGCATTAAAAGCAGACTGCTTTGCTTTTTAGGTTATAAAAGCTATCCGAGGCAGTTATCCTAAAGGTATATAAAAAATCAGTTTAAGATGATGATAATACAGCTGTTCAGGTCAATTTACAATATGTAATATATTTTATATTATATATGATATATTTTTCTATTTTATATATTTATGTATTTTCCATACAGGTCTAAGCAATGTCAAGTACAGCAGCTCAACACATATTTTGGAAAACACCTATACAATAGAACAAGGAACCCTTATATGCCAAGATGGAACTAATTTTTTTTAAGAGTGACTTGAAAAATATCTCAGAATGATCTTAAGGAACAAAAGAGACTGCAGTATAAACTAGAATTTAAAAGGTACTATTGCTGAAGTTAATATGATGTTTGTATTTCCACTGTTGAACTTGTTTGTGAAATAAGAATCAGATATATAATTTATCACACCTTATGTATCTTGAAAGAGAATTTAAGATCATCTAAGAAACTGAAATAAGCTTATTTCCTTCTTTGACAACAGGCTTGTCCTATGCAAGACAAAAGAAATTCCCAAGTTACAATTTATATGATATTTTATTTTCGTGTCTAGTTGAATGATACCCCTGAAAGTTTACTTAAGATACTTTTTTTGTTATAGTTCATACAACCCAAATGCTATTTTTCTTTAGGAAAAAAGTCATCTGCTGTTTATATTCTTGTCTTAATCTAGTAAAAGCAGAGAAAAAGCAAAGTTCTAATGAAATAAAAATCCCAAGCTAGTGTAGGATCTCTATGGTTCCTTTCCATTATAGTAGTTGAATTTTGTTCAGATTCTAACCATAGAAATAATAAAAATATTCTCTGTCTTAAATCAGATATAACATTGAGTTCTGTTAAAGCAAAACTACTTCTATGGTGTATATTAATTCCAGTAAACTTAATTAATTTTTATGTGATGAGTGAGTCAGGAAGTCAGTAACTCCTAGGTAGCTTTAGGTACCACCTCCTCCTAGGCAGCTCCTCTGACAAGGACGCTAAACTCTCTGGGCAAATACAGTCATAAATAGGCATCCTACAACAATGAAATCTCAGGGGGTCCATCATTTCAGAAAATTAATGTCAGGTGGGATCCCAAAGGTGGGGTATATTCTAGGGATGATATATTCTCCAAGGAATACTCTTGCTTTACTTTCTTTTTTCCTTTAACATAGTCTCAATCTTTTTTGAGTTCAAAACATTCTTCATGCAACTAGTGATTTCAGGTGAGCATTCAGGAAGCTGGAAATAGTTATCTCTTTGACATGAATAGAGTTTTCTATTTAAAACAAAAGTGAGACAGAGGATAACTGTCCATATGTTTTTGACAAGTCAAGTTTTGTTTCTTTACCAGATCTTCAAAATGGCTTTTTGGATTTTATCTTAGAGAAAAGACAGATAAAGCATTTTAAGGGTTTGTTTGATCTTTGTATCTTGGTTGAGACGTAACAGCAGGGAAGGGTGACAAACAGTATTAAGCATTGAAGACAGGTTGTAATAAGCATGAACATACTTCTTTAAGGATGGAGAGTGATCCAGCATACAGGTGACTTTAAAGAGCAACTTGGAAAGGGGCAGAAGGCACTAGATAGCTGTCTGTGAAGCTAAAGGCATACAGCAATTCTTCCCATAGTGCTGGACAGACTACTGAATGTTGCAAAAGATGTGTGCTTAAGCCCTAGCTGTAGTCTTGATACCATAGTTCACAAGTGCCTACGTAGGTAGATTTTTGTTCTATCAAATACTTAAACCCACAAGTGATAATCCATTTTGCTACACTTTTAGATCTCAGCTTTCATAAACAGTACTTTTTTTTCCAATCTTAATGCTATTTAAATTGTTTGGACTTCCTTTGCTGATTACCAAGTCAGTGTCAAAAACAGTTAATGCAATTTAACAGTAATTGCCCTCAAATGGAACCAGATCTCAGGCACAACACAAGACAGGTATTACACATACCATCTTCAAATCTGTCTATCACACCAGAACCATAATTTGTTGTAATGAGGGTTAAAATCTAGCAGGGGACAACAGAAAAAAAAAATACTTTCAGTAATGAATGGAATAATGATATGACTCTTGTAGAAGACCTGATGCACAGTTTTCAGTGTTTCCACCATGTCTTACTTTGATATCAAGAGACAACATATATTCAACTAATGAACCTTAGATGGTGATTCAAGGCAGTGTAGCGCACAATTAAAGCAGTGCCTACAACATAAATCTACTGCTTCTGCCAGCTTCAAGTGTCGGTTGACTTGTGGTATATACCATAAGGATGCTGGATGGCAAGCTACATGACATAAAACAACATAAGAGTATTATGGCAAACATCATGACATTATTAACTGGTGCAATATATTTGTGCATTTGGAGTTACCTGAGCTTGTGTTCTGCGGTGAGAGGGAGGAAAAGATGGAAGTTATGTTCACAGACCCAATAAAGTCAGTAGCAGAAATACCAATAGCTGCAGGGTTTTCTTCCAGGGCATACTATGCTTTGCCACACAGCAAAAAAACCTATTTTTTTCAGTCTCCTACATTTAAATATGTCTCAGAAAAAGAGTAGTTATTAAACCTTTCTGTACCTTAGAGAAGTGAGTGGCAAACAGGTTTATTTGTAATCTAAGGTTAACTATCATGCCAGTAAAGAGCACCGAAATCTAAGGACTGCCAGACAGATAAAGAAAATGCATTTTCTGGCCTCATACTTCTTCTATTCTATCCAATAATCGTGTGGAAAAGGTCACATATATGTAAATACAGTATATGCAAAAGTCTTCCTGGTAGGTTTTGTCCTTAACCTTCAACTAGTCATTGGTTTGTGAAAATTTCTGTTTTGTGGGAGAAATTTTCCATTTCTCATTTTATTTTCCTTTACATTTAAGTACCACTTAAACTTTTCTGGCATAATGAATTAAACTATTCACTCTTAAACCCATAGTACTGGTTTCAGAATTTGTTCTCTAATGTTGCTGAAGAGATATCAGACATATATATTTCTTAGATAATTTATGGAAGATAACAGTGTTGAGAAAGTGTCTATCATCCTGTCCAACACATAGGTGAAACACTTGCTGCTTCACTTTGTCAATATGAGGTTTTAACTGAATTTTTATCTATTCATATTAACATTATTCACAGTCTGGAAACTTGTCAAGGAAATGCCATTTACCAAGTTAGTATTTTCACAGTCATGTCCCCGTGTTCCTGTACTAGCACTATGATTAAAATCCTAAACAAAAATAGGCATATGTATTAACAATTTTTGCTTTATGACTGTCTTAATTTTATATGCATATAGGAAGAGTTCTGCATAAAAATGGCACTTATAGATTTGACTCAAGGTTAATGTAGCTTTCGTCCGGCATAATCTTATTGGAAACACATTTCCTCATATAAATTTACATCTCTATATGTAACACAGTTTTGACAGTTTAATGAAAGTACCAGTGTTACAACTGAGGAACACGTTTAGTGTGCCACATCAACACCTTTAAATTTCCTTTGAACTGGAGAAAATCTTGCACCAAAGTAAAACCTAACACTGAACTTTTCTGTCTAGACCATAGGTTATTACTTTGTGCAAAGACTTTTGGGTTTGTAATGAGAATTCATTTGCCCCCTCCCTGTCAGGTAAAGGAAGAAAAATAATTACCTTTGATGTGTACATATTGGTCAATAAATCTGCTTCTAATGCTTTCATTTCCTCTTCTGAATCTGGAAATAAACCAGAAACATATGTTTATTATTTGATCATAAATCATGGACATTTCAATTCAGTATAAAGAACTAAGATATTTAAATGAATTTAAAAAAATAAACACACAAACACAAACAGCAGTGACCTGGAGGGACTGTGAGGAGTCTTCAGTTAACAGCAATATTTTGTTAAAATAAATACTCAATACCTTTTTAAAGCATGATCAAGCTTATTGAAGTGAATGGAACTGTTCATTTATCTCAGTTTCATAGCAGAAAGGCTCACTAAACTACAATTCTTTCAGTATAAAACAACTGCTTTAATATTCTTCATTATTTTCATAATAAGTATTTGTCACCTTTGCTTACTTTGGAAGGAAAATTTGAATATTTATTTTCAAATATTTATTTAAGTAGTAATTATTTAGGTAAATGGCACATGACTACGTGATTAATAATCAATGGTCTTGATTATTCTTAAATTAAGGGTATTTTTACTGATATGAGGGAATTGAGCTTGATCAGTTTATGATACAAGACCTTGACAATGTTTATAGAAAAAGAAAGTATTTTGACTGGAAGTTTAGGGATTTTCTTTACTGAGTTAATTGACCATTGATGGCTCAGTAGACTTGCAAGACCTGTGATTTGGTAAATAGGGTAAAAATTGCTATAGAAAGAGAAAACACACAGACACATTTCTACACACAGAATCGCAAGATGGAGATGAGAATCACAATGAAGATCTGGTGCCGTGGTAGCAGCAATCACAGCTCAAAGAAAAAAAATGTAAGGAATCAGTTAAGTCCTTAGGTGTAATAGAGTTCCACATAGCTTTTACCTTTCCTGGAATACCAACAGTCTGAAACCAAACAATACACTAATATTTCAAACCATAATAAACCAGAATATATTCCATATTCATATGGGTCATATCTCACTTTCTTTAAAATAATCAGTGCTGGGGGCATGTAAGATTCTACCACGGAATCTGTGGATAGGTCCTACCTGTGCCTTCATTTCAGGGATCATCACCACGTTGTGTCACTACCTTTCACAGAACGTGAGACTCTAAGGAACCACAAGCATGTGCCAATATGTCACAGGTTTCTGTCAGCACAGACGCAACCCATTACAAAGTCAATCATGTTCAATCTTAATAAATCTCACCACTACTGTCCCTTTGCTTCTTCTTTAGGAAATTCTTCTAAACTATCAATGCTTACTCACTTGCTTCTGATTTCAAGTCTAATTTATTTCCAATTACAAATGTATCCATGGTTTGCAAATAAATTCCTACATTATAAATGACACCTTTCTATTTGTGAATTTTACCTATCATGTACTTACTTAGAGGAATCACTGCTCTTCCCAGCTTAGTGTTTCTGTGTGTTTTTGTGCAACAGGATTAGAAAACATGTGCAAGATCACTGTGTCTTTTCGGTCAAAAACCATTGTCCTGGAAATCCCATAAATGCTTCATTGAAAGCAGATTTATTGGACTGTCACCTATTCTTCCTTGTAATAGCCTTGTATTCCCCAAATCATCAGAGCAGCCCTCCTCTGTCCCTGATGTGTTCTCAAGAGAGAACAGCACAGTACAATTTGGTTCAGAAGCCTCAGTACTTAACCACCTTAATGCTTACCATTATCTACAGAGGGCAGCTCTCTTACATGGTTTTTTTGGTTTTGTTTGTCTTTTGTGCCTGAAAAACCCCAAAAAGCAGGTCAGATAACAAGATAAAGTCTTTTATTCCTCAGATTTCTAGCAGCTGTGCTTTGGTTAAAAAGGAGCTTTTAACAGGAATTTCTATTATTTCCTATGCCACTGCGTTTTGTATTATTGCACTGGTCCTCATGCCTATTATTTAGGTCATGAAAAACTTCTGTGTGTTACACATCCCCTTCCTCTGCAGGGATGCTCCTGGTCAGCTCTGCATTACCAATGCAGTACATTCATTCATTATTTTTATCATCAGAGCTATTGCATTTGACTTGCTGTAATGCTGATCCACATCCAGTCTTATTTAATGTTTAAAATTTTCATATTAAATAGGACTAGTTGTAGACCAGTCAGCAAGTCCCTAGCAACTAATCTCCAACCTGAAGCTTTTCAGCCCTTTCAGAAGTAATGGCTGTCAGTTTTACCAGCTTTACCATTGGCCAAAGCCCTGCTGGCAGCACAAGATCACCTCAGCTGAATTTCTACCAATGACAGCATCTCCTGTGAGCAGGTGACCACACACACAATGACAGCATCATGATTTGAGCTGTCCTGGATCACACCAGCTGAGAACAATAAACAGACTTGTGCCTGGTTAGCATCTGGATCAAGTTTCTATAAAGGATGGAAGATAGCTTCCACACATTGAGGCTGGAAGATAGCTGCAGACAGGAAAGGTGGGAAAGAAGGCATTAAGAAGCATTTGAATTGAAAACAATAAATCTAGAGGACATTATTTAGGAGTCAAGATTCCTTGAGTGAAGAATAAAGCAAGGCTTGGAGGGAGAGAAGGAAGCATGTTCAGGTAATTCAGGAGTGAGAAGAGATGGATGAGGAGCAAAAGCGTAAAAAGAACAGAGTCTCAGAGAGCAATGTATAAAAAGCCTGGTTGCACATTATTGTTAAAATCAGAGAGAAATTCACATAGTTTGAGATATTCTTGATTCTACGGGCAATAAAAATAGTTTCTATTCATATATTCACGTTTTACGGAACAATTACATTCTACCGGTATACACTTTCACCTGAGAGCAAACACTTTCAAAAGAAAATTTAACAATCATTTTCTTTATGACATAACTGTCCATAGTAGTTACAAATTATTTGGGCCCCTTCACACAAGCTTCTCTGTGGCATTTCTCATTTAAAAATAATTTCCAATTTTCAAGCAAATAAACCATGACGTTAGTTCTACCTACAATTTGGCTTATGGGGTTTTTTTTTATGAACCTATTTTAATTCCCGCTTAAATTTTTTACTTTAGTGGGCTTTCATTCAGGCTCTGTGAAGAGTTGAATTTGAAATTGCTTCAACTGAAAATACTAGTCAGGAATTTGTTTGAAAAGCTTAAAAATTACATGGAGAGAAAAAAAAAGCTTTTTCACTAAGATCATGAGTTCTCTATAATATACAGAACAATTACATTTAAACTGTAATAAAATGCAGGTATTATGTGGTTTACATTTTCCTCCTGGAGGGGAATACAAATTGGAAACATGCATCTAAAGTGAGAATTACGAATTCTGAGTCCTCCTGAATATTAAAGTTGAAAAATGAAGCTGTAAATTTACCCATTAAATTTAGGGAAGTTAAAAATTAAAGCAATTTTCAAGTTAGTTAAGATTGGATTTTGCAGACTATTCGGCTTCATGTCTGTGTGGGTACCCCTGTTTAACCATCACCGTACCTCTATTTGCTCATAAACTTAGAAGATAAATGGCAGATGCTTAAGATGTGTCATTTTCCAAAGAAGCAGGCAATGCATTTTAATATATGGCTCTCCTTTTGAGCTTTCTAAAGCAGCTGCTCTTGGAGAATAAATGCATTTACATCAACCTTCTTATTGTGTGATCTGCCTGTGCTTCAGTATTTTTTGGTCATAATTTCAGATTGGTTGTTAGTAACTTTTTCTTCAGATAATAAATTTCTCTCTCTAAAAAGTGACTAAAGGGCATACATATTCATGTTGATTTGGATTACAGCAGCTATTCACATGAGTTGCAGAAATGACAATTTGTATCATAATTTGGAAATACATCATATTCAATGAACCATAGCACAACTTAGCAGATGGTCTGCACTGATTTGTATTTCCAACGGCTAGTCTACACTAATTGCCATGGTATGGACGGTGAGAAGAGGAATGGCTTATATGAAGGGAGAAAGTTAGAGAAGTGATATGAAAAAATGATGCTGGCCAGAGCCCGTTATCAGAGCCAGCTCCCGGGCACCTAATGGATACAGCCGGCGGAGCCCGAAGCGACTTCACTTCCTTCCTTTAGGTGCCGGCTCCGGGAGCGACGCAGCGCCGAGCGGTCAGAGGGGCTCCGGGACCGGGCGGTGCGGGGCGCGCCCGGCGCAGGCGGCGGCGGGCACTTACCTGAGCAGAGGCTGCAGGAGGCCAGGGCCAGCAGCACCACGCACACCAGCTGGACTCTCATCCTTGCCGCGCCGTCCTCTAGAAAGTAAAGTCCATAAATCCTAGGGAGAGACGGAGAGAGAGACAGAGACAGGGAGACAGANCCGGCGTGGGGCCAGGGGTGGGAAGCGACCGCGCCGTCGTCCTCGTGTGGTTGACGCCCTTTGTCTTTCATCTGTAGAACCTTTCTCTACAGCAAGGGAAAGAACCGCACACCGGTGACGGGCAGGGATGTTAAACCGCGTATGGGCAAGGAATGCGTGACACGGGGCACGGCAGGGATGTAATCCTGGCCATGGGTAGGAGTATTGCGTTGGGCACGGGTAGCAGGAAAAAGAGGGGAAGAAACAAAAAGGGAAGTCTGTATGTGTGAGAGATGGAGGAAGTTAACGGGAAAGCCACTTAATAGAGTCTTTCATAGATGCGCAAAAAATTGATACCCCGCCAGGCGAGACTCCCTATTACTTCTGAAGAGCGCCTGCCACAAGCCACCCGCTGCGGTTTCAAGAGAGCGAGCGTTCCTAAGAGACATTTCTCTCGAGATGCACTTTTCCCTGCTGATTTTTCCACTAGATATCCTTCCTCAACGACTAGCACAGAACAGGCTCCGTTTACAGCACCCAGAGGTCGGAACTCAGCAGGACACGCCGGGACCCCAGGCGGAGGCAGGGCGGCGGCGGGACGGGTGCGCTCTGCCCCGGGCGGGGCGCGGGATGCGGAGGGGCCGCGGGCGGGGGCGCGGGGTCCCCGTCTCTGCACCGCATGCCCTGCCCTCCGTCTGTGCCCGGGAGCCCGTATCTGCTCTGGCTCGCTTTCTGCCTCCCAGCTCTCAGCTCCTGAGCCGTAAAGCCCAGAGAAATGACCCGAAGGTGAGGGCAGGGTAACCTCTAACGCGTGAGTAGGAAAACGTAAAGCTGAAGACTGGCGTCAGCCTCCATCGCATTACTGCTTTTGCNGACAGACAGCGCCCCGCCGCTCCTCGCCCTCCGCACGCGTGCTGACGGGCGACTGCAGGCACCAGACGGGGGACCCAGACCCTTCCCCAACTATATAAGCCGCGGGGTGATGTCACGGCGGTGCCGACATCGCCTCCTGACGAAGCTCCCTCCCTCTTCCCCCCCCC
>VZRS01011733.1:853142-871134 GCA_013398055.1 Ifrita kowaldi | reverse complement strand
AATAGAGTCTTTCATAGATGCGCAAAAAATTGATACCCCGCCAGGCGAGACTCCCTATTACTTCTGAAGAGCGCCTGCCACAAGCCACCCGCTGCGGTTTCAAGAGAGCGAGCGTTCCTAAGAGACATTTCTCTCGAGATGCACTTTTCCCTGCTGATTTTTCCACTAGATATCCTTCCTCAACGACTAGCACAGAACAGGCTCCGTTTACAGCACCCAGAGGTCGGAACTCAGCAGGACACGCCGGGACCCCAGGCGGAGGCAGGGCGGCGGCGGGACGGGTGCGCTCTGCCCCGGGCGGGGCGCGGGATGCGGAGGGGCCGCGGGCGGGGGCGCGGGGTCCCCGTCTCTGCACCGCATGCCCTGCCCTCCGTCTGTGCCCGGGAGCCCGTATCTGCTCTGGCTCGCTTTCTGCCTCCCAGCTCTCAGCTCCTGAGCCGTAAAGCCCAGAGAAATGACCCGAAGGTGAGGGCAGGGTAACCTCTAACGCGTGAGTAGGAAAACGTAAAGCTGAAGACTGGCGTCAGCCTCCATCGCATTACTGCTTTTGCTGTGTGGTTTTATTTTTTTTTTTGTTTTGTTTTTTTCTTCTCAGATACAGACGAATGCTCCATATGTTGAATACAGATACAGATACAATGCAGAACATTTCTGTCTCTCTGAATACATTTAAGGACAAATACACGTGTCACACGTAGCAGGAACACACGCTGCGAGTAAATTCTTCTGTCGCGGATGTTCCCTTCACCGCAGAAATGTTCCTTTAAAATGCAAAGAGCAGAGATGGGTGTTGTTTTCCTCCCGTACCCTCTGCGACCGAATAAGTGTCACAGAAACACACAGAATTTTTCGAATCCTACCACAAGGAACACCTGGTGAAAAAAGTTTAATTAACTGAATTATTTATTCCCTGAAACAACTAGTGCAGCACAACGGAATTTAAATTCTAATGTTGTTTTTGTTTATGGTGACATAAATACACACAGAAATGAAATTGAGTGCACTGCCGTGGTATTAGATGTTTTAAGAACACGGATTTTTACATGCAGTTGGGAACACACCCTTCCGTACTACTGCGAGAGAAAATAAAAAACAAAAACCCCAAATCCCCAAAACACGTTTATCACATTGTATGGGCTGTGCTAGTCTACCAGAAAGTTTCAGCTATCATTCATCTGTCTGAGCACTGAGGTTAGATGAGGTAGACACTCACACTTCCCTCTAGTCCTATTTTCTGTTATTTCCATGATACAGAAAGACCAATCTGCAGCTAATTTTGCTCTGTGGGTGTTCAATAGTTCAGAAAGCTCTATGAATGAGAATCATATTTCATAGATATTTTCTAGTGCCCACTTTCTGTCACAGAGTTCTTCAATAGTCTAATTACCCATATTCTTATGTAACTGGAATTTAAAGGAATGAAATTTTTTTCTTCAGGAAGAGAGTAATTGTCATTTTTCCTGCCATTAAAATCTGTGATCACCTAATTGTTGCCTTTTTTGTTTTCTTTTTCTTCTTTTTTTTTTTTTTCCTGATTTAATAATTGCTTGTGGTTTGAAGGGGACAAATGTAGGGTATGCTTTCAACCATAACATTTTTTTTGCTGTTGGTCTGTTTCCATTTTCTTTTTCTTGGAAACTGACAAGGCAGAAACTTCAGTGTTGAAAATCTTCTTTGCTTTCTTACCATGTTTTATGTTCCTGATATATTATCTTCGAGTCCCCTGGATCAGGCTCAACAGAGCTTGGACAATTTTTTATTTTTTTTTCAATAGAACTCAGCTGTCATCTATTTCTCAGATGCTCCTTTACTTACTTTTTCTACTTCTTTCCTACATCTGCACCTTCTACTACTTCACAAAGAATTGTATAAGGGGAATTTTAACTATTTCAACAGTTAATTTCCTAAATCACTTCAACTTCTTCAAGTCATCTTTATATCACATTTCTCCCAATGAAGAAGAGAAGCTTTTATAAGGAAAAAACCCAACCTCTTTGCAGATCTGTCTCTCTCTCTCCCTCTTTATTTTTAAACACTCTTAGCAAAAAAAAAATATTTATAACTATTCATTAGTGTCAGTCAGTTTGGGAAACTCAGTTTATCTTTACTTGCTCTCAGCATGTGATTTAGACAGCCTGTCCAGGCCTATAAATCAGGTCAATTTACAACTGCAAGGCATCTGAAGATAACAAAACAAACAGGTAAATGGCAGATTCATGGAAGAACAGATACATAAACCTCTATTTACTTTGTCATAAAACTACCGTCATAGCATACAGATAACAGCAAACACAAAAGCTGTAATCACCAAACAGAAGGAGAGTACCATTCTGCTAGTGTTCCTGCAGTAGAAGGTACTGGGGATTATAATAAGGAACTCTCAGTGTTCCAGTTACCAGTCTTATACCTTTGGAATAGCAATAAACACAGTGAGAATGAATGGAAGAAAATTCAAGATGTTCAACTTGCCATTAAATACATTTATGTCTGAGAATTCTGTAGTGTTTTTTAAATATTTTTAGATAAACCTAGAAGTAGTTATACAAGTATGAAAACTCCAAGAGGGATCATTCTGGAGGTGGTCATCCAGAAAAAGTTTCATACAGCAAACTGGATAAAGATGCTCACTCAAAATCTTAAAAGTTGATTTTAGTTGTGGTGATTAAGCTGCTTTGCCCCTACAACAGTTTGGCTACCAGCAGTTTAGGTTAACATGCTGGGCAGAAAATTGATGACTCAAATTAATTTCTATCATGTCTGGTCAAGGGACAAGCTCAAGCAAAGCAACAGTACAGACAGGCAAGGGTATTCAAAGTGCATTTAAATCATTAATGTAGTCAGACACTGCAGCAGAATTTTCCAGGCATTGTGAATTCTCAGCATTTCTTTCCCTGAGCTTAAAAATAGGTCTAGGGCATTTATTGTGTTTGGTCAGCACAGTGATGCTCAAAACTCGATGGTGTATTCAACTGTTGAAAGTCCTGGAGACCACCTCTGCTGCAAAGGATATCAGAAAAGCATTCAAAAATAAAAGGCAGATGGTGCTTAACACACTAGATCATTTTTAAGTAAAATATTAAGCATCCTCTTACTTCAAAGCCAATCTCCTTTAGTCATTCTGCGACTCAATTTTTTACTTTTGTGAGGTTGTGCACTTTAAGGAATCCTTGAGAAGTTGACTCAGCAGTATTAAAGAACTTATTGATATATAAAACAAACAAACAAACAAACACATAAGCAGCCACATTATTGTCTGAATCAGAAGAATTTCTTAATATACAACAAATTTCTGCTACATTTTTAAGGAGCCACAAATCAGTAGAAACTTCCTGGATGTCTAATGAGCTCACCCTTTGTGTTTGAAAGTTGTGGGGTCTAAAACTCTGAAAGAGGTATTCTGTGTAGCTTCTACATATGAGGTACGCATGAATGGCAGAGCTTTTTTTTTATGCTTTGGGGTTTCAAGCAGCAATACCATCTCAGTACCCCAGGGGATCGTGATCCTCAAACAGCAGAAAATTTAAAAGTATCATTTCAGCAGAATAATCGGAAGTATCATTTCTTCTTTTAATTTTTTTCCCGTTAAAGCGCAGCCATTACATTTCCAGAACTTAGAGATTCTCTAACACTTCCCATGAAAAAATAGATTCTATATTTACATTACTATAAACACAGCATGTATGCATCTACACACCAACCGTTAAAACAACTGAAATTTTAGGACATATATATAAAACTACTTGGAAATCGTTTAATAAAAGTTAATTTGGATAAAAGAGGCCATAAAAAACCCAATCTTCACTCCTACTCCTAATTTCCATTTCCTTTTAATTGTTTATTTTTTTTCCTTTTACTAAAATCCTTCTATATGAGAAAGCAAACAGTGCAGTTAGTAGTGCCACCACAGTGTGTCATGGGAGTTATGCTTCGGGCACCTCCTCCTTACTCTCACCTCTCAGCAATTCATTGCCAGGCCAGACCGCATCTTTCTCATTTCTCTGATTACACATTTTCCCCAAATACCTAAGTTAATCAATTTTTCATTTCTCTCCAGTGAGCTATGAATATTTTAATTTAAGTTCCAGGGTATAATATATACAAGAGACATGGGTGAAAAGCCTGATATAACTTTGTTGCGTATTGCATATTCATGTAATCCACTGTTCATCAGACTGATCATGCTTTGAAATTTTGTGTTAAATTGATGAAATAATTAAGATGTGCAAAATTACTGTTTTAATACTGTTATAGTTGGACTGATAACAATGATTATCGACAATTCCTGAAAGAGCAAAGTGAAATTGATGTGAATTCAGAGGATTGACTCTCTTTTTCCCCTGATATTCAATTTTTGTCTGCAATTATTCTTCAGCATTCCGTGGAACATGGTAACCAAAGGCATAAGTATGCACTGTTAAATTACACTGGTTCAATTATGCCATATAAGTAGGAATTGAACTCCACACTGTGAAACTTTTGAAATCATCTCTCCTGCCTCCTTCACAAATTTCTCAAAGAATTGTGCTTTTTCCTTGTACCCAAAAGAGAATTTACTTTAGTTATTTAAAATCACACAGCCATGAAGAGATTTTGAATTAAAAATACTGAAGAATATTTCCTGTGTGCACAGTAAAGAGGCAATATGTTATTATTACCGTAAATCATTGAGATTATGCTGAGACCTTCATCTTGACCAGATACATGTTCTTCCTCAGGAGTCCTTAAGAGATTCCAAACAACCAGTAGCCTTTTTTTTTCTCTTTTTTTACTCTTTTTCTTTTCTTTTTTCAAATAAAGGTAGCCTCAAAGAGTCACAGACAGCCTTCCACAGTTGTTCCACTGCAACATAAGAAAAGACTAAGAATCACTTAGAAGTGTTTCCCTTTTTCAGTTTATTAGTTATTTTTCTTCTTCAGAAAATTTCATTAAGCAGGGCAAAAGCACCAGTTTTAAATTTATTCTTAATACACAAGGTTTTTGGCTTGAGGATTTATGAGTAGGTAATTTAAAAATCATTGTTAAATCTAATTGTTTTGGATTTAGGAGTGATACTCAGAAACAAAATACGGATTCATGGAACTGTGTTTTCAGTACTGTGCCAGCACGCACATACCAAGTATACACCACCTCTGCAACTTCCAGCTTTTTTACCTATGAGGGATGGAAAGCGTCTATGTAATTTGCACATCTGTGAACTGAAATTTGCATGCATAGTATTTAAGAAATTCCTTGGAGATTGAAAAGCAGACATCCCAATAAAGACAAACAAAGTGGTAATAAGAATACATGTTACAACAGCAAACACAGGCAACCAATCATTTACAACATAAGCAAAAACATCACTGACAAAGAAAGAACCCTTTTTGAAAAATAAAAAGAGGGTTTGCATCTGAAGAATATTTTGCATTTGCATAACACCTTTCAATTTCAGTGCTTTATAAACATGAATTAACTATAGCCATGTCTAAACTAGAATACAGCTTATAAATAAACACCACTCTAGAAAAAAGTTTGTCATCTGTGGCAGCCTAGAGCAGCTTAGATTTTACTGTTAAGGCTTATCACAGGCAATGCTGAAGAGCTGCAGTGTTTATCCCTTATCAAAGCCATCCAGAGCAGTGCATCATCCTGGGTATTTGTCCCAACAGTAGTTCCACATCTAAGATCACCATCCATATCATAATGGCATCGAGCCTTGGTATACTGACTCCTCTCTCCCCCCACCCCCCCCTCCCAGGAGAAATATGTTAGACTGGCAAGAGAACAGTTGCTCTGTTATAACTGCAGGTAAACGAAGGGATTCAGAGAGCACAGAGCGCTCACACCCCAGATTAACACGCTGATGTCAGCCATGCCTTGTGCTGTAGACATGATCTCAGCTTCAAATCACTATCCCAGTACATTGATTTCTGCTACTGGAGCCATGTTTAATTGAGACCCAGAGGGGACTGTTTTCTAATCACTCGATGATGTAGCCCCATTCCTGAAAACACCTCCATACATGCCTAATTTTAAGAAGATGAGCAGCATGACTCAAATGCTAAAACTTAAGCTTGTCTGTATCTGTAAATTTCATGTACCCACACTGAGAGGAACATGGATTGTTGATTTAAACAGCCTGAATTCCAGCTCTTGATTTTAGCTACAGTTTAGGAATAAATACTTAGTGCGGACACAGACTTCAGTATCTTCCAGCTTTTCTCCTCATTGTCACCAGTCTCCCTTGGATGAACAAGTGTTCCAGCTGTATTCACCGGAAACTAATGAGACAGCTGGACATTCACTATTAGGTCTAACAAGTAAATGTTACCTTTGTATACTTATAGCTACAATGGTCTCTCTCCATAGGGCCATACCTTTAGGAGTGAGGTAAAGCATGGGAAGTGAACATCTCTCACCCTATTTCAATGAATATCACTAAAAGGAATAGGTTTATTTCCATAGATGAGATCCCTTTGCTGTGTGAATAGCCAGCTGAGGTCTTGATGCAGAAAGAATAATGTTAGAGACCACCCCTATTTACCTAAGGGGTGTTAGGTGTGAAGGAGTAAAAAAGCAGATATTGTGTGTTACCTCTGGCAGGCTCACGCAGGTCCATCAGATAGAGGTAACTCCCTACAGTCTAAAGCCTCAGAAGAGGGCTGCGCAGCACAGAGCAATGCCTCACTTCGAGAGGAAGATACAATTGATTATGAGTTTTCAGAGATTCAACTCTTACTAGAATAATAGAATCTTTTAGGTTGGAAAAGGTTTCAAGTCATCAAGTCAAGACATCATCAAGTCCAACCATCAGCTTAGCACTGCTGTGTCAACCACTAAGCCATGTCCCATATCTGCACATCTTTTAAATACCCCCAGTGGTGGCGACTCCATCACTTCCCTGGGCAACATATTCCAATGCTTGAAAACTCTTTTCATGAAGAAACTGTTGTTAATAACCAGCCTAAACCTTCCATGACACAGCTTGAGGCTGTTTCCTCTCATCCAGGTACTTGTTACCTGGGAGAAGAGACTGACACTCACCTGGCTACAACCTCCTTTCAGGCAGTTGTAGAGAGCAATGAGTCTTATTTTCTCCAGGCTAAACAGCCCAAGCTCCCTCAGCGGCTGCTTCACATAAGACTTGTGCTCCAGACCCTTCACCAGCTTTATTGGCCTTCTCTCGACATGCTCTAGCACCTCAATGTCTTTTGGTAGCGAGGGGCCCAAAACTGAACACAGTACTTGAGGTGTGTTAAGTACGGGACAACACTGACAGAGTTTGCCACTCGGCAAAGTTTCTCAGGAACCTGATATCATGGTTTAAACCTAGCCAGCGGCCAAGCCCATCGCAGCCCCTCACTCACTCCCCTACCATCAGGACTGGGGACAAGAATCAGAAGGGAAAATGGTAGGAAACTAATGGATTGAGATAAGGACAGCTTAATAGGGAAAGCAAAAGCCACACATGCAAGCAAAGCAAAGCAAGGAACTAATTCACTGCTTCCCATGGGCAGGCAGGTATTCAGCCATTCCCAGGAGAGCAGGGCCCCATCACATGTAATGGTGACTTGAGAAGGCAAAGGCCATCACTCCAAATGTCCCCCTCTTCTTCCTTCTCCCCCCCTGTTTACATACCTTTATGTGTGGTCTGGAATAACCCTTTGCTTGATTGGGGTCAATTGTCCTGGCTGTGTCTCCTCCCAACCTCCCATGTACCCCCAGCTTCCTTGCCAGTGTGGCAGTACAAAAAGCAGAAAAAGCCCTGGCTCTGTGTAAGTCCTGCTCAGCAATAACAACATCTCTGTATTATCAACTCTATGTCCAACACAAATCCAAACCACAGCCCAATACCAGCCACTGTGAAAAAAACTAACTCTATCCCAGCCAACACCAGCATACCCAGAGATAAGAAGTTGGCTATTGTTTACACAATAGTTTATAACATGTAGTTCTGATATAATGTTGACTTCATCAGATAGCTTGCGCTGGGTGATTCTGTACATTGCCTTTCCATGCCATAGGACAGTTGTGTTTTGAAATTCTTACAGTGCAGACACCAGCATCATCACAACACAGCCTACAGCCCTTGTACCAGGGTGAGAATCTGTGTGTGTTTCTAACAGTAATTGAGGCAAGAAGAGAATAGTACATTTCTCTGCCATGCATAGCAACCATTCCACTTCCCCCTTCCATAACACATTACTGCTAGCTGTCATCCATATTTGCAATGTCCTTTTGCATATAAAATTAAATGGCAGCAATTTCTTGACAGATCATACCATTTGTGGTTATATAGATGATTTTACAGCAGTCCTGGTCATAAGTTTATGCTCCCAATCAACTAAATCCTTTTGGAGTAGGACTTTGAAGCCATCACACAGGCCTGCACAGTAAGCCACAGTCACAGTCACATACTGCCTGTCTTCCATCTAGTGCTACATCTTTTACCACAGGGGAGCTAGGCTTAAATAGTGAAAGTATACATACATATTAAAATCAGTGGGAGTTAATTATCTAAACAACTTTGTGGATTTGGACTGAGTCAATACTAAATCAAAAGTCTCTGTGTCTTTTTACTAAATAACTCTGTTTCCTTTATGCTGCTTCAGGAATTAGGATACCAGCAGCCAGCAGAATAGAGAAGAAACCAGTGGAGTACATTCCCATTATTCTCTAGAGTTTAGGTGTCTGGGTCTCAGGGAATACTCTTGCTGAAAAAATAATTAACAATTTAGCTGTGAAAAAATACGTACTTGACCAAGAGGCACAAAAGAGTTTCACAGGAGCAATCGTGTAAAAGGAGCCAAGTATCCTTCCCTGCAAGGCATTATAGCCCAGTGCAATACATGAGAATATCTTCAGGAGAAGATTATGTCTCGGCATACATACCTCTGCTGTATAAACTGTCTCATCGTGCTACTTTGTGTTGGTCTATCAGATGCAAACATGCAGCCCACATAGTTTTCTGCCCTTTGGAAATATTTCTGATGATAGCTGGTCTGAAATGCCATCTCTGGCTTCTGTGTCAGAAACATTCAGGCGTGTGAAATCCACCAAAAACTTTCATTAGAGACCTACATTCCTTTTTGGAACTAATGTTAAATCTGTGAAAGAGTATATCTCTGAACGACTCAGATAGTTTTGATTGTATCATTGCACTTGAAATAGACAAAGACGCTAGAAAATGCTATATAAAATATTCTGCCCCATCTGTAGAGTAAGCTCAATATAGTTTTTGGTTGTTTTCTTTTTTAATTTCTGTGACTTAAATTGTTTTTATTTTAATTGCTTCATTCTGAAGTTAACACCAGGTTTATTCTTAAGTTAATGTTCTGTGCAATAAATCTTCTTTCCAGTGAGGACAAAAGTAAGAAATTATTTTGGATAGGAATTAACGAACCATCTCAAGAAATTTTGGTTGGTTTTTCTTTTATTTATTTCTAAGTGAGACAAACCACTTGTGATTCACTGCCCCAGATATCAGTCTTTCCTAACACACTTGCAGTTGTTCATTTGTGCAAGAAGACCTTGATCAGGCAAAACTCCCACTGGTTTCAATGAAAAAACTTCAACAAAAGCATATAGAAATGTGAATTTAATTGTCTCCAGGTATTAAATCATATGCAGATTCCTACCCTGCTGGTTTTAGGATTTTTATTATTAGAAATGGAGTGAGAGATAGATTTAGAAGCTGCTTCAGCCGAGAATTTTCATATGTTGTGTATTAGAAGATTCCGTATTGTTCATGATGCCCTAATCACTTTTAAAAATAATTAATGAACAGTTACAGTGCCAGTATAAGATTATGAAACAGCAGCTTTTTGCCACTGTGGAATTTCCAGTGGTGTTTCCATGCTTTCCTAGATGAGAAAAGATGAGTGAAGGTGAGTACAAAAATTTGTTTCTGTTCTTCTGAAAAACAGGCTGCAGTGATGGATTTATTCTACCATTAAAGTAGGGTTTGAGTATTTTCCATGCATGGCTGGAATCTAGCAAAGGAAGAGGGCTTGTATTTTTATATGTGTCTGGCCCATTTGAGAGATGACATGTGGAGATCTCTGTCTCTCTGTGCAGGAAGACGAGAACAGGCATGCTGGAAGCTTATGCAGGAAAACAGTATCAAGGATTTTGGTGTAAAGTTGCAAAGTGATAGGCTTAATGATTGGTGCAGGTACTGACAGGAACCCAGGGACCGGCACTAAAAAAGAACAGGAGTACTCCCTCTGTAATGACTGGAATAGGGTACACCTCCAGGGGACATTTGTTTCAGATGTTTGTCTCTAAAAGATGTTTTCAGTCAACAGGCAAGAGCACACTCAGAGGCTTGTTTCTTTCTGAAAACCATTTTCAATTGAAAAGCTCAGTTTCTCTAAATACTGTAAAATCTACTTAAATTACCTAAAAATGAGTTCCTTTTGTGAAATATTAAACAATGACCTGAAGTTAAATAATAAAACAATTGATCCAGCTCAATTGGGCAAAAAACTTCTGCAATACAGCCACAAGAAAAATAAAATATTTCCTCTGTATATGTGTATTTGAGGAATCATATCTGGCCATGAGTGTATCAACAATTTATTTTTAATTCCAGTGACAATGCTAATAAGCAATTTCAAAATATATCTTTCAGGAAGAGAGGTAAACTCTATACATGGGGCATGAAGGCTCCTTACTGTGGAGGCTGTCTGGTGGATACATGGTCCTTGTCCTTCTTAAACGTTGCTCACCTACAAATCCTGTGATCCTATTTCCTCCAGTACTGCAAGACCTGCCATAGATTATCCTTGGACGTAGGCAGCATAAGTGACTTTTTTCTGCATGTTGTAGCACATTATGCAAATCTAGCATATATCTTTTGAAAGAAAAATATTGTTATATAGAAAAATTTTTATTAAAGATTTTCAGAACCCTATATTATATTTGTATCAGGAAAGTATTTTTGTCACAATTTTGAAAAAAGGAAAAATATTTTCTTTGTGTCTCTTCAACTTCTAAAACCTTCCAGTCATAGACAATTTCTTTGATGTACCTGGTATGTTTCCAATGCGTCTTTCTCAATGGATGCAGTTTGAGCTCAGGCCGCTGGAAGTGTACTCAGATCAGTTACAGGTTTGGTGATAAATCCTCTACACCAAGCATTGTTAACCCAGGTATGGCAGCTCAGGACTCAGCAGTTCATCTAAACTGCTCTCTTTGGCTTAGATGCCACAAGTCAGGCACTGAACACCCAATAATTTAGCCACAAAATACTATTGCAACATGCTGCAAAAACTGTTATGAAAAGTAATAATATAATATATTTCACAGGAGGATTAAAAAAAAAAAGTAAAATAGGGTATTAGGTGAATCATTTAATCCTGACTGCTGTTTCCAAGACAAACGTGCAAATCTGTAGGAGCTGAGAATTTAGTTCATGTCTCTTAATGCACTTTTATCAAATTTACAGCGAGGAAAAAGGATCTGCTAGAGAACTGGAGAAAAGACACAAGGAGAAGGTTAATTTTCACGTTACACCCAATCATTAACAGAAAAACTGCTCTAGGAGAGCATCTCAAGTACTTCGCTGGCATTGTATCCTGTCTCTGATAGGTGGGCACTAGCACATGTTTAGGGAAGAGTGAAAAAGCAAGGCAAATATCAGGTAGGCTTTTCTACTCCCAGCATCAGGTATTCAGCAATTCAAAGATTTTGAGAGCTAGCTGAAAGCTTATTTGGACAACCATATCTAACAAACCCCACTACAGACAGAAGGATGCTCTGCTCACTTAATCTTCTTCAGCCTTTTACTGCAGACTCTCCAAGCACCTGACAGACAAAAATTTAAACCATTACAGAAAGAGTAGGAGTACATAAGGGAAGAAATGGAAAAATGGTAAATCCAGTCACAGGACATTTTCCCAGCACCTAATGAAAACAAGGAGAGAAAGAGATTTGGGACTGGATGAAGAATGAGCTAACTGTGATCATGCAGACAAAGAACTTGACTCCATATCTGAGGGTATTCTCCTTGCCTATGCTTACAAGTACTTGGGGCTTGTAGAAAAACTATAAAAAACTAGTATAAAAAACTTGTATAAAAACTATTTCTGTATCTGCAACACTGAATAAAAACCTGCTTACAGGGGATCAAGCTGACTGTTTTGTTCACTGTTGTAGTAAAGCACAAGAAAATCCTTGCATGGAAGTCCTCTACAAGAGGGCACAGCAGCCAAGGTGACGCTTCATGTGGACCCAATCCACAAGTCAAAAGTAACCTGTGAGGTTTACTGTACTTTAGGCTATGTGAATAGCTAGTGAGCTGTAGGGAAAGGAAAAGAAAAAGAGGTTTGAGAAACAGCTGGACTGAGGGCATAAAGACACAGAATAGAGTGATTTTTCTGACTTGGCCATAAGATCCATAGTTTTGCCTAATCTCTCTTTTTAAATATTCCTACCTTTTTCCTTCCCAAAATTTGCTATCAGATGACAGTTTTTTCATTATTTGCAGTCAGATAGCACTTCTATCTTTAAGTAAAAGTCATTCACTTACAAGTACAATCTTTTTTATGTGTATTTATTTTAACTTTGCTTTATGATTGTTTCTTTCAGCAGGCCCTTATATTTACACAGTGAGAAAGAATTGTTTCATGTTTATTTTCTCCATGATGTAGATTATCACAGGGCTGTTATAAATTAATCAGATATTCACCTTTCTTCAGAGCCAAGAGTCTTATCTCTCTACTTGATTTCTCCTCACACACGAAACTATTCTGTATGTTAAACCTCTCTTGCTGCCATGTACTCCATATCCTTCTTCAGATGGGCTACCTGGGTCATTCAAAATGCAGACTCAGAAAGAAAGTTTACAGTGGCACAACAACCTTTTCCAATTCATTCTGCATTCCTTTCTCATTAATTGTTAACTCTCTCTTTTCGTTTGTTTTGGTTTAGTTTTGGTTTTAACCGTATCGAACATTAACCTAAGGCTTTTCATGTACTGCTCCAAATAAACTACATTTCCAAGATGTGACAGTTAATTTAAAGGTTTGTTTAGATTTTCTTCTGAGTATATTACTCCACACTCATCAAAATGACCCTCACCTGCCATTTTGTTATCAGCCACTACTCCTCTTGCGTTCCTTACGCAAATCTTCTCAAGTAAGTCGAGCAGACAAATTCCTCTCTGAATATTGATCATCAACTTTTCTGCCTTTCAATGCTTTATAATCCCAATACTGACCTTTCCCTCTTATGCTACTGAACCATGTGGTCTAGTGTCCTTCATTCATGTATTTGGCTGACTCAAGCAGACATAGTATTTATGAGGTTTAAAATGAGGAAGCCAAGGTACCCAAAACAGCCTATGCACAGAGCAAGGAATGGGCAATTTTCCTTTTCCTAAGGTGCCTTTTGCTGTCTCCGTTGCGCTGCTCACTGCTGCATGAAGTTACACAATGTGGCTGAGCCAATCCAACTCCTCAGGGGTGCTCAGACAAGACATCTTCCTCCCACATCTCTCTTCCCACATTCTTGGCCTTATCGTCCTGTTTCTCTCCTCACATACCAAGCCTGCCAATTGCCTGATACCTCAATAAGCCAATTTAACTACCTAGCCCACAAAAACCTGTTTATTTGCTCTCCTGTGTCAAGTCCATTTTCCATCCATTTAAAAAGTTGAATGGTGTGAGCACAAAGCCTGTTAGAAAACTGGATTAGGCACAAGAAAAGAGTCAGAAGTCTGTGGCTGGTGAAAGTAGTAAGACCTACCCACTTTTAAGGACAGCAAGCCATTAGATGAGATGAAGTCCTTTCTTGTAAACCCACTCTAAGAATAGGTTAAGCTGCCAAGCTACCCTACCACTCAGCCAAAAGAGGTCTTGCTCCCTCCCCATATTTCCAAGTTCTCCTTCGTTTCCTCTCTTTTTTCTCTTAGTATTCCTACCTTGCATCAGCTCTGGAAATCACACTCTGATTGAACTTTTCTGGTCCCGAGGTAAGCCAACTCATCTCAGCGATCAGTCAAAATAGAATAAACAAACTTTTTTGCTGGGTTAGAATTTGAATAGATTACTTCATCTTACAAGGAGATCAGATGAGATCCTGGAGGCTGTTTAAGATAAGCTCTGGAGCTGAGTGGTGGGTAAGAGAGGTGAGAAAGGGCAGGAGGGAGCATTAGCACACCCATTCCTTGTTGCATTTAAGAAGTTAATTTGAAACTATACCCACAGACTGAAAAGGTTAAAGCTGGGTTCTAAACCTGAGTTAAAGGTCGGGTTTAAAGCATTTCTGTGCTGCAGTATTTTTGCAGAGAGGAATAGAACACTCAGAATGAGCTGCTTTGGAAGATGACAGGAGATACTCTAGTGCTTATAATTCCCTTCTCCTTTAAATACAAGAGTGAATTGTTGACATGTCTTTCTGAAGATCTCAAGATCCATACATATGTATTTTTTTTCAAAAAATGAGTCCTGCAAAACAGACTGCCTGCAATTCATTCATTACTTCTCCTAGAGAGAACATACTGTGACAGAGAGCAATTAGGTGAGCTTGTGGGTGAAAAATGTGATGTTACCAGCTAGTCACCTTTCCGATTTTTGCATGCAGAAAGTATGATTAGAAGGTGATCATACTCAAAACTTGAGTGGTTGTTGCTTTTTATGTCCACGTGGCATGCTGGGAAGTGCCAGGGCCCTGGTCTGGAATGTTAGTACAATATTCCTGGAAGATCAGAGCTGCAGTTTAAAGAAAACTAAGGACATGTACATACAGATACCGATAATTTGAGGCACTTTGGAAGTTTAAGGACAAGCTAACTGAACTGTTGTGTCAACACTGCCTACAAAATTAACCTGTCTCTCTGCAAAGTTTTGCTGCTATTTCTACTCTTTTCAGAGACTAGCTTATGCACTGGGGAAAGGAAATTCAAGTACCTTCTTTTACTAAGAGCAATATCCATGTATTTTAATGTGGTTTTGTATGTTTTTCTATGAACTAAGTAAGTATTTTTGCCCCCTGAGCTACTTTTCTTTGGGTTCTACAGATTAATTGAATATTGGAGGAAACTGCATGTATTCACTCCTTTATGGTATACCAAATATGCTTTTCTCTTGACTTTAGGAAAGAGCTACGTTCCTCATTCTTAAGATTCTCTCCTTCATTACCCTGTAAGACTTTACCATACACTCACGTACTTTCTTCCTGGTTTTGGCTAGCCTAATTGTGAAAGTGTATAGACTCTCTTTTCCCTCAGTCGAGGGGAAAATGTCTGCTTATTACACTGGAGTCTTTTCTACAACTCTTTGCAAATCTACATGAATGTAACAAACATTTTGATTCACTTGTGTAGAGGGACTCACATTACATACATTTGGTTGAACTTTATTTTGCATTTGCTAGAGGAAGAGGAACAATTTACATGGTATTTTAATTTTTGAATAAATTGAAACTGTGAGATGACTATTCAGAAGTAATAAAAACAGCTACAAATATCTTTGAGTTCCCATTTATTTTCATAATTAAAATTCAATATTATTTTCTAGATAAAGCTATTTCATTTTAGCTTGCCAATCTAAATAGTTATTTGAATATTAATTATTCTCTAGGAAGTTCTACACTGATTTGATTTTTATGCCAAATATGCCTTGAACATCTCTTAGGGACCGAAAAATTTTCCCAGTCATTTCGATATAAGAAAATCCCCTCTTTGTGCCATATATAGCCTGATTCAAAGCAAAAGAAAAGACTCCTATGCACTTAATGTGTGCTTATGTTCATAATACCAAAATCAGACTATTTCAAACCTACCCTGGCAGCAGGATAAGAAATCTGAAAGTTGTTTCATTTCAGGTTCCCTATTTTTTGTGTTATTTGAATGAATACACAAACAAGGCTTTTAAGAGGCTCCAGTCCCTCTCTTTGTAGTTACAGTTCAGAGAATTCAGAGGCGTGGGACTGAACTGAAAATATGTGGGGTATTCCTAGAGCTGCCAGTAATAGGTAAACCATGGAACGAGCTTTTGTTTTTTTTCTTCAGGAGAACTGAATTCTTGAACAAGGGAGGAAAGGGGAAATTTAGAAAAAGCCTTTTATTCAGATAAGCCCTTACTCTGGTAGGCTCCTATTTAAATCATCACCCCTGGTTGATAAAACAATTCCCTATTGTGCTGCACCTTTGGGCAGCCACATAAACAATCTGCCCTGTGAGGGAAAAAAAAAAAAAAAAAAGGGAATTATTTACATCAAATATGTAAATATGTTCCTGTTAAATTACTGCAAAAAGCAGAGGGCTGGGGTGTGCTAGGGCTGTGCACGGGACTTCCCACCTGCCCTGGGACCATCACCTGCTGGTATCAGACTTTTGGACACAATGGGTTCTCTTTCCCTTGCTCTGTTCCAAACTGGAGGAGGGGAAAAAAAAAAAAAAAGGGTTTTTTTGCTTCTGAAGCTTTACTCCAAATCTCTCATTCCCAGGGGGTTACAGTGAACAGGAACCATGGTGCGTGTTCACTTCCCTTCTGGCAAAGCCAGTTTAAAATAACAAAAAAGGTCCTGGAACAGCATAGTATGAATCCAGTCTTTCGTGTTGCTGCCTCACTTGTTCTTTGCTAGGCCACATTTTCGAAGGTGCATTTAGTCTGTGAAGGCTTTCATGCAAATAGCTCATTTACTTAAAAATCCAGGGAGAGAAGAGGGGCCACAGCGGTCTTTTTCCCTTCATCTTCCCCTTACTCGTTCAACACCTTGTAAAGAAGTACCGAGGTACTGAAAAGGCAGATTATTGTGCATTGAGAACTGGTGCGGCAACTGTAGCTTGCCCTTCATTAACGCGTGTGTTTAAGCTGAGCGACTTGACCTGAAGTGGCTGGAGCCTCCCGGGGAAAGTTTTCAGTGCTTTTGTGTGTGTGTGTATGTGTGAGTGTCTTTACAGAGCTCCACACGGGAGCAAATCCCCCTCTTTCCCATTTGCTGCCTGCTGCCCTGAGGGTGACAAGGCTGAAAGTTTAGCAAGTTCTGTGCATAACTTCACATCACAGGAGCAAGTGCGTATTCCCCCCCTCCCCTTTCTTTTTCCTGCTTCTAAACACCTCCTTCAAGTTCGCAGTTGGGCAGGACTCCAAAGGTGCAGCAGCAGCAACAAGCTGGAGTTCAAAGTTAGCAGTAAATTGCACAACTTCCAGCTCATCGCTACGCTCGGTGACTATTAACAAGCTGGAAGGCGCTCAGGCAAAAAAATAGGGGAGAAGGGAACACCCTCGAATTGTTTGGGGATCGCTGATGTTATGCCGCTGGGATCATGGCTCCCTTTGGAAGGAATTTATTAAAAACCCGGCATAAAAACAGGTAAAGTGCGTGGGTATGTGGAGGAAAAGGTAGGGCGATATGGGATGAATTCTTTTTCATACTTTTTGTTTGGTTCTGGGGGCAGGATGTGTTGTCCGGACCGTGCCGTTCCCGGCAGCAGGACTCCGGGGCTCACCTGCGAGCGGGAGCCGGGCCGGGGGAACGGAGGGGAGCGGGCCGGCGTGTGCCGAGGGAAGGGGCTTTTCCCCTGCCCCCCTCTCCCGGACCTGTCGTGCCCCTCTTCGCTCTGGCTCTTTTGACTCCTGGGCAATATTTTCCGTGAGCGAGCGGTAGCTCTTCCGGACTTCGAACCTTCCCCGGCTAAACCGAGGCGAACAGCGGCGGTGCCCCGCGCTGGGAAGGTGAGGCTCGCCGGGGCCGGGAGAACCGGCTGCAGCCCCGACGTGCGCGTCCCGTCGGCGGCCGGGGAACCCGGTGCCCTTCCCCCTGCCCGAGACAAAACTCCCCGAGTTCCTCATGGGAAGGCCGGGCTCCGGGCCCCTCGCCGCCCGCCTTGGCCCCGTTGCCCTGGGAGGTTGAGCGGCAGCCTGCAACCCCTACGGAGCAAACGCGTCCCTTATCTTGTCCGCTGGCTGTCAGCCTGGGAGCTAGGAGAGCATCGAGCTCTCAGCGTGGGGAGGAGGGGATGCTTCTATTGTTTAGCCTTTAGTCCGGGATGGACCTGTACTGC
>VZRS01011733.1:842964-853131 GCA_013398055.1 Ifrita kowaldi | reverse complement strand
TTTTTTTTTTTTTTTGCTTAGAAAATTCTTCAGAGGGACAGCTGTGGTCATTGGGTCGGCTACCACGAAGTTTCTTTATGGGGACTTTGCCCCTTACGCTGTACATGCTTCCACATGCCCCACACACGGGCTGCAAAAAGGAGAAAAAGGGTTATGTAATCATGCTAGGTGCTAGGGTGGCTCTAGATTTTTAAAGAGTAAATTTGCTCGGACGCTATGGAATGTACAGTGGCCTAGCCCATCTAGCTAAAGCTGAACAGAAACAGATCACTGAAATTTTGCCTCAGTGAGAAACTCTAAAATCACTTGTAATCTCATCCCCATTTCACCTAGTGCTCTTCACTGAAATTTAGTTTGTATTTAAAAGAGTGCAAAGGATGATCTTTCCCATGGGGAATATATTTGAACTCTAAATAGTCTTGTAAAAACGTTCCATTTCTTTTCCGTGTTTGGATTTTGGTTTTCACATTTGATATACTGAAAATTATTGGGGGGGGGGGTTTGTATTCATTGAGATTGTGTAAAAATATTAAGTTAGCATATTATATGGAATATTATTTAGAAAGTTTATAACATTGTAAGTCAATGTTTAAAAATCAGATACTATTTTAGAATTATTAATGTTGCAGGTTACTGATTAAACAGCGTATTTTGCTAATGTGTCTGAAAACAGTAAAATTTTGATGTAATTCTCATGGGGCCATTTTATGTTTAGAAGATCTAGAAAGGTGGACATGGACTTTTATACAAAATTGCTTTTACATAGAGCTGTAAATTTATTGCTCTTAAAATAGAAGTTTTGTTCCTGCCATCACTCACCTGAATAAGGATTAAATCACAAAGCACAATTCCATTGTGTTCAACAGTGGAACTGTTTCTCTTTTGTAGATATTGTAAATATCTCACACTAATTGCATCAATCTCACTATGTTTGCTGATGTGACATTTTTTTCCTCAGGAAAAGAAAGTCATAATCCAAAGCTTTAAATAGGCAATAAAAATTAAAATACCAAAGAAGCCATTACTGTGAACATCTAGGACTTTCTTTTCATTTTATCTTCCCATCCCCAAAAATAAATTAATGCCTCTAATGGCAGAGAGGTTTTGTGGCAATAAGAAGGGGCTGTGTGACCACAGAAATGTAGGGGGAGGGGGTCAAGAACAAAGCAAACTACATAGTTCTTAAGATGTGTTATTATCTACTCAAGATATTTAAATTTCTGCATATTTAATGTTAGCTTTGATACGGAATTTTGTGAATTAAACGTTGCTTGTACAGTTAGTAAAATGGTTTTGCAGTATGATTGAAGAGCTACGTAATAATTCTTTCTCATTTTAACTGTATCTTGGTGAACTCATTTGGAACCTTGAGAAGTGAGCTTAAAATCCTTCACTGTGTTTAAGCCAGTAGTTGGAAAGTCGGAACTTGAGGCTGACTACCTTGTCTAACTACCTGTAAAGAAGGACCAAAAAGGGACATACACAAATGTATAACTTTAACCTGCTACTGCTATTTTTCGATAGGCCTAATGCTCATTCACCTTTTTGGGAAACTGAGCTTTTTTGCTTTTTCTCTGGAAGTTTTTAATGACCATTTGCTATATGCAAATAAAACTCCTGAAAGGTATAAGATAAGCAAATGAGGAATAAAATCTATGTTTACATGAGGACATAAAGCTAAGTTGAGGCAACAAAGGTAGGTGGAAGAAGAGCCAGAAGGAAAATGAAGGCGTTACAGTCATTTGCTCAGATAACAAGATGACACCACTGTAATTAGTGCTTGTCTTGCAGCATCGCCCAGAGGTTCCAGATCAGTGCCATGTTTAATAGTAGGCTCTTCACATCCAGATTGTAAATTGTCAGTCTCTACCCCTAAGACCTCAGAGTTTAAACAAAGAGGTTACTCTGAGTCTGTGTCTCAGCAAGAGGTGAGGGATGTTGTCCATTATGGCATGAGTTTTTAGAGAAAGAAACAGATTAAATCTCAGGAAGACAAAACTTTTGCTGAACAACTGTTAGTATTTGAAAGATTTTTGGTCAGTATTATTCTATCGGGCTCTGAAATGCCACTCATACAGAGACAGCACAAGGCCTATGTAGCCAATAGATCACTGTAAGCCCTGGTTTGATTTCAGGGGAGTGGCCTCTAGGATTGCGAGTCCAACATATGTTTCTTGGCAAGAAAGACAATAGCGATATTTTGATATCTTTTTCAAGAACTATAAGTACTTTTTACACTATTCTTTGTCCTCCTATGACAACCAGAAGTAATCAGAGTCCCCAGAATGTGTATGTGCTTGTCAGTGTGTCCTCAGGAGAACAATACTTCCAAGACGCCCCACCCACTTACAAACCCAAATGTGTGCAGCAGGGACAGGCTGTACCCTCTAAGGCAACAAAGGAAAAAGGAAAGTTTCCTGCAGGAGTAAGGCTCTGCAACATGAATAAACTCAAGGGGATTTATTTTTATGCAAATCTCTTAAAGATGCTTACTTTGAGAATGAGAGGAATGCTCAACTCACATCACACTTCAGAAGTGTAGTGAGGGCAGGAAATGCTTAGCTGAAGGTGGAGGAAGAGAAAAGACGCTGAGTTCTTTGCACATAAGGCCTAGTATTAAAGTAACACATTGCTCTGCACAGAGACAAAACAGCTCTCTATCCAAATATGAGAAATAAGAACACATGTACTTGCAATGTTTAGGTACCAGGGTTTCACATTGTATTTGATTCCTGGTTGCTAAGCAGAACAGGAATTTATGCTGCATTGAGTTTTGGTAAGATTAAGACTTCTCTGCTCTTGGGTGCTGGATTTGATCACTTTTAAAAATGGGCCTTTAGGATTATTTAAATTCTTCAAGGATATCTGGATCTGTGTCACAGTGAGAAAACTGATCTTGTTGCTGTTTCTTTCGTTGAGACCACTTCCTTGGGTTTTGCACATAAGCCTTAGCCAAACTTGTTGAGCCTCTACTGTTTCATTCATGTTGTAGCTGGGAAACTGAAAGGGACAGGGTACAGATAATCCATCTTGATGCTGTAGGGCTGTCCTGTTGTGCACAGCACCCTGAGAAATACTTTTTGCCAGTATACATCATGATGGCCCTATATTTACTATAAATGTTTATACTCTCTGTTCGCGTGCAACAATTCTGAACCCAGAGTAGTGTTTCATGATTAAACAGTTGTGTTACAAATCTGTTAATGTTTAAATGTGTTTACTAGTTTTGCTTTTCCTTCCTGTACTTTTTCCACCTTTTACTGTTTACTGTTTTCCACTTTTCCTCACTGCCAGAGGAGTTAGCATAGTGTTTCTCTGTAGGAGGCAAAGACTTACTTTGCCTACTCTCTAATTCTGCCTTTCTTTAATCACTTCATCTCTGGTTCAGAGGTAGAAAGAAAGACCATATATCTCCATTCAGTGTTACCAATACAGAGTGAATTCTTCCTGTCCTGACAGTCAGAGGCCCCTCCCCAGTGAGAGATACACTCAATTATTGTCTCAGTTTTTATATTACAGTGCAGGGTAGTGAATTAGATTAGAGACTTCATCTGTCTGATACTGACCTAGCATTTCCATGATCCCTCCCTTTTTCCCTCCCTCCAGTAGTTTCTCATTGCATCTAGTTAGCACAGTGATTTGTGTATTACTCTGGACATCTCTTCTGCTCTGTGTACGGTTGAGTACACTGCTGTACATTTTAAACCTTGATGAAGTAAAACTGAAAATGCTCAGCACTGAGGTTTGGACTGGTAAAGCTTTTGGAGATCAGCTGCTTGTCTGAATGAACTGTGTATGACCCACACTGTAAGACTCATGGGACCATGTGAGATGTCTAATACTTCTCTTGGATGAGCACACCCGGATAAAAGTCTATATGAAGCTATAAAGGTGCTTTTTGATACAAGACTACGAGGTATTTGGTATGTATGTTGAAGGGGATAGATAAAAGTTTTAGAATCAGTGGTGCTACTTGTGTTAAATTTTTAGATTGAAAAATTTTCTTGTTTGGTGCTTGTTTGGTAATAGTAGAATGCATTCTTTTTATATATTTTTTTTACTTTTCCCTGAGTATGAGATGTATTAGTGAACTATCAAAGAAGTTGTTCCTTTTTGGAGCCAGACTTCATACATTATAATTTATTTTCTGGTCTGGCTTTGGAAGATTTATCTCAGGGGTCAAAATGGTTGCGTACATTTTCTAATAATCTTTGTACATATTTGTTCACTTCACTTTCAGGAAGAGCTTTTGTCTAGCAAAACACTAACCTTATTTCTAAAGAGTTAATTATCTACTATTCTGGGAGGGCAGGCAGCAATTTCATTCTGAAGGAGTAAATAAAATGAGTAATAGAAGTGTAATACTACACCATCTAAGAGCATGATCTAAGAGCATGACTTAGGTTAAGTTGAAGCTAATCTGAAACACTAATATAGTGTAGAGTCAGGCTGAGAGATACATTTCAGAAAAAAACCCCATTTTTTTAGTAAAAGCTTAATAAGAGGGAAAATCTTGCTGGCCAGTAGTCATTTCCTATTTTACTGTTGAAAAACTAGATTATGCACGAAGAAAGACTCTGACACATTGCTAAATGTGTAATTAATTCAGTAGAGAGAAGTAAGTTTTCAGAGATGGGCACTTTTAAAAACTCTATTAACTTTAATAAAAGTCAGTGATAATAACAGAGTAGTACCTCTTGATTTACCCATGCTCAGAAAAAAGTCTTCTGTTTGTTTTATATGATTAATAATAACAATTTAAAACTCTGGTCTGAAACATTATTATTTGAAAACATTAACATCTCATATGCTGTACAAGCCTTAATTAGTTCATCCAGCTTTTATATTTAGTGTGTTGATAAATCCTTATTAATAGTGACAGAAAGGATGATGCAATGTAAAAATTTTAAGACCACATGTTAAGTGAAGCCTAGAACTGAATGTTGGACATGCTGGTACCCAGTCGTGTGCATAGGTAACTGGGCTATAATGGTCACTTCTATTGTTTCTCTTATGTATTTTGATACTCTGAAGATGATGACTTTCTGTCCTCTTCTGTATAGTGCTTCCATGCTAGCAATTCCTCGGGTATCACACAGGACAAAACAGATAAGAGACAAAGAGTTTCAGGAAGCCTTGTCCAAAAGAATACTTTTTTGAGCATGTTTCTGGAACTTGACTCAAATAGGCTCCAGGATTAACCACATTGCCTTTTCCTGGTTTGACCTAGCCAGAAATACACTTAGGGTGCAGGTGTTGCAATAGTGATAACGATACCAACTTGTTTGTGACTTCAAACAACTGATAAGCTTACTTAGTTTTCCTTAGCAGTAATTTGGGTGTTAACATTTACATGCCTCAGGAAAATAAGTAGGACATGACTAGACAGTGTAAAATTTGTAGAAGTGCAGAGTGTGAAAGCCACTTAGTGGGAGAGGTATGAATTAAATCTGTGAGTTCTTTTTTCTTGTTCTTGTACAGTCCACTGGATCTAGCTGCCATGCAGGGAAGTGAGAATACACTGTGGATTGTTTAGGTTTGATTTTATGTGATTTTCTGAGGAATTTCTCAATGGTCTAGAATTTTCCATAATGTTAAAAATGTCTTATGAGGAGGGTTTTAATGTCCCAGAAAGAGAAATAAATAAAGAAATGCCATGTCCATCTTAATATATTTTGCGGTGGTTTTGTGAAGTGAACAAAAGAAAAGAAAATTACCTGTAGAAACTAAAAAAAAAGAAAGGAAGGTTCTTCATGGTAATAATAATAAAGTTGTCATGTAATTATATTTTTAATGCTATGAAACCCAAATCCTATGCCATGTGGAAGTGAGCAAAAGACATCAAACTTGAAAGAAAGAATTCCAGTGCATGTTTGTCACATCTCTCATGCACTTTATTTATATCCTTTATTTAAAGATGTATTTCTCTTTCACCAACTTTCTTGTTTCATTCTCACTCCTGTCTACCTGAGTACATTTTTGCCTCTGTCAGTTTGAACTATTTAAATTGTAGTTTAGATGGTTCCTAGACATGCATTTTTGAGTATTACCATTAGAAGAAGCCAGGCTACCAACTTATTTCTTATGTTGTAATCTTGGAGGTGGTGTAAGCCTTTGATTTTCTAGGTTGTGGTTCTTTATTTATGTTTTTTTTCCACATTAATTAGTAAGTTGCAGAATAGTCATAGGAGGAAAATATATTTATAGAGAGGGTGTTTCCTGTGAATATAATATATAATTTGTTTATATCGAGGGTCAAAATCATTAATCTGATTAAGTTGCTTTCTTTATTCTTCATCCCTATTTGTTCTCTTCCATTGATGTAAAGAATTCTGAGTTACAAATTTCCCATCATAATGGTAAATATAATCACCTCTATTGAAAAACAGATTTTATTTTTTCCTCCTTTTAATAACAGAAAAGTACCAAAGCTTAAAATAAATACGCAAAAGCATAATATTCTCATGTTCAAGGACTAAATCAGGTTTATGAACATTTAATAATCTATTAGACCTTTGTTTTGGTCAGGTATAAATATGTTTACCGTACTTTAGCTTGTAAGGGTGTATGACCTCACTGGGATAATGCAGTTAAGTGAAGACTCCTAATTTTTAACAGAGTCTGCCCTTGGGTCTTGAACATGCAATTTGCTTTGTGGTGATAGATTCCATCATCCATATAGAACATTTTACTTTGCTTTCCCCAACCTCCTTCAATTCAAAGGATTTATTTCTACAGAGGGCATTTTCCCCTGTGAAAGCACTTTTAAGCTACAGCATTTTTCAGAGCAACAGTTGGGACACTGTTTTGATCACCTAAAACATACCTCATTTGGCATAGGAAAGTATCAGATTTTGCTCACTGATCAAAGAGTGGTTTAGTGATATTTATAAATGTGGAATCTTGTGCTGATGTTCAGCTGCTGATGTTTTGTTTGGCTTCATAATTGGTAAACTGATGTTCTGACCTGCTGTTTCATTTGGACATTAGCTATTGACAGACTTCCTCTGTACCGATTGCTAAGGCACTGTGTATACTTTTTAAACTTGATTATTGCCTGTATCTCTCAGGACCACTTTGTTGTTGATATCCTGTTTTACTGAAAATCTCTGCACAAATTCAGTGTTCTAACAACAGTTTGGAGTTGGTATTGACTTTATTGCACTTTACCAGACTTCTAGTACTTTAAGGATTAGGTAGATAACTAGTAATGTTTGTTTATCCATGAAAGTCACTACAGGTTTCAGACAAAGATCTAAGTTATTTTTGGAACTGCAGTTGTGGGTGGTCAAAGTGCTTTTGCTGACGCTCACATCGCTCCTGAGATTCAAGTGCACAGTAAAACACAAATGTCAAGCTCCGTCTTACTCTACTTGAGCCACTGAAAATTTAGGTATCTAGTCATCAAGGTACTCTTTGTAGTTAATGGATACATCTAAACACTTCTGGAGGGCAATTCGTTCAGTCTTAGACAGGCTGTCAGTATGGGATTAGTCACCCTTTTGGAGGTGCCTATTTTATGCCACTGATTACAGAGGAAGGTCAGAAAATTATCTTTGACTGCACATCTACATTTTTAAATAGCTTAAGGTAGATGATACGAGCTCCACCCAATCACTTTTCATGGAGCATGCTCAGATTTGTAGAGCAGGTTATTAACCATCTTCTGCACCACTCATTTTAGAAATTAGAAAGGGAAACATGAACGGAGAGGTGAATTACGGGTAGATAATGTATGATTAAGGGAGAACCATCCTAATAGCATGGATGTCTTCCCTGACCCTGCCACAAAATTCCTGCCTGATTAGGGCAAGTCACATAAACCACAGTTTACAGAAATGGTTACTCACTGTGTGTTCCTCATTTGCTAATTCAGTGTCCTGTAAACTCTTTTACATAAGGGCTGAGCAAAGGAAGTTTATGGATGTCTTGATGTGCACATGTCTGTGGATATCAATTCAGTTAGACAGAGTGGGAATTTAAATGAGTGGATATCTTTGGCCTCAAGCTTTTGAGCTTTTGTTTGTAAAAGGGAGTTCTTTCACTACAAAAGTGTGGGGAGATAAATTCAGTAATGTCAGCCTGAAAAGCAGCTGAATATCTGATGGTAAGGGACATACATAAAAAATTTAAATTTTGAAAAGTGTCCTCTAAAAGGGTTGTACCATACCTAGGAGAAAAGATACAAATAAAAATGCACACATACTGAACAAACAGAAGTAATAAGGGCTGGTTTTATGAAGGAGGCTTTGGTGCCTAAACGTAATTGTAGTCACCTAAGACAGTTTCAGAACTTCTGATGCTTAAATTCTGGCTGGTAGCAGTCCCCAGCCGCCTGCATTCCTATCATGTCTTACACTGCTGAACACCATGCAGTGTGTGCCTCCCTCATTGTGCATTTTTCAGGAAAGTCTTGTGAGGCTGCTCTAAACTGAAATTCTCTCAGTATTTAATGTTGAAGCTGCACCATTTTGTTCTGGCTTAAATTACAGTTAGGCAGACAAGGGCAAGGATTAGTGTTGAAAGCTTCAGTGAGAGAAGGAAAGCAGGTTTTTGATGCTGTTCTAATTAATATTGAGGTCTTTTTTTTAATGCAGGGAACATTTGAACATGATCTAAGAGCATCTAAGTCCTGCCCTTTTGTTCATGTTTCTGATTGCTTTAGGTCAGTTCCTGCTGAACTGGCTGATGTCAGTAAACCCCATGGTTAGGAGTTGAATCTTCTGTAGTACTTTCTGTGCAAGTTGAGATGTCCAAGTGAGTATTATGAATTTCAGCAGCAAGGAAGGTACTTGAAAGTTATAAGCTTCAACGTCTTCAATGCCCCAGTACCTTCTGAGTCTCTGACAAAATGGATTACATTCATTTAAGGGAGGCAGGTGACCAGTGTAGCAGAGAATGAATCTTGCTATGGATACACTGAATCAAATTAATTTTTGTTGAACTAAGTAGCATGGAAAACTTTAACAACATCAGAAATTTTTCAGTACTTGGCTGCACCTTAAACATATTCCTTTGTGCTAAAGCACTTGTGCCTGGTAGGCATATATTCAGTATAAAAATGCATACATGACAGCTTGTGTTGTATGTGATCACGGAATGCATATGTATAGCTCATGAGATATACTGTCACATATGTACAATAAAATACATTACAACCCCAAAATCATTGTATATATAAACAATACATGCAGAAATAGCCACTTCCGTGGATTGCATATTTATGCTGCTACATACTACAAACCTGAGTACACAGCAGACTTCTCTAGAAGTCAGAAGTGACAAACAGAATGTGCACATGTCATGGAAGAAAGCTAAATATGTGTATTTCTTCCAACATGACAGAGTCGTTCACATGGCAGAGGGAAGCATGCCTTCACCCAGCCGTCACTGTGGTAACCACTCAGCTTATGAAGTACCTTGTTAGAAGGCCTTTTTATCCTCCCGGAGCTATGAAGCCATCTGAATTGCTCATATGTTGAAAGGATCCCCACCTGCAAAGACATTTGGATATGTGAAATAAACACAGGATTAATTTGAATGTTGACTCAACCTGACTTTCTGTGAACTAATGACAACAAGCAGTTTGCAGTGTCTTTCTGGTGTCACAGCCTACTTGGGATAATCACTATCCTGCCATAGATGTGTCTCACAAAACTAGCACCATTATTTCTCAGGCCTGCCTTGGTCTTTAGTCACAGTCACGTAGCCGTGCTCAGCTTCTGCTGTGCCCACTGCAGATTTTTGGCCTATACCTGCTCTCTCTGCTCCTCACAAATCTTTTGCCAGGAGTTACCACCTTTTCAGCTGCATTACATTTTTGAACAGTTTCCTCCTAAACTTCCTAAATCACTTTTAGATGGCTATCTTAGATGGTTTAACAAGGCTTTTATCTTTATGGCTTAATTCATCATGACTCATTGGAGATCAGAGAAGAAGCTCAGCTCCAGTGGGTGGGTTCTGGTGGACAGCTGACATGGTTATGAGCCTCTTCAGATGGATCCAGCTGGAAACACGTTCTCTGAACTCATTATGTCTGTCATAGAACAGGTTTTGGGCTTAAGTCACAATCGTTCAAATATTTCAGGATTCACATGGCTTTTTACGTGAATCACATGAAATGTCTTTCCTCTGCAGTCAGCTTCCTTCATCTTCTTACTGCTAAAA
>VZRS01011733.1:696326-842951 GCA_013398055.1 Ifrita kowaldi | reverse complement strand
GGGGGGGGGGAGGTGGGGAGCTGCTGGACACAATTCTCTGTATCTCTCTCTTGTCTACACCTTTCTTCTTTGCATTAATCTCATAAATTTCCCATTACTCTTGGTAATCTTTATGGTCAAGCATTAAACTTGCTTCCAGACAGCAATTCATCCCTTTTTGCCTTTCCTATCTGTATTGCTCAGCTGGCTAGAGCTAGTTTTGCAATCTCCTATGGCCTCTTTAGCATATCCATTGCTTGGGAAGAGCGCAGTTGGTGAGGTTAACAATTTATTTCATTTGTTCAGTAGCTTCTTCAGAGAAGATGTGGTTATATTTCAGAGACCCTATCAGCCTGTGGCTGACTAACTACATATTGAAGCATTCATTGATAGGCAATTTTAGAAAATTACTTGAAAGCATGAGCTGCACAAATCTCTCAGACTGACAGTGGACACTAAAAATGCTTCAGGTTTCTTTTAAAAAAAATTATGTCCACTCTTCTTGTTATGATAATTATGTATCTGGTACTCATTGTAGCTCTTTAGACTGAACATTTATATAAGAGTCCACTTCATTATCTCATCTTTTCTTCCTTTTAGCTCTTCAGATACTATAAGTAATGGAACACATTTGTCACTGAATTATCTTCCAGAAAGTTTGAGGGAGAAATTTAAAAGAAAAGAAAAAAAATAATTGATTGTAATGATAGAACATCCTTCGAGGTGATATTTTTCAAAATGATTTTATGAAAGAAAATGAAATGCGAAAGATCATACAATATTGTTTCAAGGTGGGGTGGTTCACTCTGTAGAAGTTATTGCAATACATGCAGAAGAATATTAAAGCCCATCCTATATTTCTGACTCCTGGCAAACTGTAGAGAGATACTCAGACCAGATTTTATGATATACAAAAAAGCTGTGCTGACAAATCATTATATTTTTAAAAGTTAGGAAAGGGTGGTGATTGATGAGGTGGTTGAGCAGCTCTAAAGACTTGCTCTTGCACAAAGGGCAGTCCTAAACCCCCTTTCCAGGCTCCTAGACATTCTCTACCATTGCCTTTGCATTGCTACTATTCTTGCCTGACATCATAGAACACAAATGAGTATTTTTCTTATTTTGTTTTCTGAGCCTGAGTTGAGCCTTAGGATTGGCAAAAAGAAACCAGGGCCATCTGGACTTTCCATTCATTAGGAACAAGAAGAGCACCTGTCTCACATGGTGCCTCCAGGAGCAGAGAAGTGCAAAACATGCACAGCATGTAAGGGTTTGTAAGAAAGTAACCATCCGAGCCTCCTTCAGGTCAGGGAGTATTGGAAAAGTAGCATGAGGTCCTATTATTTCCTTGTCTGTATCTCATTCCATTATTTAACTTTCCGTATTATCATCTGTCTACATACAGTGAGCTTTGTTCATGTTTTGGCAGCTCAGACTCAACCTCAGAATGCTTTGTGTTTGTTTCTTCACTGGGAAAAATGTCAACAAAGGCAGGGGAGGGAAGCAGTGTACTTCTGCCTTTCAACAAAAGCTGAACTGAACTTCATGGAACCACAAAAAGAAAAAAAAAAAGAAAAAACCCAAACCAAAACAAGCAAAATAAACCCGCATAGTCTCAATGCTTGGAATTCCCCTCACTTCTTTGATCTCAAAAGCTCATAAACAATCAGGGTGCTTCTGAAAGGCAGTTAGAAAAATTCTAGTGGGAGAAGTTAGATAACACAAATTTCTATTGACTGTAACAGCAACTCTATAGTTTAGGAGCCTGTGTTCCAAATGAGCTATAAATTATTCTGCTTTCTATATGCTACTGACGGTGATGGCGTTTCAGACACATTCTGTACATTATTAATAGGATTTCCATAAAGCTTGTATAGTGTAACCAGTGCTTAAATATGCATAGGCAGTTAAATTAGATGCAAGAGCAATTTAAAGAATTGTATTTCTGCAATGTAGCAAAATTCTTGTGGTAGATGAAAAGTACCAGTGGCATTTTCATTTGTTCACTAGTGAGAACTACCCGCTGCTCAAAACCAAGATGTAGCATTTACTGTATTGATAGTCCTAAACTTCTCATGTTGCTTTTTAACACTGAGGAATTTTTAAATGCCCATCTTCCCATCCCCCCCGTCGTGATCTAAAGAATTACTATCACTGAATATGTCAGTGTTTGTTTTGGCTCTGGAGTTTTTCCTGGATCTTCCATTCCTGTATAACAGCTGCTTCCTCAGTAGCAGTTGCAATATACACATCAAAGCATGTTTTGCCAGTAAAGTAAATTGTTGATGTTAATGTTACTCATCTTGGAAAATATTTTGGTGGACAGCTAGTTCTCCTCTTTTTTTCTCAAACCTACACCTCCACTGTGTCAGGCTACTTCAAATACAGGCCTGGTAGGATAAATGTGTTACCTGTCACGGCATTTTGTGTGCACACCACGCTTGCTGGAATTCCAAACATTTTTTTGACTAATATCCACTTACCAACCTTATGACTTTGACTATACAATGGAGAAATGATTATTAGTCTGACAGGAAGGCAGATTTAAAGCAGATGTAATTTATAGAGAATGTGTACCCTTAGGGGCAGGGGAAGATTTCAGAGGTAAGACAGGAGGAAAAGGCAGGGGCAAATGCAGTCTCCACTGCAGCCTTTGCACTTGCCTGCAGGTTAAGCGATTGGAAGCATAAACATGGTATAGGGCAGAGCTAATAAGTGGAGGACCTAGTAAACTTTTGGTCAGCTTCACTGAAGATCTGCACTCAGACCTGGTAAATGAGGTTTTGCAAAAAAATTGGCCACTGTAGCAATGACACAGAGTCCTGTCATTATTACATAGTGCAGAAGGGGAGTGTTCAGGTTAACCCATCATAGCTATCACTGTTTTCTAGTGACCAAGGTGTATAATTCCTCTTGCAGTATCTCTTCTGTCTTTCTGTTAGTGCAATATCCTGAATTAGTGCAATTTATTGGCTTATTTTCTATTTAGTACAAACTCTGATGTCCATCCACTTAAGAGATGATAGAATTACTACTAGAATTACTACTGTCAGCCCTTGTTGGTCCTTCTTGCTGGCTGCTTTAGTTTCCTTTTTATCTATTTTAAGTACTGCCAGGGCTTTTTTTCCCTTTTTTTAATTTTTCTTAACAATTGGTCCCTGTTCAGACACCTGTTTCCAAGCAATACAGTTATTAGAATGAAGCACATGATTTCCCATGGGATTTTTACCAAAGTTTGACATTTCTAGTCAGCAGCAATCTGGTGTGAATGAGTTATTTGCAATAAAATAATTATCACAATTATTTTCTTCAAACAGTCATACCTTTCATGTTTTTATTCTATTAAAAAGAAATAATACTATCCCATTGCAAATCAAAGTTATTTCACTGAAATTTGTTGCAGTGCACCAATATGGTATAAAGTGTTAAGGTGAACAAAAATTTCAGCGGTAGATCATTTCTGAATTATAATTTATGCAATTTACAGTAACTAAGGTGACGGCATTTCTCTTCAGAAGAGATGAAGGAACTACTTACAGTTTTAAGTGCATAAATTTTAATTCATATAAAACATAATTTGCAACAGCTGTTGCTAATTAAAATGCTTCATAGAGCCTTCCTGACAGTATGGGTATCTTTTTGAATTAAAATTTGTGCCTTTAAAAAAGAACAGAAAAATGAACGTAAATTTATACCAGGAAAAAATGTGTTGTAACTAGCTAGTTATAAAAATAGACTTTCTTTAAATTGTTTTCTTTTTTCAAATACCTGAAATATTTCAGTTAGAGCATCCAAGCTACTGTGTATATGTGTATGTTTGAAAAATATCACATGGCTCACAAGATGCCTAATTTTCTTTTATTTTTAGTAAATGCCTATGTACATTTCTGTAAAAGAGGAAGTTTTATCGTTGAGCAACATTAAATGGATGGAGAAACAGATGGTAGAGAGAAATTTATTTCTCTCTATAATAATAATTATTTTGTTTTCAGAAGTTCTGTGGTGTTCTTTCCAAGTCTTCTTGCAGAATTGGGACTACACTGATTATCTGTATGAAAAGGTTTTATTCTTACAGCTGAAGTCCTAGTTCTGCCTTGCCATGATACCTTTCAGGTGGCCATTTCCCTGACTTCATGTGATGCAGAAGGGAAGAAGAACCAAGTTTCTGACGTGTCATGTATGGAATTTCTGTGTCCTACATGACATGGACATTAACTGTGGACATTAACATGTTATTAACATGGATATTAGTGTGTCCATTAATATTGTTTTTAGGTACTCATGAAGGGGAATGGGAATGCAGTTAGTTAATAGGCTCACTTGAATCCCTAAGGCTTTGGAGTAATTCCAGCTTCATTGGGTAGTGAGAGAGTAGCTACTTCTTCACTGCTGCCCTTAGGAAACTCAGAAGCGTGTAATCTAGTTAGGCAGGAGGCATACCAAGTATAAAATGTGGCCTTTATTGCTTTTCGAATAACTTTACAGAAGGAGACAGAAAGTTGAGGGAAAGGGTGATTTAAATGTGGGTAGTCTGAATAAACTTAATATGAACTTTCAATATGAGCCATTTATTCCTGGAAGGTTGAAATACTTCTGACCCTAGCTTTCATATGGACTGTGTGTCCTCTACACCTTTAATGTTTAAACTCACTTTAAAAAATCCTTTTGGATCAAATTAAGTTAGAGTTTCTTCCAAGCAAGAGCTGCAATACATGGCACCAATAGCTTTACTTTTTTGCAGATTTCACAGATAAAAATCACACAAAGCCAAAGTATGTTTTGATCTTTTCTTTCATTATGATCATCTGTTGTCTCATATATGCATATATACACACGCACACACACACATATATGGTAACATACTGAGATTTTGAAAAAGAAATAATAAAAAGCAATACAATAAAAGCAATAATACAATAAAACCAATAAATCAATGTTATCTAAATGGTATGTGATGATGTACATATTTTCTATGCTTTGACTTCATATTAGGTTGCTGACTTCGCATGAGGTCAGAGGTCTGGTGGAAACAGCATTCCCACATCCTTTGCATAAATCATTGGACATTAGGAAAAGGTTCTTCACTGAAGGTGGGGTTGGGTATGAGAGCAGTCTCTCTGGAGAGGTGGTTATGGCACCAAGCCTGTCAGAGGTCAAGGAGCTTCTGGATGATGCTCTTAGTCATATGGCTTAATCTTAGGTAGTTCTGTGAGGAGCAGGGTGTTGGAGTCAATCCCTATGGGTCCCTTTCAATTTGAGATATTCTGTGATTCTGTGGCTGATAAATTAGTTAGCCCCTCTATACCCTGACATATAAGAGTCACTGGTAACAGAAGCTCTCGCATTGCAGGCAGCATGTGCCCTATGCTACAAATGTAGGTCATTTGTGTCGAGTAGGTATCCCTGTAATATTGGCTTCTTGTTATTTCCAGCAAGTAAATATAATTTAAAACCATCACAATTTGATAGATAGTCAGACATGTCTTTGATGATAGTTATAGCTCAGCTCTAAGAGATAACAGAGATTAATAATCTTGGCATTGAGATAACAAGGTTTTTAGAAAGTGCATGAAAACCAGGCAAGTGCTCTCTGGGCCCTTGCACATGGAAGGAACATCCGTGGGTGTTGAACAAAGAGGGGACCATAGCACAAATGCATACCTCCCAAAAGGCCCAGCAGCACGCTCAAAGACCAGCCCCTTGAAAATACTAGATTACTAAATGTTTAGTGTCTCTTGTTCTCCCAGGATTATATATGCCCTTGTGTCACCACATTTTCAAAGTCGAGCAAGTGGCTCAGCTGCTGAGCAGGCCTGGCTGGGAGATTACTCCCCGCTGTGCAATGGGGCAGGTGGGAGATGTGGCACCGAACCTCTTGCTGAGGAGCTGGGAGCGTACAGCTTAAGAAAGAACATGGGGGCTGCTGAGCAACATGGGGAGCACAGCCCTGCCTGGGTCTCCCTAAAAGTTCTGTGTTTCTTAGGGGACTCTAGGAAAGCACTGAGATGGCAGAACCTGAATCTCTAGGCAAGGACTTCACTGAAAGGATGCTGTAGGCAGCAGCAGGATAGTCTTTTAAAGCCTTTTTGGCTTCTCCATTGAAGGAAGTGAATTGTTCTGGGTGGTATCTTGACATAATGTAGGGGTTTGCTTAGAAGTTTAGAAGCACTTTAATCTTATTTTGGGGAGGTCAGGAAAGCAACGTACCTACATACCTACATACTCTTGTCATCTGAGGACCCCATCACAGCCGTCTGTCAATTATAAAACACAATTATCATCTGATTTGTTGCAGATTAGACTGTATGTGCTATTGTGAGGACTTAGGCTGTCATAGAATAAAACATGATTTTCCCAATAAATTGGTGAAAAGATGACTAAGATATTTTACCCAAATGGCTTTCCAGCGTGAACTCTTTGATGGAAAATTTTTAAATTACTAAGAGTGGTATTCATTTTCAAGGAAAAGGTTAATGTATTGCTTAGTGTGCAATCTATTTTCACCAACTGATATTAATTCCATATAAATTATTTCAATGACTGGGAGGAGGCAACTAGTAAAATTTTTGGTCATAAACATAATGTCAGGTTTGAATCTCTTTCCTAAGTATGGACTTTTGGAAGTCCAGAAAGAATTTATTGCAGTGAAGGGAGACAAGATCTTTATCTATGCTTTTTTTCTCAACAAAGGGAAAATACTCTTTTAGTGTCCATTATATTTCAGAAACACTGCATTAAGTTGCTAACAGTATCATGTGGAAGTGATCTAGTCCCAACAGAATGTTTGCAGAAATTAGTAAAGAAAAAGAAGCATCTTGTACACATGAAGGTGAAATTCTAAAAGGTAGGGGGATCCCTTTATTTAATTGGCATGATTGGTTGTGAAACTATATATTGCATATTTTGGGAGATTGTTTTAGGAAGGTAAAGAATTATGTGTTTGATATGTATATTTTTGGGCTAGACATACCTTAAAGTCAGTGAATATCAAAAGTGCCCCTTCCAGCATTTAAGCTATCTCATATTTTGATTTCGTGTGACATAAGTACATGTTTTTGTTTTGTCTATATGTTGCTGGAATGTATTGTCTTCCCCTAGGCCTGAAGAATTAATTAACCAGTTGTATATCTGACATACAACAATCAGTGTGTGCTGACATAATTAAGACTGTGTGAGGTCTAGAGCATGATTAGGATGGGGTTTTGGGTCACCTTGAAGAGAGGCAAGCAGCAGAAGGCATGAAAATAGCAATCAAACCAAGCAAACAAAAAGATTGGAAACGTGCTTTTGACTATTATTAAGTTTAAATTCCCATCTGTTCCTAAGTAATTAGTGGCTTGGTAAAAAAAGAAAGGTAGACTTGCATGTTGTTGTTATCATCAAGACTTTGTAATCTTAGATGTATAAGTAGAACATTTCAGTGATCAATTCAAAGAAACAGAATTCAAGCCAGAACTGAAAGCTTCAAAGCCTGTTTACAGCAGCAATACATTAAAAAAAAAAAAAAGTTGCCTAGCTAGTTTTGAAGAAATTGTTACTGTGGTCTTCAGGAAAGCCAAATATTTAAACTGGGAAAACACTTTGGCTGTTACACTCCTATTAACTGCTAGGTTATTAAAAGTGCTAGTTCGTTTGTGTCCCTTACAAAACTGCAGGACATGAAAGTCAAGGAACCTGTAAATATGAGAAGGTTGCCTCTCTGTTAAAATGACTGTTTAAAAGCAGATCTTGTTCCTGAACATTAGAAATTTTAGTATTGCATCTCAGAAAAAAAAAAAAAAGAGTGATCAAAATGACCAATATTCATTCAAGACTTCTTCCTTAGTATTGAAATGAATTAATGGATTTCCTTATAAATTACTGGCTAAATTGAATAGTCAAGGTCTAAACTAAGCTGTGAAGTTATTATGTGTAGGTCCCACATTTAGTTTTCTTTACTAAATCAACTGCTGCTGTAACCATTCTTGTTATACTTCTGTCAGATAAACCAGAATCTGATCGGATTAATGTCACCTGAATCAATCTGATTGGATTAATCTCATCTGAATTTAGCTACCTGAAAGTGAGCTATTTGATTGAAGGTGGCCATGTAGGTCTCTTGTAGTTAATGAAAGAGAGAAATAGCTTCATCTGATGATTATTCCCAATAATCAAAGATGAGCTGGGCAGTGGGGATTTCTTCTTGGAGGTCTCCTCTCTTCTCTTGATGAAGAGGAGCTTTTGATGGTGAATTTACGTTGAAATCATAACTTTCATATAAATTCCACTTCATATATGTAGAATGGAATCTTCACTTTCTATGAAGAAAGCACAGTTTAACAAAAGACATTAAGATTTCCTAGTACTGGCATCTTTGTGCATCCCAAAAGCAAGTTTTTAGTAATTGTTATTCTGTGACTGACACAATCATGCTTCATTTTTGTTTGCAACTACCTGAATTAACTATGATGAAAGAATTATACAACAAATTTTACTTAAAACTCCATGGTAAGGTGCCAGTTTACCATTTTTTAGTGGAAGATAATAAAGAACCACTTTTCCTATTTTAGAAGATATTAGAATTCCGTGGCAATGTAAGATTATAAATGTCTTGCTAATTCTTTTTGGTTAGAAATAACGATCAAAAATTGAGTGAAGTGATTGAATAAAAATTAAAATAATATATGTCGGGACAAAGACATAGAAAAATTTGCAAATTTGCACTTTATCATTCTGTATTGATCCAAGAATTACAGACATGTTCAGAATTTCTTTTAATTTCTTCTCTCCTTTTCTATAAAATGTGACAGTATAATTAAAAGATGTAGGTTACATACATTATACACATATATATGTATAAGTAAATATTTTTATGTACAAGGTACGTGAGTTCTTTGGGTACCTGCATGTGCGTACATTATGCAATTGTGCAGTGCTACTACTAGTTATATATTATAGACAAAGTGAAAAACCATCCTTCCCTAAATAAGCTTGATGTAAAGTCTGGGCAGACAGGTGTGTCATAACTGAAAAAGTCATAGGGGGCAATAAACAGCTAAAAAAGGTTGGAAAAGTAATTTAAAGATGTTATTTTTACACCCATATTGTTTTTAGGGATCCTGTAGAGGTTGCTTTACAATATACAGTGTGTTTCCATCAGAAGTTTGCTTAACTCCTGCTGAACTCTGTGGGAATTCTTTATAAGAAAGTATAGTAAAAGTATTTATCAGTACAATAATGATGGGATGTCTAGGGGTCTGCAGATTTATCTGAAGATTTACTAATAACACAGAGAGACATTGACTTCATAAAAAAACTTTAAAGAAGCCAGGAGGAGAAGAGACAGCTTCTGCTTAATCCACATAATCGGTTACATACTGAAAATATTGACTAGGTGAAAATATGCCAATCAACCATAAACAAGAATTAAAAAAAAAAAGTGAAAAGAGGAAGAGTTTTGATTTGAAAACAAATTGCGTAAGATTCTCAGAAGAATGCTAGAAGCGATTACATTCATTTCCTGAAATATATTTCTTGATTGCAAAAGAAACCAGGAAAGATACAGCCTGAATGTACTACCTCGGTAATGGTAATACCCAGTAATACCCAGTATGGTACTTCTTATATTTTCACGCCTTTGGTTTTTGTTATTGTCAGTACTTTTATAAATCTAAATTCAATGACTGGTAATACACTCATATTTGTTAATCAGTTATTTATGTATCAGCAGTGACATGGTTTGAGACACTGTATTTTTGATAATTCATTTTCCCATATTTTTATGCATAATAAATGATATAGCTCAGTAGTTTATTCCTTGCTTTTTTTCTTTTCATATCTGTAGTGTAAAGCAAATACTGAGTTATTTTAGTCACAGTGGACTTATGTTGCAACTGGCTATTTACCTGAATTTCACTTAGCTGGCAATCTGTCCACAGGGAAAAAAAATTACAACATCCTGTACACTGTAAATCTCAAAGGACTTACTGATTTTTTAGCACATGATGTACTTCACAGAAATGCCATTTAATCTAATATGATCCTTCATTCCTTCCCCCCTCGTTAAACTTGAATATGACTCCTTCTTTGTGCCACTTTGCCATTTTCTGTCTCTGTGATATATGCTTTCTTATTTTGAGAAGTAGTCTATGAAAACATTATTAATCTTTTGAGCACCAGTTTCAAAAAATAATTACTGTAAAATGCTGGTCTGGGAGGAGGAGCTATTGGAGAAGGAAAATGATGTTATTACGCAGAGTCATCTAACAAAACACACATTTTACAGAGAATGTTCCAAGACCTGAAGCAATGTAGTTGGACAGAGCTCTCCTGTGAGATAATAGTAATAAACTTACACTTGTCAGTTTTATTAGGATTCATTTGCAGTTTCCTCTCTTTTAAGGATTTTTGCCTCCTGGTCAGAGTGGCACCTAGAGCTGAGTCAATCATAGTTCAATTTATTGGATTGCAGTGTGTTTGTCATGTTGTGTAATAACTAAGAAAAAAGAACAAGTTGGATTGCTTTACTAATCATAGGGTATAACCATAATTAAGCCAAATAAAACTCCATTTGTAGTACAACTCAGAAGTCTAGAAAAGTTCTATGAATAAGTAGTCCTAGATAGAAACAAACGCTGTATTGAGCCCTTTGAACATTACCTGAATAGTTATTTTCCTTTTCAAGCTTTCTCCATCAGACTAGGTTAAGCCTCATTCCTTCAAATTAACTGCAATGGATACCAGAAAATCCAAAGAAAGGCATTTTTCCTCGGGGAATTTACTGTTTTATCATTTTATGCAAGAGGTCAAATCATCACGTCAGGGCAAGAAGCAAACTATTCATGTGGAGTCTCGAGAAAATGAATATCCAGGCAACTCTGCCAACATAGGCCCACAGCAGTCCAGGACCAGACAGGGGCAAAAGGAACAATTAGTTGTAAAATGAACTTCTATCTTTGGTCAGCTGAATTGCTGTCTGGGCACTACTGATTGTGCAGATTAGACAGACACCTGGAGTTAGGTATCTCAATGTATAAGGAGGCACTAGGTTAATAGCACATTCATTGTAATTCATAAACAAACGAGTAAATAAACAGGGTAAATAAAATAACTTTTTTCTTTTTCTTGCATTTCTGTGTCATTTCTGTGATAAAATACAGACCCATGTATGTATTCTCTTGCAGCTGGTATTCTCTCACAACTCACTGGAATTCAGGCTATTTGGTGCTTCAGGAAGAGCAACAAATTTCTTGACACTTACTAGTGAAAAAAAAAATTGGAACTCAAATGTTTTTATGCTTGTGTGGGTGCAGGTGTGGCAGAAGAGCTGTAGGTTTATCCTATTGTCAGATTCATCTTTCCTCAGTCCATCTATGTTCAGTGCACTCTTCCGTTCAGAAGCCATTTTTAAGAGCTTAGAAATGTCTGTGCAGTCTCTGTAATGAGAACAACTATGAAGATCCGAAAGCCATGTTATCCTAGGACAGTCTGAAAGAGTAATGCAGATTGCCAAACTTTATCACTGATTGTTAATACACACTTTCTGTGTGTACAAAACCAAGATTTGATAAAAGACATTTTGTGTGAGATTCTCATTCAGCTGGACTAGTAATAATATTAAGGTACCAACCTATTAAAGCTGTTACTTAATCCAAAGATATTTCTTCATGCAATTTAGGCAAGCATATTATCTTGTACAATAATACAAGAGTTTTTCAACGTGTTAGTCATATCAGAATTATAGTAATTATTCATACTGTCTCTGCCATTGATATGTAATTTATACTTGGTCTTTTTTTTGTTTTCCAGATCTCCCAGCAAGGACATGGCTTCAAATGAAAGAGAGATTGTGGTTTGGGTTTGCCAGGAGGAGAAGATTGTATGTGGCCTGACAAAGCGCACAACTTGCTCAGAAGTGATTCAAGCACTGCTTGAGGAACATCAGACAACATTTGGAGAGAAAAAGGTCCTTTTTGGAAAACCTAGTGACTATTGCATTGTAGAAAAATGGAGAGGCTCGGAGCGAGTACTGCCTCCCTTGACAAAGATTCTGAGACTTTGGAAGGCGTGGGGTGAAGAGCAGTCTAATTTGCATTTTGTGTTGGTAAAGTCAGATGCTTTCCTCTCATTTCCATTGTGGAAGACAGCTGAAGCCAAGGTAGTACAAAATGTAGAAAAGCAGTGGGACCTCAGTCCAGCAAACTACATGAAGATGTTGCCAATAGACAAGCAAAAGAAAATTGTGAGGAAGACTTTCCGGAAACTGGCCAAGCTTAAGCAGGACAGCGTTCAGCAAGAGAGAGATAATATGGAGACACTGATTCATCTGATCATTTCTCAAGATCATACCATTCATCAACAGGTCCTTAGAATGAAAGAACTAGATATGGAAATTGAAAAATGTGAAGCGAAATTCCATCTAGATCGTGTGGCCAATGATGGAGAAAATTATGTACAGGACTCCTATTTAATGATTAATACAGGTGAGGCTGAGCAGCAAGGCAGTAGGCCATCTGATCAAAAAGAGATGCATGACTATTTGAGCAAAAGTGAGGGAATTTTACAGGTTGAAGAGAGACTGAAACATCACAAACAATTAATAGAGAACCTGTGTGCTGAAATCGAAAGAGAAGTACATGGTATATGCACAGAAAAAAATGGAGAGGATATTCGCACAGAAGGAGCAGCTAATGCTGAACTGGAAACCTCAGATTTGGAAAGTGTAAAACATGAGCTGGAAAAAAGTATGAAAGATGGTCTGAGAATCAACTCATACCTGAGCTGCATCCAGAAAGAACTTACATACAGGGACTCTCTGCTTCAAAAGAAGGAAAAAGAATATGAACTTCTTACAGAAGAATTTAATTTACTACATGTTAAAGATAACATTGAAACCAGGCTTCAATCAAATGAAGAGCCATCCAAAGGCAGTGGCATCTCCAGTAGCAGCATTGCTGTTCCTGACTTTGTTCATAGAGTGACTAATCTGGACATAAACGATACGGACTCTGACACTGGAATCAGCTCTACACACAGTCAGGACTCTGAAATAACTGCAGGGGACATGGTACTGTTGTCAACATAGTTGCAAACAGTTAGGCATTTTTGAAAATTTTAGTTTGGAGGATATTTATAAGAATTAGTAAACCTGTTGTCTTGAAAGTTAAGCTCTTCAAGATATTAAAGCTGTGGCCCTGCTTTAGCAAAGTCAACAGTGTCTATTTATGTCCTTAATAGTATACTTGTGCTAGAACGCATTGGTTAACTGGTAATAGGTGCAAAGTTTTTGGCTTTGCTAGGTCAAGACAGACAGTTTAGACTTTGTAATATTGATACTCTGTGAAATGGGAGCATTCTGATTGGCTTGGACCAAAATTTTGGAGATTTCATGTCTTTTGATCTTTGGATCCACTCCTGCTTCTCTTAATGTTTTAGGAACGTGAAAGAGACTAGAGAAAACTATACTAAGAGCTTGATTTTCTGCTCTGTTACATTAGCTTTATGCAGATGGAGTTTCCCTGCTATGAAGCTGCTGTAAAGGAATATATAACTGAACATTTAATCTGTTAAAAAATAGTTTTTATGATAATGTAGAACAAAAGAAATATAATTGCATTTATGCTGTATTTTTAAATCTAGTTTATATATAATATCAAGATAGTATTTTTTAAAACTCCTAAGTCCCATTTTAAAAATTACCTTACACACATGGGTTTTTAATTTTAATTCTCTTTCAGCAGCTTTTATCTGCTTTTAAGATCCTTAAACTCCCTACTTATCTGCTGTTACCCTGTAGTTGCCCCAGTGATGTTTGAGTCCACGTAGTTCCTGCCAGCAGGCATGTCAGAACTGCTTACGTCCTGCTTGTGCGAGACGCTCAAATCCCAGGCTCACACCTAACCCTAGAGGCATTTTCAGCAAGACTTTCTCCTGCCTATCTCACGGGTTGGATCCAGTGTCTTAAGCCTCCTCAAATCATGACTACCCAAAAAAGCATAACAGAAGCTACAGGCAGGAACCAGACATTTTAGTCTCTGACTAGACACCGTTTCACAGTAGCCAGCTAGCAACTATTTTCACATAGCAAGTAGGTTTTCAAATCCCATCTCATAATGTTTTGAAGCAGTAACCCATAAATCCTACTTCCTCAGTGAGGACTTTGGGATACAGCTAAAACTGGTCCACTTTAAATACCTAATAACGTATTGGGCTTCAGGTAAAATAAAAAAATAAAAAATTTAAAAAAAGAAGAAATGTAAAACAAAAGAATTTTACAACTATGTGGTTAAGTCAATTTTTTTCATTTAGGATATAGTAGTTTATCTCAAACCCTTCATTCTCCAGCACATTGCTGTAAATCCAAAGCAAAGCTGTAGAATTGAATTGTCTCCTCATTTACCAAACAAGGTTTCTAACTCTGTGCTAGAGGCTCTGATAATAGAGAGCACATGCATAATTTCTGGGATGCCATGTTTATATTTTGTAGATCAGTCTGTTTAATACCTCTGATTAAATGAATTGAATGGAGAAATAATTACAATATTTCTGAAAAGAGTTCAGCTATGCAAAATTCAAAGAGATCCTGGAATTAACAGCCAACAAAGTAAACAAATGGACAGTGCCTAGAAGGTATAAATGTAAAATTCTTTCAGATACACTGTTTTATTTTTCTATAATTTTCTTCTCCTAAATGTCTGTCAACCATATGTTTTCTAAAATGAGCAAAGTGCTAGGACTGCTGATTAACACATATTTAACACAGAAAAACAAAAAAGGAAAAGAAAAAAAAACAAAGCCTTTTCTAAAAAAAAAAATTTTTGTGGTTTATTTGTTGTGGGGTTTTTTTCCTAATCCTGGATATTATAAATAGTTACTGTTTCAGCAAACTGTGCTAGTTGCCTTAATATATTTTGTGTTGTATTTTTTTCATACAATGTTATTTGAATGCTTCAATAATAATGTATAATATTTAGACTCATCAGCTCCTGATGGAAACACATGTATGAAATATCTTATCTTTGTAATAATTTATTAACGCAACTCTGCATCCTTTGACCTCTGTGGTATCACTCTGACAAGTAGTTAAGCCCAGAGCTCTGAATGCTGAGAGGAGACTAATGTATTCTATGAGTTCTTATGAGTTCAGTTACCAATAGTTACAATTAGTATTGAGTCTTTTTTTATATATATATAAATACTTAGAGGATAGAGAATTGAAACAGAATGATATACACAGCTGTGCAGGCTAGTACAAGACCCATGGGGGAAAAAATTAATTTCCACTCATACTCTACCAGATTTATTTTGCTCATAGGAACTTGTGTGGATTCTCTCTGCTGATCTTTATCCATACTAGGTGGCTGAATGTACCTCCCCTGCAACTTGTAGGTCTTAAGAGTATTACTGTTTTAAAAAGAAAATAGGAAAAATAGGTTGAAAGAGAGTATTTCTTAAAAAATAAAACAGTATTAAAAATGCAGTGTTTTGGAGCATTTATTTGAAGTTTGTACTTTGATATCTCGAATAAACTTTTTTCTTTCAGAATTTAGAATGTACAAGATGATTAAAGACTCTGTGCACTCTTTGCTATTTATCTGCCTCTACACTTTCCACGTACTTGTTAGACCTGGTTTTAGCATGCTAAAAGTATTCTTTATGAACCTTATGGTCCTTATTTCCTCCTTTGTCACAGCTATCTATATTTTATTTTCATTTTAAATCCCCATAAGGAAATACACAAAAAACTTTTGATAGTTTTCTGTCATTCCATTAAGCCAGTTGACATATCATCTTCAAATTTGGTTTTATTTTATAACATTTTACATGGACCATGTTATACTTACTGACAAAAAGGAAGATCGAGTAAGTTCTGCATAAGAGGAGAGACAAATTCTACCCAGGGAGTGGAAAAGTGAAATTTCAAAGTAAAATGAAAGGAAAATAGAAAGGGCAGTTATTTCATAAAAACATAAAATTATTTGGGTTGGAAGGGACCTTAAAGATCATATTGTTCAGCCTCCTGCCATGGGTAGGAGCACCTTTCATTACACCAGGTTGCACAAAAGTTGCATCCAACTTGGCCTTGAACACTTCAGGGGGTGGGGTATCCACAGATTCTCCGGGCAACCTGTTCCAGTGTCTCACCACTATCACAGTAAAGAACTTCTTCCTAATATCTAACCGAAACCTACCTTCTTACTGTTTGAATGTCCTTATTCTGTCACTGCACGCCCTTGTAAAAAGTCCCTCTCCAGATCTCGTGTAGGCTCACATTATGCACTGGAAGGTGCTGTAAGGTCTCCCCAGAGCCTTCTCTTCCCCAGGATGAACAACCCCAACTCTCAGCCTGTCTTCAGCAGAGAGGTGCTCCTGCCCAAAGCTGGATGCAGCGCACCAGGTGAGGTCTCACAAGAGCAGAGGAGAAAAATCCCCTCCCTCGACCTGCTGGTCACATCTTTTTTAATGCAGCCCAGGATGTGGTTGGCTTTCTGGGCTATGATTGCACATTGCCTTGCCAAGTTTTGCTTCTTATCCACCATCTCCCCCAAGTCCTTCTTTCCAGCTAGTCTTGATCCATTCTCTGCCCAGCCTGTATTTGTGTTTGGGATTGTCCCAGCTTGGATGCAGGACCTTGCACTTGGCCTTGTTCAACTTGATGAGATTCACACGGGCCCACCTCTCCTGTCTGTCAAGGCCCCTCTGGATGGCATCCCTCCCCTCCAACATGTGCACTGCGCCGCACAGCTTGGTGTCTCTTGGTCAGCTTCTCACCTGTCCCCAGGCAGTCAGAGCTCCATGCACTCCAGCTGGTCACTGGCACAGAGCATGGCATCCCCTCCTTGTCTCCCCTGCCAGCCCCTCCTAAAGAGCCTGTATCATTCCATTTTAATAGTCCAGCCATAAGAGCCATCCCACCACGCCTTTGTGATGCCAATAAGATCATAGCACACCTCTCTAACTCCTCTTGTTTATTTCCCATGCTACATGGTCTTGCATACAGGCATTTGAGTTGAGCTCTAGATGAGGACTATTTGCTGACTGAAGAGGCATGAATTCCTTTGTGTTGCTCTTCAAGTACTCGAATGCTCATCTTTCAAAGAAATGTCCTTCCACACACACCACTATGCTACCAGCTCTTTGGTCACAGTGTTCCTGCTTTTCTTCAGCACCGGGGGAATATTGTGCTGAAAGGTGCCAGACTGAGCCTGTACTATGGCTGTTTTGGGGTGGGATAGGCTAGTCCCTCATGAACCTAGGCAGAGACCTTCAGTGACTGTCACCTGGGCTAACATTGCTGAAATGAGTGGCCTTGCCTAATATAAAGTTCTTTGGATTCTACATACGCAAATAGTCTCACATATATATTTACAAACAATACAATTTCAGCAATTTCCAGGGAAGAGTATATACCCCAAATTCATGTTTCTGACTGACTTTATTATGTACTTTTACAAATTTGATGAAAGCAGATGAGTTTATTTAATTACCTGCTTCAATTTCTTGATGACTATTTCAAATATAAAACATAATTGTCATCTGGTCATATAGAAATTTGCAGTATTTACCATCCATTTATGTTCATAAAAATTACCATATAATTAGAAAATTATTGCCTTTTTTTCCTGTAAAAGTGAGCACCCCCTAAGAGCTTTTATCACTTCAAACATATAGACTATATATTTGTCTTCAGATTGTGCATTCAGCAGTTGATCTACTGGTTGACTTCTGTTCTATACATACATACATATGTATGTATTACTAACAGAGGTTCAATTGTGCGATACTGACAGATTGAAAATCACAGTTTAGAGCTTCAGCTTGCAATTTTAGACTGCTTTACATTTCTCCACGTGCTCAGTATCATTATTTTCTGTCTATTTCCAACTGTGCAAGAACATAAATATAATTTAACAAATCAGTATTTCAAAACCATATAATTGTTATTTCTGATTGCCTAATCTTTACTTTGGAGAAAGATTCGTATCCATGCACCTAATCCAGCAAAGTATTGCTATAATTAATGTTAAGCAAATAGTAATTTGAATGATTTTGTGTGATTACATTAAGTTTGCATGGAAAACTTTGGCAATGGCGGGACTACAAGAGTGGCTTCCGTGACAAGCTTCCCCCATGTTTAACAAAGGCTATTCCAGCTCTTTCCAAGACTGCCACAAGGCAAGGCCTCTGGGATGACATTTAAGAAGGGGTTAAAAACTGCTAGGCAGCAGTGACTGGAGAGAGGAATGAGAATATATGAGAGAAACAGTCCTGCAGACACCAAGATCAGGGAAGAAAGAGGGGGAGGAGGTGCTCCAGGTGCTGGAGCAGAGATTCCCCTGCAGCCCATGGTGCAGACCATGGTGAGGCAGCTGTGCCCCTGCAGCCCATGGCGGGTCCATGATGGAGTAGATACGCCCCCACAGCCCATTGAGGACCCTGCTAGAGAGTAAATGGATGCATCCAAAGAAGGAAGTGTCACCTTGGGGTGTCTGGATCAGGCATCTGGCAGGATGTGGCCCTGTGAAGAGAGGAGCCTGTGCTGGAGCAGGTTGGCAGGTAAGACTTGGGACCCCATGGTGGCCCCATGCTGGAGCAGGCTGTTTCTGAATGACTGCCTTTAAAAGACATCTACTCTATTTTGCCTTTTTTGACTTCCAAAAATAAATTGCTACTTGCTCTCTTTCTTAGGGGTCTATATGACAACATAAACACAGTTCAAAACAAATATGACTTAATTTTCAATGTCTGTAATAGAATGATTTTTCCATATATTAAACCCATTAATTTTTCCTGAAAGGCTATGAAAGTAGTCTAGGGGGGTTACTATTGTACTGCCTTTGTGATATAGTATTTTGTAAAATGTAATAGCCTCACTCTGAAGTTCACTGTTGTTTGCTTTTTATTTTTAATTTAATAAGCAACTCAGAATATGTTATACCATGTTAAAATCTCAGACAAAACTGCCCATGACAGAAATTATTATCTTCCCAAGAGAGGACTGACAGTGTATAAAGTAGAAACATCAAGATTTTCCTCCTAATACTTAACAGATTCTAATATTTAGTTAATATGCCTTACATCAAATACAGCATTTCAGACAGATGATTACAGACTGATTTTCTGAAATTAGATTTATAGCTGCCTTGCATTGCTGGCAGATCAAGTCCAACTGGGATCCAGTCACTAATTTCAATGGGAGCTGCACATATGTTTTATAAACCTCCAGGTTTAGTTCAAGAAACCTTCACAAGAACCTATAGGTAGTTATGTCTGGGTGGTATACTGCTTTTTTTCAATTACAAATTAAGTGGTTACATTTTATGCTACATGTATTTTTCAGGTTAAGAAAATCTGACTAGTATTCTAGTCAGTTTTCTATTATTCATCTGGAATTTAAGGGGATTAATTATTTGTTAAAAAAACATATGATCATTACATTTTCAAAAATATTTCCAGCAAGAATTTTGAATTTGCTGTTCTTGTCAGCTGAATCTCACATAATGGTGGGAAAATGTAATCTTTGTGCATGCAAATGCAGGTTTTTGCTTATGCAATGACTATATGCATATTTTGCTTAACTAGTTTGCTGGCTGAAATTTTAAAATATTTGAAAACTTGTGATGTTCACTCAATTCCCTGACATCCATTTTTCAGGAGATAATTAATTCTGGATAGAAGGGGATTAGTTTGTTAAGAACAACACATTGATTGTCTTGCTAGGATGCAGTTAAAATAAAATAAAAAACTTAGCTGATGCAAAAAGTTCAGTTTAATATATAAATTCAGTGTAATCCTAAGAAGTATTGAGGAGGAATAAATCATGTAATATTAACTATGGAAAAAGTTATGCAGTCACCTGCTATGATAAAAAAAAATTGTGTTGTTCCACAATGCAAAAAAGTAGAATATATGAGATCCAAAATTATCTGAGCCCTTTGCCAGTGCATTCCTGAGAATAAAACCTGACAGCAACTCTGTTACAGATTATAGAGGGAGAGAGTTATTTAGGAAGTTATTTACTATGAGGAAGTAGTCATTAATAGCTTTCTATCTGTATTCAGAAGTTTTGCTGGGCACAGAGAGTGACTTTCTGATTTAGAGAGCTTTTGTCATTCATGACCTAGAAGAAGTGTGGACTCCTTTTGTATGAGACTATAGTGACAGAAAAATAAACAGCAATTTTAATTCTTTTGCAAATTGCCACTGACTGTGAATGTAAACCTTATTTGCTCATTTTTTCTCATTCTGATTTGACTTTTCTCCATAATTTACCTTAAAAAATTACCTATCTAATGTATTTTCAGCTCCACACATTTCATTATGTTCATGTCTGCAATTTTTTGGGTTATTGAGTGGTTAGATCAGATTTTATTAATAATGTCTTCTAACATCATGTATCATGCTCTTTTTTGTTATGTCCATTCTTATTTTGCTTCAGAACAGCTGTATTTCAAGTTCTTGTTTCAGAGTCCATGCATTTGTTTTAAACTGTAGATTAAGTAGCTTCATATTTTATTTTGCTTAAATATTCACAAAATAGGTGTACATACTTTCTTGGAGAAGGAAGTTGCTACTTAAATCTCAGTTCACTAAGGTGATTAGCCTTTTAATAGTTTGTATGTAGTAAATTGCCCTAACTTTTGCTCTTCTTTATGTATTAAAAAAATTATGTGGATCAGAGGATGATTTTATGTAACATAGGACTAACTTCATTAAAATATTTCCTACATTATCTATATTTATGTAATAATGAATTCTGAAAGCAGAGGAGTTATATGGAAAAAAAAAGTGAACTGCTATTTCTTTTCTGGTATTTTCATGTCAAACAGGGCCAGGTCAATCATAAACCCAGGACTGTATTGCAGTCACACATGTCTAGAATAATAGATTAGCAATACACAGTTTGGCTAAAGTTCACTAAACTGTTCTGGTATCCTTACAGCTGAGAGTTGTAAGAGTTGTTATGAAACTGTTACTGATGATGACCTCAAGAAACATAGTCTTCATCTTAGCATTTACTATTTTCAGGGTGGGTTGTTTTTGCCATCTGGATGATTATTTTACTATGCAAAAAATTCGGTTCCCCCTTTCTTCGGGAAGGACTTAGCATTAACAAGCAGATCTTGAGTTGTTTTTCATTTCTTTTTTTTTTTCAAAAAGTAAAATTATATAAATGAATTTTAGCTCAAGTGTTCTTTAAAAATAGTATTATTCCTTTCCGTACAGAATAGTCACTTATGTACTACTGCTGCTTTCAGTGTTCTTTTCCAAGACATATTTCATATATTTGGTCTTGATGTCTAAAATTACAGGCTGAGGGTGTTTGTAGTTAAGTCAATATTTGAGCTATGCAACATAGGCATTTAGAGAAAGGCCAAATCCTGTGCTTGTGTAACTGTTTCATGGCTGTAAATTCCCCAGTAAGTATTGCACTCCTTCATATTTTGAAAGAGTAATACAGCAGCTCACATTTGTGCTGTAAGCAAATTCAGTGGACTAAAAGAAGGAAAGAATATTTTCATCTGTTTTGTAAGAGAGGATTAATATTCCAATATTTTTGCATAAAAACACAATTAGTTGTGATTCCCTGTTAATTTTCCACAATTTTATAGCATTAGCTACCTTACTTCCATTTCCTTTTTTTAAACATAATATGGAGTTTTATATACTATATATTAATTAATACTTATGTTGCTAATTAATAATCTTAGTGTTTGTTTCAATATGTACTTTGTTAATTAACATTTGGTTTTCTTCTGTTTAGACCCTGAGTCTTCCAAAATAGCATTTTGACCCTCATTGGTGCACACAGATTTATACCACTCGCTTTGTTAATGCAGTTACTACACTATTGAGATAGACTTTGTAGCAATACTTTAAAACATCTATTTCTAAGGCAAAAACATGATCTTGCTGATTACAGGTAGATTAACAATGAAAATGGAAAATCAACAACTCACAAAGAGAATAAAGAAACTCTATCTGTTGGATTTCATTGTGGGAGAGGTTAGGGGATTTGTTCCTTTTTTAAAAAAAAGTCAAAAGAGCACGGCAATACATTGGGAATGAACTTGTTATGACTATTGCATTTGTATGTATCTTTCTTCAATTTGAAGTTTCCCTGTTACAACACTAATATTTCTGGAATCCACCGTATTGACACTGTGCTGCTCCATGACATTCTGTGCCTGATGCAGTCAGGCAGGCTTAGAAATGACCAGTAGTGTCTGGTAGTTGAAGTCCTAGTGTGATTTATGCAGAAGCCAGTAAGTTTATGTTTGGCAGATGCTTGGCTCACAAGGCAGATAGCTCTGAGTTTCACAACTGAATTGTGCTACCATAGTTCTTCTCCTAACGCATAATCTTATATGAGTAAAAAGCACCATCATCACACAGTGCACCGTCTGCTACATCCCGTGACATACCAGATAATTCCTGCCTTCTCTTTTCTGTGGTCTGGGACTGCTTTTGTGAGGCCTGAGAAAATAGTGAATTTAAGTGTGGTTTAGCATTAAAAAGGATAAAAGTAAAGTAAGGGTTGAACTGGAGCCAACCATAGCATAAAACCCCTAAAACATGGTTATAAAAGGCCAACAAAGGACATATGCAGAGAGAGAAAGCAGAATATTTTGTTCCTTGTTGTGGGTGTGACATACTCCCAGGCCATACTCACCAGTATCATATGGCAGCCCAGTATTTGGTTTTGGTTCAGAGCAGTAATTAGAAACAAGTGGTTTGCAGTGACAGTAACCATCCATTGCCAAGGAAGAAGGAAATTCATCATCTCCAGGATTCCTTAAATTGAGACAGGATGTTTTCATGCTCTAGTAAACCACAAGTTATTGGGCTTGACAGTATTCACTTACAATTTAAGGGAAGATGATATGTTCCAGTACAGGAATTATTGGTGAAATTTTATGGCCTGTGTTAGGCAAAGATCAGACCAGATGATCCTTATGTCTTAAAATCTGCCCTTAAAATTTACAGCTGCTCAAAAAATCCATGTAAGCAAAATCATGAAAGGAAAGAGGATGACTGAAACATCAATCTGAAATGTCTTCCTTATAATAAAGCACCATTGTTTCCAAGAACATCGGGAATTTCTGTCTGTTTGGAACTATTACATCCCCAGACTTGTTCATAGTCAGGTCCTAACCAAAAATTTCATAAACACAAAAAAGGCAAACTGTGAGTTCTCTACTACTTTCTCATCTGGCAGTTGAAAGAAATATTGCCTACACCTCCACAGTGTGCCTCACTCATGTCAAGCCATGTAGAGATTTACCTGCCTGTGCAATGACTGTCTATGCAGACAAAGCAATAGTGTCTTCTTACATGTGAGAAACTAAGTTCAGGATGACTGAGTCACTCAAAGTTGTGAAGTTTCTGTCAGAGCCAGGGAATAAATAGAACTAGGCATGAATCTATCATGCTACTAGTGTTAAGGCATTCCCTCCTATCTAGTTTTTGCCACTCTGTCTCACATCATGGAGCACTCTAAGAGAAGAAGAGAAGAAAAAAGGTCCTAGGGAACTAGATTGACAAAGTCCTGGCACACATTAAATCTTTCCTGTTTCCTCTTGTTGAAACTGTGATACTACACAGGGCTCAGAGAGTGGGAGTACTCTGTGTGCAGCACTTTAAAACAGATGAAAAGAAGATGGGGAGAATGGATGAATGCAAAAAGAAAATAATTCACCATATAAAATAAGAGAGGGGAAGAAATTTCGGCCTCTTTTCTTCACCCATGCTAAAGAGGGAGAAGGCAAATACCAAAGCCAAAAGCTATTAATTCTATCTTCTGCTTTAGCTTTTAGCTGCATGCCTCATCCATTTTAGAAGGAGCTGTAAATTTTCAAACTAATGTAATTTTAATTCTTAATTTTCCATTCACTATTCCCATTTAGGTTTGGGACAGTTCTGCTGCATGAGAGTATAGTACATAAAATTCTAAAAGTAAATCTTGGCCTTATTTTATTAGGGTTAAAATCTGGCCTGATTTAGTCTATTTAAACTTTCTTTTATGTAATCACAGACAAGTTGCTTTAACTTATAAAACTGTAGCTGCAAAGATGACTTTGCAATTTTTCCTTTATACATTCACTTTAAATCATAAAGCACACAAACGGAAATGCTGGAATTATGTTTGACTTGCACTTCCAGTTACAAAGCTTATTAAATTCTCAGAAGTTGTTTGTAAGATTATGGAATAAGAAGTACATTGCATGTACTTGGCTCAAATGTCAAAAACATGAGAACACACTGTCATAGTATTGACATATACCCTTTTATATCACAAAGTATTGATCTGCTCTCTCAAGCTTGCACAGAAAAAAAGAAACCTTGTGTCAGCAAGGGAAAATGTGGTTTTCGTCTTTTTCGGAATGTTTCCAGAAGTTTATACACAATGGCTCCTTCAGATGACCCCACCCCAGAAAACTGTAGGAAAAAACATCTTTCTGTCCCTTCTTGCTTTCAGCTCTCTCTGCGTCACACACTGGTTATGGCTGGAAAAGGATCTAAAGGTATTTCTCAGAAGAATAGCATCTGAAAACTTATCCCTGAGTAAGAAAAGTGGCAAATTAGAACACTTAAAATATAATGTATCTGACTTAGTACCTGGATATGTTAAAAAACATGGGAAAGTAATAAAGGATGAGAAATCTGGGGTGTTTGATAATCTCTAGTCACCACAGCATGAAATTTTAACCCCGAAATCATGCTTTAAGATGCTTGATGGGGCTGTGGGCAATGCACATTAGCCAGTAAAAGACTGAGAAGGATTGATCTCTCCTAATTTATTTTAACAAAAATGTTCCCTCCTACATGGTATTCCTCACTCATGGTTTGCAAAGCATTTTGTGAAAATTATTTAACCTGCAGTTACTTAACTGAAACTCATGTAGCATCAATACCTGATCTCACTTTCTTTGTATTATCTACTGATACTTCTAATATCTGTATCAGAAGCAAAGAGCATTTAGTTAAAAGAGTCAAAGTGAAACAAAAGAAAGCAGAAGCTTTTCCATGAAAGTATCACTTTTTTGAGCTCAAAAACCAGGTGTTACCAGAACCTATCCATCTTTAAATTGTCTACAAGACTTCATTGGGACTGCAGGTTCAGGTGCACTGAACTGCAATTCATCATGTATTGTTCAGGTTTTAACACATGAAGGACTCAATACAATGACAGTTGAGTCTCAGAAAATTCACTATAATTGCATTTACTCTGATTGACAAAAGTAAGATGAAGGATCTCATTTAAGGTGTGAGATCACAGTAAGTAGGAATGCTCCTGTGAATTTTTCAGCTTTAGTTTCAGCAAAGACATCAGCTAATAAAATTCATATCGTCCCATATGAGACATCCTCTAATTGCTGCACTCCATCAGTTGTAATGGAAATTAGATAATTTACTACACAACAAAATTGATAGATTATTGGTGCTAATGTGCTTTTTTGATAGTACCCTCTGGAAAGTAATTTTTCAAATAGCCTTTTATTAAACAAACTTATTTGAAAACAGCCTGCTTTCCTGCAGAACTGTGGATCTCTGAATGTACACACCCATGCTGAGAAGCAAATTACATGTGAAAGCATAAGAACATCTGCAATTTAAGCTCAATTTATTACTTACAGAACAGCTATTTCACACAGAGTTGCATGACTTTTCTCACTGTTTAAATACACCTTTCCTTACCTAACTTGGCAAATGATACAATATTCTTGGGAAAAGAGAAGTAAAGACCAAAAGAAGATCTGGGATTGCTGCTTTGATAGTCTCTCAGAGCCTGGATGCAGTACTTGGAAACTGTACCATGAAGCCTGCAAAAGCCATGAGATACTGGAAAAAAAAGAAAGATTTGATCAAGGGTTGTCAGTGTGGAAACAGTTATCTAACTGTGTAACTGGTATTAGTTCTCAAATAGGCAGTTCTGAAACTTTGTAGAAGATTATGTTGAATCTTTAAGCAATTTCGAGGCTGATATAGCAAATATAGTAATGATGAAATGCTGTATGATGCTACAAGCACCAAGAAGCAATTTCTCTTCTATTCTGTGTGAAAGTATTATGTGTTCATACAGGATACAACATAATGCTCTCCCAGTTTAGGATGCAAGTAGTCCAGAGCAAGTAATTTATGAAATTGTGTAATTTGCAGGCCTATGCTATGGAAATCTTGCAAAAAATGAAAAATTCTGCTAGCTTCCCCCCCCCCACACCCCTTTTTTTTTTTTTCTTAATAATGAGCTCCTTCTCTTTGCACAGAGTGTTGGGTTTTTTTAATAAATCTCAGAAAATTTGCATGTGACTTAGAAGTGTAAAATTTTGCAGGAACATTGACAGTGAAGTAATTTGTAGCAAACTATTTCTGTCAGGGGAAAGAATTAAGGAGCATAAGGTATTTTATAAATACATCAAAGGAAGAAAGTGTTAGAGAGAAAACTGATCCGGGAATAACTATTCAAAACTAGTTATGGCAATGCAGATTTCTAAGAAAAAAACATTTCACAAGGGCGAGAAGTAAAAATGGTAAGATACTGAAAAATACTCAGTCTTAAAGTCTGCCTAACCTTCTCAGTTGCTACTCACTTTGGACATATTTATCTCAGCCCTCGGAAGGAGATTTTTTAATAAGAAGGTACTGTGCAAAGTTTTACACTACAAAATCTGGGTCAGTTGCAATCCAGACATCCAACAGAACAGGTCTCCTTTGGACCCTTTGAGAATGGATTTTGTACCACAAAGAAGAAATGAGTAGAGGTAAATGAAGATGCACCAGTACTGAAATTCCCTCCACACTCTCTTGCTAGCACTAGGGTGTGGGAGAGAAAGAAAGAAAAGGGCTCTCTCAGCTCACAAAGGGGTGAAAAACTGTAATGTGGCTGGCAGTGCCAATGCCCCGGAAGAAGAATCACTCTTGGTCTGGTTTCCTTCTAGAGCTCAAGCTGGCATTTCTCCACGTGTGGTGGCTTGTACCTGCTCCATGGCTGATCACAGACCCCAGGTAAGCCGAGCATTGAGTATTGACCACATACAGAATAAAATAACCCTCAGATTTACAGCCAATTGTTGCTTGCTGATGCGGAAATCTCCATTGCACAAAAATTCTCAGTGTTTACCAACGGTCGTTTTCCAAAAACAATAGCAGAGATTTTGCCAAGAGCACCGGGGTTATGCAACAGCCTCTCTACTGTATTTGTAATACTGTTTAGTTTTGTACTGCCAAGGAGCTGTGGGTATGAGGTAGGAAGAGCAAGTAGGATTTGCTTTAAATTTTGTTTTTTGATGCATCATCTGGGGCATGGTTAGGAGTTTCCTGCTGTGGAAAAAAATGACAGAGAATCTGCTATTTCTTCCAAATATAATAGGTTCTCCTGGCATTTCTTATCAACATAGAATCACGTCTTGAAACATTTTTAAATCAAAAGCAAGAGGGAAAGGTACTAATATCAGAGTCATTGACACTTGTGACCGTGACTTGGGTCTATTAAGCAGTGACTAGGGATATGTTCTGAAAACTTCCCTTCTTATATACTGGCTGAACAGAAAATCCATGTTCAAGTGCCTGTTGAGAGAGCTGAGATCTTTTGCAGGTACATACTGGGGAGGCCATTGGACCCACAGGAGTGTGGGATAGATTAATAAGCGTGATTTTAGACACACAAAAATTATGTGTAGGTGTGTATTGGAGAGGATGAATAAGGAAAAAAAAAGGTAAAAATGAGAATGCCTGAATTTCATAATGCGCAAAAGCATTTTAATTACATCTGACCATTTCAATGACAGCTTTTAGGGAAGCATAGCTCTTCTAAAGCTTTTCATCTTGACATCCTACAACACTGTATGGAACATGTATGGAACATGTTAGCATTAGTATTTCCTAGGTAAATCTAGGCAAAAGAAGAAAATTAAGTTGGCCATGATCATTCAGCCATTCAGTCAGTGGTAGAATTGGATTTTTAATGAGAACACTTAGTTCTAGAAGAGTCTTCTACTCATTGTTTTCTATCTGTTCCCACTTGCGTGAATGAAAAGATCCTCAGTAATAGTTATTGCTGGTACCAGAAGTTTCTAACTCTGCCTTCTTTCTGGAAGATTTTCTTCCTTCTAATCCAGACAACACTGTAAAAGGCAAATAGATCAACAGCTTTTTGGACATTTCTGGAATTGTATAAAATAGCAAACAGTTACTTGTAAAGAAACCCAGCATTTCAAAGATAAAACTTCTTTTCTTTTAAATAGTAAAATTATTTTGCGCATTTTTAGCAACAAACTTAAGTTAAATGATAATTTATAACATTTATATGGAAAAAAAATACAGTGCTGTTTTTTCTCCTTGTCAATGTGCAGGATATGTATATGAAGAAGATTTGTAAATTTTCAAGTAAGATAATGAAAATAGTTCTTCAATGATTAAAATTTGATAGATTTAAATAATTTCCTCTTTTTTCATATTTGTGTTATATCTGCATGGAGATTATGGAGGCATAATTTTTATTCTAAAATATATTATTCAAGAAAAGCACTTCAAACCATGTAATTTTACTGAAATATTAAGCATGCTAGGGTTAGTTTCACAAAATGAATTCACTTCCTTAGACTTCATTCTTTATAATATGCAGGCACCAATCACATTAACATACTATTTTTCAGTAGGACCTTCCTTTATGCAGTGCAGGTAAAGTCCTTATCACATAAAGTACCACTTTTTCAGGTATTGTTCTCTACTCCTCCCTGTGTAGCCGCCTGCTCTATGTGTTTCACACTATGCAGGCAATTATAAAACTTATTCATTCCCTTTCCTTTCATTCTGGGAAGCATCTATGAAATCAAAGACACATAAGACTCACAAAAACTTACAAATGTCTTCTTAAATGTCGCTCTTGGAAGAAGGGAAGCTGAAGCAGAAGGAGCTTAAGGTCAAACATTTCCATTAGTATGGCATGTAAAACAAGAGTTCAGCACTTGGCTCATAGCAGTAACATACAGCCCTCAATGATACAGGGTACAAGTTCAAAATCCTGCCTTCCAATGATTTAATTTACATTTCACTGAGTCTCAGACATTAGGTTGTCAGGTAGCAAAAATGGTCCAGCTGGAGGGAGAGAAAAGCAATGCAGCTTCAGCACTGCAACCACATGTGGTGCCCAGCACAGGGACGACGTAGGATGTTACAGTTTGTCAAAAAGAGAGAAGACATATCAAGCTTCCTCCTCTGGAATCTCTGTATATTTAGGAGCCAAAGAATGCAAGATCACTAATTTCCCTTGAAACATCTATTTCATCATCATGTCAGAACCCCAGATTTGCTTATCTTTCAGCTAGCTGCTTAGATCCTTTGCTTATAGTGAGCAACCTGAGGTTTTTAAAGTAAAAAAAAAAAAAATTCTAACCAAATCAAATCTTTCAAAGCAACCCTATCAAATTTCTAGTTATTTTTGGATTAGATATTACAATGCAGTTAAAAAGAATTAGAATAAGGGTAGCAAGGAAAAAAGTCACACTTGCTTGTCCACTGTGTCTCTAAAGACAGGTCCTGGCTGTCTGCCAGTCAATCATGCAGTAAATGACACAGTCCCTGCTGGTCCCTAGGTATTTTCTCCTTCCGCTATACTAGTGACATCCATTCTCTGATCTTTAATAGAGGTTTGGTTTGTGCTCCCAGCTCCTTGTTGTTGTTCCTCTTTCTTATTCTGTTTTTCTCTGCAGTCTCCCTCACCCTCTATGATAGGGAAGAAGGCATACAAGTTGGAAGTAAATAAATAATACACGCTTTGCTTCAAAGTCATGTCAGAACTTCTAGGAATAATTTGGGCTACTATCTAAAATTTCAGTTCTCGATTCTTTTCATGAGTTGTCCTGCTCGGTTTGCAAAAAGTGTCTTGTATTTTTTTTTATTGTTGGTCTCTCATTAATATATGATTCCTATTCTGCACCAGAAAAAGTTTAGGTGGCAGCAAGAAAAGCATGGTCAAAAGGGCACAGTTTCCCAGATCTGCCCCTAAATATGATATTTCACAGGTGAAATAATATTCTTTTTACTGAGGAAGTCAGGAGGGTGGTGAAAATTTTTTGAAGAAGAAATTGGGAGAAATGATGTTCTGTGATGTGGTTTCCCATTGACACATGTATGGGTCACTCAAGTTGAAATATTTATATCCCTTATTTATACCAATGTAATAAAAAACAGGTTTTAAGCTTATCAAAGCTAATGAAATCTCTGCATGAGCAAGTCATAGAAGAGAATGAGAAATTTTGCTAGTGGCTTTTATGGCCATTTGCCCCCAGGAGGAATGAACAATGAGTTTATGGAGCTCTGGGCTCCAGCTCTCTGGAGCTCCAAACTCCAGAGAAGATGGTGCTCCAAAAACACAGGCTGCTCCAGCATTATAGTCCATCCTCATGTTCCAGCTTCTCTAAGTTAATGTTTCTTTCCCAGTTCTGCATCTTTCCTACTCATGGCTTCTTGTACCAGTCATATTGTCCTATCCGTAACATTTTCTCTCCAGCTCCTCAGGCTTGTCCTTTTTTAAAGACTTACATTTCTTGATTCTCTCTCAGCTTTTCCTTGTACTCCAAGACTGCTTTGGCCACTGCCAGTCTGAGATTTCTCTTCAAGACATTCCCAGTTCCACTCACATTCCCTGCTGTACCTGTCTCAGTCTTCTTGCCAAGTCAGTCCTCACTCATGAAAAGAGCTAAATAGTTTTGTTTGGAATTTTCCAGAGGAATTCAGCCTGAGGCATCTATGAAACACATGGAATTTCAGCCCAAATGGTAAAAGTCTGGCAAAGTTTTATGCAACATGAAAGAAGGTTTTTAATAACAAGCAGCACCACTAGCCAAATCTGTATAAATCCTAATCTGGTTCCCTTTGAAGTCAATGGTAAAAACCCCAGTGGGACCATTAATTTTAAAACTGTAATACAGTAATCAAGTAAGCACATGCTTAAAGTGCTTTTGTGGATTGGACAGCAATTAAAAATGAGAACCTACCTCTAGTTACTATGAACATGAATACATTATTTGAATTTACTACTTTCACTTCCGTTTTATGAATGTATCCAATGAAATCTGTAAACCTTCTCCTTGAAATTACTCATTGAATAATGTGGTCACAAGGGCTGGACTTCCAAGCTCATAGAAAAGGAAGAAAATTGATAAACTGATGTTTCTGCATCATTTCTGTAAATGTTCCACTACAGCTCTTTGTTGTGGCTGCTTTGGGTAGCAGTATTTCAGTTTGTAAGCATTTTGAACATGTGTTCAAAGTAGCATGGGAGAGAGAAACATGATCTTTTCCTTTGTTTTCGTTTATTATTCCAAAGAACATGAAGGACTCTTTCATGTTTTCCTATGGAGTGCAATGCTTTTGAAATTCTTATGCAGGGCATGTTACAGTCTAGTAGCCTTTGGCAATATGGCCAGGATACAAGGCCTCACAGAAAAAAACAAATGTGAAGAAAATAATTGATGAGGCTAGGGGAAAAAAAAAGGCATTGGCTACATGTAAAAAAACCTGTGACACCCAGGCTTTTTCAGAGTTCAAAACAATGAAGGTAGAGCTGTGTGGGTCTCGTGTGTTACGAAAATGTAGTCTCCTTTTGATGATAAATCCCTCAAACCCTACAATCCCCTGTACACATCATATTTCCCAAACTAACTCAGAGACCATGGATAATAACAGTCAAAATTTCCCTCTTTTTAATACAGTTATGAGATCTCTAGCTGTGCTATCTATGGAGTTTGGCTATATTACCTAGAAAATCATCCAAAGCTACATCACTTCAGGCTGTTTTGTAACTTCCCAATAAAAAAAAAAAAAACAAAAAAACAACAACAACAACAAATAAACAACAAACAAACAAAAAATACAATCTTAATTTTGATTCTATAACATTTACCTCAGATATAAATTTTTATTTATGTAAATTATCATAATCAAGGTAATTATGAGAAATATATTATGTGAGCATGGAAACAGTGTAAGTAGTATCTAAATTCTTTTCTTATTTTTCCCTGGTAGGAAATTCAGTTTCTCTGATGGCCTTTGGGAATAATGAACTGCCTTTATTCTTTATTCTAAATTCCATAGTGATTCTCCTTAGTAGTATAATTTGTAAGTAACTTTACTATTCAGTGCTGACATCTTCCAGGTAGATCTTGAAGGTTGAATGATTTGTTTGTGATGTGACTTTCTCACTGGAAAACATATTAGAAAGACTAGTCTTATTCATGTTGGTGCAATTAAAATCATAACTAGTTCCAAAGCCTTTGCTGCTTATTGAATGTCTCAGTTTCTCATTAATCAGAACACAGTCCTCTCCAGAGCTCTCAATAAAATATTGGTTCATTCTTTCCTGCCAAAAGAAATTTTTTCCAGGTAAAGTTGACCTACTTATAATAGACAAATTGTTAATTAATTTTCTCATTCCGGTTTCTCAAATATCAGGGTAAAAATTGAATTACTACCTACCTTCTCTAAATTGACTAGCTGATTTCTGACATTTACGCATATTTTTTTAATATATGTAAATTTCCTTCTTGCTTTTTTAAAGGACTGTTTTCTCTGTTCTGTTTTGAGGTTTTTTTTGTTATTGCCAGTACTTTCACATTCTCAAAAACAATTGCTCTCTTGTTCTGTAATAGGCTTCAAATTGTTTTCCTAGCTGTGTAGTAGCTCCCCTCATAGGTATCTGGTCCAAAGTTACACAATGTATAGGGCTGTTATTTTCTTCTTTGGAAAGGCCCTATTGGAATTCAAAAATATTCACTTTCAGCATTGTTCCCAACAGTGTTTAGACAGCAGTAGATTTTCAGGAAGATTTTTCAGTCATCATTTGCTTCTGTTGTAGAATTAAATGAAATAGTTTAAAAAAACCCATACCAAAACACTAGAGCCATGCCAGTTCATTTCTTTGCTCCCTCCTCTCTCCCCCCATTTTTTTTTTTTTTGCCCTGAAGCTTTTTCCCAGGCATCAGGATCTTCTCGTATTGCTGTGATTCTTGCAAGTATCTTACCCTGAATAGGAAGAGGCCTGCCTTCCTTCTGCTTTTATATTGCAGGGATAATGCTGCCTTCTGAGTAAGTGACTTATCATGGAAACAGACAGCATATGGGGGAAAACATAAATGCTTTTTACACCTTTTAAGGAAAGTTTGTCCCAGTAACAGATAATGACAATCCATTAATTCTCATGGCAATTTTAAATTAAATTCTTTAATCGTATCGTATTATACAGTAACGCAATAAGGAAGCATCATTAAAATGTTGTAACACAAATGCAGGCAAACATAGAAATTTATTTTTTATGCTAGTGTCCCATTAATTTATTGCAGGACACTTATTCCAGTGTCATTAGGCAGAAGATGCATGCTCTGTAATAGATAATGTGGTGGCACCTTCCCTTGGCCTGCCATACATACATATTATTATAGAACAGTTCTCGCATCTAAGGAAGCCAAGCAGGGTTCTTAAATTCACTTCTCCACAAGCAAAAGAAGGCCCAACATGGCACACATAGATGGCTCGAAGACTGTATTAAATATTAGAATTTTAGAAAGTTAGAAACTAATGTAAGTCCTCTAGCAAATTACTCTATTAAAAATATTTATTGCTTACAAGGACAGGAAACTTCATCTCACAGTAGTACACAATTGAGATTTTTAAGAAAGTAAGGGAACAAAACAAATTTGAAGTCTTTAAAGCCCACATCTTGAAAGACATTTAGAGAGTTAAATTGATGGAAGCCAGGCCCTGAAATACTGTTTAGGCTAACTACTAGGTGCTTACATACCCAGCTTCCCCCAGTTTCAATACATGTACAAGTACCTCTAAGAAGCGAGGACTAGAAGTTTGTAAGACACATCTCCTACATTTCCAAACAGTTTTCTAATTGGCAGCCATCTATACATAATTGGGTACACGCAGACTTGTCAGACAGGCAGAACTGGGAAACACAGTCTGAGAGAGAGCATGTCCTTTGGAAGCTCACAGTTTTAGCACGATAACACTGGTGTATGCAAAGACGAGTGCTGAAAACATCAAAGTGATTTTCATTCAGGTGAAAACACCTGCATAATTTTGTTTTTTCTCTCAATGGGAAGTTGAAATACATTCAGATTTTAATATGTGTTTGGGCATGTTCCCTATTAGAGATATTTTCCGATGAGGAAAAAAGAAACACCCCAGGAAAAACAAACAAGGAATGAAATAAAAAAATAACCCCACACTGTTTCTATTAGTTATCTGAGCTTTAAAAATATTTTTTCACTTTAAATTTGTAAATTAGGAAGACACTTTAATGATATAATGAAAATTTACTATATAGGCAGGATGCAAAACTGGGTCTGGACCTTGTTTGATCTTGGTTATCTCCCAGGAATAAAAAGGAATACAGACTGAAAAATAAGTATATAACTAACCTAGAAACATTGTATGAGTTGAAAATGTACCATGGGCAGAAAAGCAAGGCAAGAAAAATAGAAGAAAGTTTAAAATTCTTCAGTGAGAAAAGGTGATGGGTTTATATGTGTATTCTGTCCTCAGAGACTGAATCCTCTTCTATATGTAGAGCCCCTGTACTTCTGTCTATTGCAGCCTTTATTCAGCTCATTTACCTAGCAAGGCTGAGTTTTTTTAAATGTTCTATAAGGCAGTCATTGGAATTTCAGATTAAAAAAATATATATATGCTTCTGAGCCTCTTGTTAAATTAAAAAAAAAAAGTTGACAATAATGCTCTGGTAGTTCAAAGGAAGTTCTTTATTGTATGCCCATATACATAGCATATCACCAGTCCTTGGTGTTATATTCTGTGGTTACAGTGCATTGTCTGAAGCAGAAACAGCTGAAAGAGAAAGAAATATATTAAATGAAAGTGTCACGAATGTGAATATATTAAGAGAAAAGAGAAAACTGCAAAAAAGTAGAAAAAGCTGAAGTAGTAAGAAATTTATATAAAAAGAAAAATGGCCTTCTGAATGAAATCAATTTTAGCAAGTTTTTTAAAATAAAGCAGGAATTGTCATTATGCATTTAAATGGTTCTATAACTATTTCAATTATTGGTCAAATGAATCCATAGTCTAACAGTTATTTTTCTTCATATATACCTAATATCACCCTTCCAGTTCATTTTTTAACAGTAAGGTTAAAGTGATGTTAAACATCATCTTATCTTTACAGTTTGAGATTAATAATTATACTGTTTGTATACAATATTTCTTATATATGAAAGTAAGAGTGTTGTGGTTCCCTAAAGATGCAGTCTCAACTTAAAAACAGTGTCATGTGATTCTATTTTTCTTGAGTTATCATTATCACAAATATAAGTTCTGATTGCAGTAACTAAAACAAAAAGAAAAAATCCTGGTTTACGATTGTGTTTTCATCTGTGTTACAGCTGAAGTATTCCTGGAAAGTCAGTAGATTAAATTCAGACCACTCTGTCAGTGTTTTGCCCTTCCTGTAACATTTGTGTATAAAAGAGTGAGAAGCAGCACATGAAGTTTTCTAATGTAAGATGCCTATTGTCTGTACAAATATGGAAAAAAACATAGTCAATACTTCCTCTTCTAGAAACATTAGTGTAAATATATATACAATATATTATATAATATGTAGTATGTATTTTATATATTGTATGCATTTTATATATTATACATATATACATTTATTAATATATAAATATATTATGGTTTTTATTATTATTACTATTCATGAGGAGTCTGTATATGTGGCCTTTTCCAAGGCACAAAGCAGCCCTCTTGGTGCTCTCTGGCTTTCCCTTGTGAGCTGTGAGCTGATGGGCTCAGCGAAGCTAAATGGAGCTAGGGAGCTGCAGCACCCTGAGTGAGCTGTGAGCCCTCCAGCCTTTGCAAACTCTTCTCCTTGAAGATTAATATTTTCAGGAGCCCTTGAGGAAATCTGCCAAAAATGACTGTCATTAAAACTCTGTCCAACCTTAGTAACTCTCTGGAATATTTTGATCAGATCTCAATCCAGATATCAGGGAAAGGAGCTTCCTTTGATTAACAATGGTTGGACTTAACATAATCTACAGCAGGAAGCTCCATCCTTTATTTCAGTGCAAAAGTAAACAGAGCAGCAGTTGCTGTTATCAGCAGCTCATGGGGCTAACTTTTCAACAGTCTTTTAATCCAAAATTTTCCAAAAAGATCTTCAGTCAAGCAGCATTAATAAGGAAAATAGTACTGTGAGAAAGAGTTTAATGTTACCAATAAGAAAACCAATACAATTAGTGATTTCTGCTCTGTTTTACAATTATTTCCACCCCTACTAACACGGATGGTTAGAAGTCATACTCTGTGGACCAGCTTGTGTTCACTGATTTCATTTTGAGGAGCACGTGTGCTTTAGGATATTTTCTGATTACAAATTCTAGCTCTCGTAAACAGCCTGATTCTTGGGTAAAGTTCTTCAAAGCATAGAGCTCCAACACAATGAAATGTGGTTGCATCTCACCAACAAATTTTATTGTCCTTACAAGTTCTTTTTCAAGTTTCAATGCAAAAATTGTCTTCTATTAGTTCTACACTTTTAGTAACTGTTCTCTCAAGAGATATTTTATTAGTAATGTGCTCTATCAAAAATATCTTCAAGTCAAATAACCAGATTAAAGGATGAGAATACTTAGTAAGTTTGTTACATTTTACTATTGCAAAGTCCATTTCGTTTTAGATCTAACATGCAGTATTTATTTTTAACAGTTAATGCTGAAGCACTTCTGAATTCCCCACTAGTGTGAAATGGTACTGATGAGCTGAAAACAGTCAGAGATGAAAACCAGTAGGAACTAGACATGCTAAAGCCAGTTGAAATGGAATACTAGTTAAAATGTGTATTAGGGACGAGTTGTTTGGAGTCACTGAACAAGAAAATGCATATGTAAAACTGTGAAATAACTCTCAGGTGAAGAGCAATTGGCAGTGCAAATTATCATTTTCTACACTTAGAAAGCAAAATGTACAAGTTTTATTCTGCAATCTTTCCATTACCAAAACAACAAAGACAGAAAAAAGAAGTAGCATGGCTGTCCACCTCTAAGTTCAAAATTTAATATAGGCTGGATATAGATGGAAATATTCAAATCACAGATCACTGGAGAACAACCACAGGAAAAATGCCTACCATTAGAAAAAGGTTTCAGTTTGGGTTCCAACTGCAAACTGTTTTCATGGAAAAATGTCCACATACATTTGAAGAAGCAGCCATGTGGAAACTTCAAATCCTTTGCAGGTCCTACTAATTATTTTAAAGGGAAAGGCCTTGCTAATTCCCTAACAGAAACACAGAAAACTACCTTACTGTCTAAGAATAGAGGAATTCTTCAGTTAGTGCTGAGGAGAATAGGTTTAATGAGACATTATGGGATTAATGGTCCATGGGCAGATGCTAATTTCTTGCTGCCGGAAGCCAAACTGGCTTCAGCTGTAGCATTCCTTCACTGGGTGATCCTGGCCCAAAGCCCAGCAAGCAGCCAGGGACCAGCTCCACTGGCCTCTCATGCCAACAAGAGCCTTCAGATCAAATCCTCTCTGCTATGGCCCAGGGGTGTGCTAGAAAAAGCTAGGAGTTGTTAATATTTTCCAGCGTGGCCTTAGTGAGCTCTGGAAGGTAAATGGATTATGGACAGTCAGTCAGTTTGACTTTAGACCTGACAGTGAAGACACAGTGACTTCATCCTACTCCCAGTCATTCCTGAATAGCTTTCATGTGTCCTTACTCACAGTTCAGGGGCAGGAATGAAATATCACAAGAACCCTGAGGCTCTTCTATGAAACTTTTCCAGGACTGAATTTGCTCTGGTATCTCAGAATTTGTTCCTGTCACAGAGGGGAGGCTGATTTAGGATTTAAATGAAGCTTGCAAGATGTCAGCACCGGCTTTGCCCTTTGGCTTCTCTGTTCAAGGAAAAATTCACAAGCTGTACAAAGTCTGGCACAATGCTTAAATTTTTCTGCCTGTTGTTCCTTTCTATTTCATTTTCATTTTCTAAAAATAGCCTCTTATACAGAAAAAAAAGCAGAAATAATATTTTTAAATGTCATTTGCAATTGTGTGTTAAAAAGAATACAGTAGCTGTTGCATCACATAAATTAGCAATGATTGCTCTTTTTACAATGGATTCTGAACAAAATTAATCTTAATACTCTACATTTTCAGTTTTTTCTCTATTTATCATAGTTCAGATATAGCAGGCATTATTTTATCAAGGCATAATATTTCAAATTACCTAAAAATTAATGACTAGTTTTATTCTAGTAAATCTGCTGGGTTTATGGTTTAGGTGCATTTTGTGACCCTACCTGTCTAGTCCCCTTTGGATGACGAGTTGCTCACCTGTCAGTTTTGCTGAAGACAGGACATGCTCAACCTGCTATTATACAGCATTAATGATCTGTCTGTCCATTCCAGGCAGAATGGAGAGAAATGCTGCTTTTTTTCTGAGATGGCAATCTACCTTCTGTGTGACAGTAAAATAGTAATGGAAGAACAGAAAAAAAACCCCAACACTCTTGGAAGCCCATGGGGATTAACTAGGAGGATGCAGGGGTTATTTTTCAAAAAATCACCTATTTTATTGGATCTCCCAGGAGTTGTAACACTATTCATCTTTGAGGCTAATGAAGTTCCCTTGTGAATCATGCTGTTTAAACTATGTGGGGCATATCTTGATTAGCATATGTTTCTTCTAAAAATACATTTTGAAACCCCTGGAACTTGCCATTTGTTTGAAAGTCGTACCAGACTTTCAACCTTGCATCACTGATAATAGGACAAAAACTTTACTTTTAATCCTTATGGAAGGACGTCTGGCTTTGTCTTCAATTCCTCTCCCCAGTGGAAACTTAGCCCATTAATTCCCTCCAGAACACAGTAAAAACAACAAGCTTGCTCAATATGAAAGTGAAATAGAAAACTCTGAGCTAACCTTTAATATAGTCTAATTTGAGAACTCCCAGGGAGCTGAAATTTTAACCAGAATTCTCAGTTTAATTTTTTTTTTGTTTTATTTTTATTCTATTCACATCTCTTTCTTGGAGTGTCTGTGGTCCTGGCTTTAAGGACACAGGGGTTACAATGTCAGCCCTGAGCCTAAAAAGTGCATAATGAGGGAACACTGCCAGATTTTGTTCTCACAGATTTACTGTGTATCTTGTCTATACCCCATCCCTGTTTGAACACCAGACTCAAATGGACAGCTAGGCATGTGTTGTGCCTAACACCACACTCTCACTTTATGATTTCAGAGTATAAAGAACAGATCTGTGCTGTGAACTCCATCCCTAATTATCATGAAATCTCTAGAGCCAGTGAAAGTGTGGCTACCTGCACTTCTCCCCAGAAAGATCTTCAGCATGATTTTCACTGGTCCAGAACAACCATGTTCTGGTCATTGGTCACCCCTGGCAGAGGGGCCATTCCCAGGAAAGCACAGAGTGGTTACTCAGAGGTGGCTCAGTGAAGGCAGCTCCCAGGGTTGCTGCCAGTGAAAGACGTGTATGTCACAACTGAACACCTTGTATGTCCCTTTAGCAGCCTGACCTGCCCTTGTTCATCAGCCAAGTGACTGTGAGGCAAGAATGTAAACACAGAAGACATTGTCTCTTGACATGACTCATCTTCCTTTTGTCCTAATCTAAACAGCTTTTCACCCTACCTGATGCATCTTTTTCATGCCCTGGAAAATGAAAAATTTTCTTGTCTTACACTGCATGTAGAATAGCACTTCAGGAACTGATTTGACTATGAAACAACATCTAACAATATTCATAGATGCTTTTGTTGCAATTGTATTTCTGAACAATTTTTTTTAATATTATATATAAAAATAAAATATGTTGTGAAACATACTTCTCTTTGATCAGTTTATACTAACAAATTTGAATTTAAAATGATATGCAGGAGAGTATTATACAAGATAATCGGTATATTAAACCATGGCCTTAGTCTTGTAGCAAAAGAAGAGATGAGCCTTTTTTTTCCTTAATAAGATATAAAGCATATACTGTAGTTTCACCATCTCTGTCTTTCAAGGAGGTGAACTGTAATGGAAAATGAAAGTCCAGCTTGCTAATACTGTTTCTAAGCATTATATAATGTTCAGCCTTCAGTGACTTGGTTAATGTATGGTACTTCTCATACTTGCTATTGCTTCTTTTAATTAAAAATTCTCCCATTTTTTAAATTAAATCACCTTCTAAGGTAATCACAGATACAGAAAATCGCTCTCCTCTCCCCAGTGTCTGATTTTATTCCAGCATTTTCTGATTATATGGACTAGGGTTGCAGTCAGCAGTTTCTTGATACCAGTCATTGTGAAATGGCCATATTTAGCTGTCTAGAGCATGTTAAGTAATGTTTATACACCTCACCTTGCTTCAAAGTATTTAGATTTCCTTCACATGTGTAAAGCACATCAGCACTGTCTTATGATTGTTAATGCAACTGGAGCCTGCCAGATGCTTGAAGGTCATGGTTTTGTTTCCTCTGCTGAGGCATGAGGGAGATTGGTTATGTCTCAAAACTGTATTTAAAATTATGTTACGGTATTTTCTTGCTTAACAGTTACAAAAAGATTCTTTTTGTCAGACTGGTTTTATGCAATCCTTTGTAGCAAATTTTGCAAATTTTCAAAATATGTCTTTCATGCCAAGCTTTTGCAAAAATTAAAAACTGAAATTAACATAGAATTATGTGGGCAAACAGAAGATTGCTGGTAGTTGTTGTGCTGCTGGTGACCCTCCTTCAGTCTGGAAAAGCTCTTCTCCATGAGCTGACTTTTGTGTCAAAGGTAGTTACTCTTATCTTCTGCTGGTAAATTCCATTTGACATTGCTGAATAAATCTCCAGTTCAAAGTGACATTTCTGTGTTTTCTGCCTGTTGGTGTTCCTCTAGCTCTTAGTTTTCATGGAGATTAACCTTTAATCAATTAACACACTAATTCCATATACAAATCGGACACAAAAGGCTATTTCCCAGGCAATGCAAGCTTTTTGTCTACATCTTCAGAGCTGGGAGTGCCTGAGATACAAGCAGCAATGATCCAAATCCATTTATTAGTCTGGGAAGAGCAGAACTGCTACAGCTCAATGTCTTTGTGCACCAGCTCATGAATGCTTTGTTTAGTGAGGCATTACAATTTTTGAGATATTCTCCCTGAAGACTGTCAAATCCAGGAAGCCTTGCACACCACAGTGGACTTGTATGTCTGTGCTGAGGGACTAAATACAGTGCTGTAATGTTGTAAATGGAAGTGACTAGATAAACTAAGATTCCTATATCCTGCACAAGATAAATGCAGTAGTAAATGTACACCCTGAAAACCACTATAGTTTCCTTCTTCAAGGATGAGAAGAGAATGGAAACTTTCAGCTGACTGACATAATTTTCTACCATCACACAAAGAAAATCACAAAGCCTCACGTGAAAAAAGAGTTGGTCGTGTTTCTGAGTAACCATCATTCTAACTCTCATTATGAATCCTTTCTTCTTCCATGTCATAAGACATGAGTATAATATATAAGTGTAAATACATGTGTTTCAAAAAATGCTTTCAGAAATGAAAAGTAACTTGATACAAAGAATTTTAACTGATGTCAGTATGCCACATAAAAAGTCACAAAAATAATGGTGGCTTCATGGCATATTTACAGTTTTTGCTAGAACTTTGAATCTTGTTTATTTCTAGCATATGGACATAGTAGATAGAGATTTTACTGTTTGTGGAAAACTTTAACCAGAAAAAATGCTGTATTCAAGGCAGTGGAAGTTCCACGGTCTGAGCTTGTGCTCTCTTGCTGAGCTTTTTGCCTTCTGGATGACTGAAGTAGCCTGGATGAAGTTAATCTGATCTAAAGTTTTATTCATCTCTATATGTAATAATAACAAAATTGGTTGTTTTAAAAAGCAGTCTTCTGACCATGCTCTAGTTAAGGTTAGGGTTTCCTCTGAGAAACATTACATTCTACGCTTGCAATTAAAATTGTACAAGCAAACAGGCATCAGCAAAAGAACCCAGCAGAAAGCAATATATCTTTAAAAGTTTTTGAAACCTTTTATGTTCCTTGAACAATTAATTTCCATTTCCTTTTGTAATTGAACAGAACACTTTTCATTATCAGTACATTATTCCTAAAACAAAGAAGATATAATAGTCTTAAACAATTATTAAATATTTTTGCTCGTTTCAGTGAAAATAAAGGTGACTTTTATCTAAAAGACTGATTTTCAGGCTTAGTCATTTAGTTTAATAGGAGTTAAATTGTGACACTGGGAAGTGATAAAAATAATTTCAAATTTGAATTTAATTTACAAAAAGTAGAAGATCATCGAAGCATTTCAGATAGTAAACTTTTCTTAGAAGATATGACAGAGCTGCCTGGTACTGTTTATATGCATGATGAATTATAAGTAAAGAATATTAAAAAAGGACTTTAACTAAGTACCAATTATTATAAGTAATTAATGTATCTGAAATTAATATCCAGAATACTGAAAAATGTGATGATATCTACTTTTGCATCATATTCTTCTTCTAAAACTCTCAAGAGGCCCCATTTTCAAACTGCGTTTATGCAAATGCAACCATTTATCTAGGCAAGAGAGCATCCCTGTGGCATTATATACAAGAGAAAAAATAATGGATTATTATATTGCAGTTGATGAAGTGAAACACATAATCTGAAAAATGTTTTTCAAAATTAATTGCTTAATTTTATCCAATGCTATGTAGCTCGTCGAGATAGATGAAATAAAGGAACGCAGACTAGGTCCACGAAGGTATAGAAATGACCAGTGTCTGGAATCGCGTCAGGAGTAATATTCAATCATCTGGGGTATGAAAATGAGTTTTATTCCCCATATTGCAACAATTAAAAAATTTTAATCTGTGCAGTGGACCTGAGGGGATGTGGATGAATACTGTGATAGGTGGTTCTCCTCCTACCTTGCTCAAGGAAGTCATCCTAACCTCTCCCAGCCAACCAAGTCCCAGAATAACCTCACCCTTCACTGGAACTGCTATACAGTCCCCAGTCTCACATTTTCTGAAGTACTTCCTTCATAATTCCTCTGAGTTTTACCATTCCTACCTATCATGAAGACAAAGAAGTTGTAAGTATGGATGGATGACTTCAGAAGCAGAAGATCCTATATTTCCAAACAGGCTACACTAGGAGAGAAAACAGTGTTTTGCTGCTTGGAGGGTTTCACACCACTGGGTCAGGACTTTGGTGAGCAGAATGCCACTACTGGGTAAAATGGTACCTGCTGAAATCTGAGTTCAAAATAAAGGCTGTCTGTACAAACCAGTCAGTTTACTCAGTGTGTTGACACAACATTTCGACGAATCAGCGTTTCTGCCAGAATACCATGGTCTAGAGATTCTGTTAATATTAAGTATATATCTGTTAATATCATGTAAATGTGTGCTTATATTCTAACATGAGAATCCCGGCAGGAAAAGACGAAAATTATGACTCTTGTTTCAACATAGTTTTCTGAAGCTGAGATTCATAAAATATTTGACAGACCATTCTTCCATGCTTCTTCCTGGCCACAGCTTCCAGCGAATCCTGGTGTCTGTCACCCAGCGGGAGTTCTGGTGAGGGTCTTGCCATGATGACTCCTTCCCACCAAAGGACAGACTTTCAGGACTGGCCAAGGGCTGTGCTTTAAGAATAAGGCTGTGTGAGTCAGCACCCTTCGGCAGCCCCTGCTCTGGCAGATGTCCTACCCTGCTTCTCCCTGCCAGTGCTATCTGCAGCCAGCATCAAGAAAAGGCTCTTTAATTGGCAGATCTCCAAGTTTATTCCCTGAAAGCTCAGCTCCAGCCAGGCAACGCTCCCACACAGCAACAACTATGTCACTGCTTGACTTCCTTCCAGCCAAGGCCAGTAGTCGCAGTCATGGTGCACTCTTGCTGCAGCCATCACTGCCAAGGAAAACCGGGCCTAGCAAACACCTGCCATTATTCCTGCAGGAAACAGATTACATGTAAAAGCAAGGCTGTAAATGCTCAACCCGAAATGTCTTTCTGTTGTCCAGAACAGCTGCAATTTTTAGGAATGCTATTTGTCTGGCGTTACATTGGTTAAAAACAAATAAATCCTCAACTCCCCTTCTGTGTGTCTCACACATCAAAGCATTTATATTTACATACTAGACCAAGTCACTTCTCCTCACCAAGTCAGCAGGAACAGTACAATAAAGTACAGCAGCTCTCACACATCTCATTTACAAAACCACTGTAAGCGCTGTAACACACTTAATTACCTCTTCAAGGTGGTTACAAAGACCTAGAAAAGATGACCCTGTCTGTCTTTTACCTCTTTATCTGTACTTGCCAAACAGCTTCTGCTGAATCTCAAGTGCTGATTGTTGTAAAGCTACAGGTAAGAGCCCATCTTTCCTTGAAAATTTAGGTAGAATTCCAGGTTACAGGTGGGACAAATTCCCCAAAGCAGTTTTGCTAGAAATCCTACTTTGACATCATCTACAAAGGAATTTTTCTAGCCTAGAGATGCTGTTTTGCAATGGAAAATGTAGGTCCACATCATCTAAGATGTGTAGGCAGGAGGAGTAAGGAGGAAAGAGGGAAAAATGACACTCACAGGTTTCTCTCCATTAGGTGTTTCTGGTCCAAACCTGTCAATCCACACTAAGTAGAACAATTTCAAGGAGTGGGATAGGAGAAAGATGATAGTTATATACCAAAGTTTTACTGATATATATTTATACTGATGGTTATACTGATGTTTTTACTTCATATGCTTCATTTTTATTACGTAGATTTTATACATTTTTTACAATAGTATCTAATGTTGTCTTTTTACTATCATATCGAGGTTGTACTGCAAAATTAATTGCTCCTCTATTCCTCTTCTATTGCATTCATTTTCAGATACTCTTTCACTATGGCACCTATGCAGAGCACAGTCTATTTCCTCCTCCATCTTCCTTCAGCCTTTCTCTAGGCGACTATTCTGAATATTTTCCTATCTTTTTTTCCTTCCAATAATTACAATATACCCTATATCTGCATTAAAAACTGTTAAATGGGGGGCTGTGATTGGGTGTGTGTGATGAGGGTGTTTTCTAACACATCTCAGTCTATAAAAATTTCAAGGAAGCTACTCTATTCCTCTGATTTACAAAATGATTTGGCCATTTTCTGAGCTAAGTCAGTAATTTGTGATAGTGCTCTAACGAGGAGATCCACCACTCATTTTCCATTTGTCTACCTGTCAGTATTACATGTTTTATCTAGCTGGTAAGTTTGCCGCTGACTCATTAATGTATGCAGCTCATATCATGTTAAACTAGATCCCTGCCAAGCTCTTCCCACCCTGATGCTATCTTCGTGGTCTTTTAGATTAACTGGAATTTTGGATTAGGTGAAAGCCTGAGGCATTTGACTAAGAAAATGAGATTAACATAGATTAAGTATGTTACTGGGGACTGCTAAACTAAAACCTCGGGTGTGTAGATTACTCATTATTTTTTTAGCATATAGATGTGCTGACTATTTAAAAATAATTCACTTTACCTGCTACCATATCTGGCAAAACTTCATCACTCCCTGATCCCTTTTGCTGCTGGATATCTCATTTGTACATGCTGTTTCCTCATAGGTTCTCTCTGTCTTCCATAAATTATATGTTTGTTCCACTAATTATGTGTTCTCTTTTCCGTCTCATCCAATCACAAAACTGTTTCGAAGCATTCCTGTTGGACTAAGCTTGGCATTCAAAGCAGACACAGACTAAACATCTTTCTTGGTTCTTTTCCAAATACTTACGGTACTCAGTCTAGGAGTGAAACCCCCCTCCAGAAGTCCATATTGCTTAATTTATGCAATCTCTTCAGCAATCTGTGGTGGGCATAGCTCCATCTCTCACCTTTAATTATAATTCTGTTACAAATATTTAATTATTTGGTGTTCCAGACTGAAAAAAATAAAAATTGAATTTGTTGGACAATGATCATAGACGTTGCTCAATGATTATAACTTGCTCTCTGATTGTGGAAAGAAAAAGGAGAACAACTATTTAACAAAGATTGCTGGCAGATGCAAATGTATTTTCAGTCTTCGCATAGATTTTTCAGGTTTAGGTTAGTAAATATAATGACTGCTGTAGAATTTTGAGGAAGAAATCGCAATTCTGTTCCAGCTGTCATGCATTTCTTCCCTTTAAACCAGAGAAACCAGTAAAAAAATTACTTTTTTTTTTTTTTGGAGGGAGAGAGGGACGGTTATCTATGTGTCTATTTGCTACACTGAAGACAAGAAGGTGTCCAATGTACTGGCAAATTATGTAGACAAGAAAGTTTAATGTAAAGAAAGATTGATATAAAATCAGTGTCTTGAGGCAAATAGAGTAGAATATACTGCTTGCTATCAAAATCTTATTTTACCCTGAAGTTGCAGTTGACATTTACCCTGAATTATCTCATTGCAAGCAGAATGAGTTTGGGATTCATTTGTTTACACTCTATATTAGAGAAGTACACTGGCCAGGTATCTGATTACTTCAAATATGGATTTTAGACCAAACAAAAGGCAAGATTCAACATTTAGATTACCAGATTGTATTACTGAATTATGGTGAATATCTATATTGAGAGTATTGACACCAATCTGTTTTAAGTACTATTTTCCTATCAAAATATAGTACCAGAATAGTTGTATTTTGTTGGTTTTTGGTTATTTGTTTTTTTTTTCTCAAAACATTGCTAATTGCTAGGAAATATGTTGCAGTTAAAATGAGAGGAAGGCACTAGCTGTTATGGTTTAAGAGTGAAACATTTCCTCAGGTGCTTTGTCCAAAGGCTCTCATATTCATATTACTCATATAAACACCTAACTCCAACTGTTTGCAGAGCCGTGGTATTCAGGAGTGGCAAACTCCAGAAACGCCTTTGTCATCTGCAAAGGCACTTTATTATCCTTTTGGCTCTGTAACGACCTTAAAGCCCCAAGTTCTTACTTTAACAAGCCTCTTATGCCAGTGTGCTTTCCCTGTGCATACCTCACGATCTGGATATTTATTATCTCAATCCTTTATATGTCTGTCAAACTATTAGATGCTGTGGCATCCATTATCATAGTGTCCACACGCCTATGGGCGTAAACACAGGTCTTTATCTGGGCCTATATCTATTACTGAAAAGAACAGGGGTGTAAAATCATGCTTGAAAATAATACTCTTAATATTCAGGTTGTTCCTCAGCCTCGCCAAAATGTAGTGTGATAGGAGTCTGAATTCCAGAATCCTATAAGCATGTCCCAAGGCAAATCACCTAGAAGAGTACAATTTTGCTTTCATCATTTTCATTTGCAAGTATATTTTGCTTTGTGGTTGTTGATGATATGTATCAACGCTCTACAAAAATATTTTTTGTGGGCACATCGTATTTCTGAGGAATTTGAAAAGATGAAGACTGGGGCAAGCACCATATAAAAAGCTCAGGCACTGCTTAAGACGTCTTGTAAGCACATGCTTAATTTCCAGATCTGCCTGTGTTGAAATGTGTTTGAAGCTGTTTTTCTTTGAGTTAAACCATGCCATCATCTCCAGACTAAAACTTCCTCATCAATGTCTAGAGCATGCATCTTTTACTAGCTACAGTAGTAAGATAATGCTATAGTAATGTAGTAACTACACGTATTCCTCCACCTGAGGCATATTTGTACTACTGATGACTAAAATAATTTTAACTAAACTTTGCAAACAAAATGTAGAATTTTATCAAAACATCTTTTGTAATTTTTAGCTTTTCATAAAAAAACCCCAAACATTTGCAAAAGAAAATACAGTGAAGCAGGAATTATTAGATTCTGCCTTTTTTATTTCAGGAAAAAATAAATTTTCAGCCTTATCTTATTATAAATTTAAAATTTGTAAATTCCTACTGAAACATCACAAATCCAAAAGCTGCCTTTCTGCCCTAGCTGTAGTAATAATTAAAAGAAGTTTCATTCAGAGTTACCCCCAGTAACATTCTGGTTGCTTTTAGTAAAACTACGGACTTGTGTTCATAAGAAACCGTAAGAAATCCACGTGTGCCTATAAATTTTAGCCTTAACACTCATGAGTAGATATTGGCATATGAGTTTTAGTTAAGCCTGAAAGTTTAATTTAGATAGAAATGCTTATGCTAGTTCTTTTCTTAAGCAATTTTCTATTCAATTTCAGAATAGGAACAATAATTGATGATATAAATGAGCAATTGTGCAGAATAATATCTTAAGTTTTTGAACAATAATTATAAAAACTATTTGAGAAATAATTTCTTACAATTTAATTAATAAACTGAATTACAATTAATTACCAAATGACTAAATGGAAAAAAGATAGTTATAATAACTATGATTCATAATAAATTATTGGCCTTTTTTTGGTCAAAACTCAGATTACTATTTCTTGGAAAAAAACCAAATCTATAAATTCTATAAATGTATTTAAAAAGGAGGCTGGGGGAAGGCAAGAGAATAAGCAGGAATTTTTCAGAATGCTATGAAGGAAAGTATTTCTCAACCTGTCCAAGGTTGCTGGATAATTTAAAATAGCTCATAAGTCCAAACTGAGGTCAAGTTTAGACTTTAGGTTGTGGTAAATAATGCAGAAGGGCCCTGTACTCTGTCCTCTCACACTTTTCAGATGTTTAAAGTATCTTCAGAAAACACATTTTGTGACATTACAAATTTTCAGCCAAGTGTACATGTTCATATGCCGACACAAATTCAACAGTCTATACTCGAACTTCAAAAAAACCCAGGCTCCTTATAGCTCAAAACCCCTTATTTACAGACTGTTTTATAGAGTTGGTTATCAGAAGTGGGTAACTCTACAAAATGAGAAGCAGAGGTGAGTATTAGCATTTCTGTATTCTCACTAAGCTCCTAATTTTCACACGTGGGCCACAATCCCAGACTTATTTCTTGAGGTTTTTTCTTCATGTATTGTGTTTTAATACTTCCACCCTTGCCCTCATCAGAGTTCTTAATCTCAGGATGTATTGAAACCACAATTCTTAAAAAATTTGTTTCTTTTATTTTGAAGTCTTCTCATTCTCCGTTTGAATCTTTTCTCTCTATTAAGAATCTCTTCTCCATTTTCTCAACATGCATTTCCCTGATTATGTGTAATTGTGGGTGGTGTTTGCAAGTCCTTTGAATGTGACTAAGTTGAGTAGCTGTAGTAACTGCGATCGCTTGGATAAAAGACTGAACTAGTGATGTTTCTGCAGCTAGGTACATATTTCTAATGCTGTTATTCCCTGCTTTAAAGAAGACAGCATATACTTGTAAGTTGCTTGGATTCCTGAAGATGGTGGAATATACACTAATTATTCTTAGGTTGTAGCTGAAGGTCTTGTTAGACAGAATTCTGGCATTTGGTTCTTGGTATGGTTTCTTCCGTATAGAAAATCAGTCAAAGCTCTTCAGTTGTCTCTGTCTCACAAATGAAAGCAAAAGGTTTGCCCTTGCCTTGGTAAGTTCTGTGCAGGGCTGTTCTCAGCTGTGTTCACTGCAATGTCACTACGCATCGGTGGAGCTACGGTCGCATTTGCACTTCAGAGAGGAGGCATAGTGTGGAGACAGTGCAAGGTCACATTCTCAGAACACAGCACTGCAGCTGCCCCTCAGTGCAGAGATTTAGACCAGACAAGGAATGGTAGTCCAGTACTGGTTTAAGAATACGTATATACTGAAATGCAGAGTAGCATGCTTTCACCAGAAACCTAGCTTAAGGGACATGAAAGCATTTATTTAGCTCAAGAGATAAAAGGATCATTTGATCTAAGCCAGCAAACTTATGTACTATGGAAATATTTATTGAAGGTATAAGAGCTAGGGATGTTTCACCACGAAAAACATTGTGTGTGGAGGAAAGACTTGTTGTGGTCATCTTGTAAATAACCATATCTAAAGATTCTTGAATTGTATTTTGAAAATTCTGTATATTTTGGGCATGTGTATGGGAGTCAGAACAATTATTCTTCAATGGCCTTCCAGTTTCATTGTGAATTCTTGGGGCTCCTTTAATTTAGTTTGATTTACTCCTATTCAAATTCCTATTTGTTTCCCAGGACTATCGTTTCACACTAATTTAAATTATTTTGGGTTTTATGGCTTAACTTGCTTCTTACTCAAATTTAAATGTATTTCTTTAACTGTTACCTTACATTAAAATGAGATATATAACTTCTGTTCCTGACTATGCAGCCATCTTTTTAGAACATCAAACCTTTCTAGGCATTAAAATGATATATGAAGTTAAAACATAGAGTCATAAAATTGTGAAGCTTGAAAAAGACCTTAAGGTCACTGAGGTGTCTAATCATTACCCAGCATCACCATGTTCACTGCTAAACAATTTTCCTAAGTGCCTTTTGAACACTTACAGGGATGATGATTCCACTACTTCCCAGGGCAGCCTATTTCAATGCCTGACCACTGTTTCAGTGAAAAAATGCTCCCTAATATCCAATCTAAACTTATCCTCACACACCTTGAGCCCATTTTCTCTTGTCCCGTCTCTGGTTACCTGGGAGAATAGATTAATGCCACTCAGCTGCAGCCTCCTTTCAGGGTGTTGAAGAGGGCAATAAAGTCTCCCCTGAGCCTCCTTTTCTCCAGGCTAAACAACCCCAGCTCCTTCAGCAGCTCCTCATAAGACTTGTGCTCCTGGTGATTCACCAGCATCGTTGCCCTTCTTTGGACATGCTACCTGAAATATTTGCAAGAATATGTGGGGCTAAAATATAAAAAATACTGTCAAAAAAGAAGTTAAAGGTGACACAGAGTTTTCACCCGTTGCTTTAGTGAGTGAAATATTTCAGTTGAACAAATTTTTTTGACAGTCTATGCATATGCAAGCAGCAATGCCACACCTCAGTTTAGGTTATTTTTCGATATACTTATCATTAGACCTTAAATTGGGGCAGAAGGAAGAGTTGCATCAAGTTAAAATGTTACTGACTTCCAGCTAAGACCAAACTGAGGATACAGAAGAGATGGAAACCATTATAATGTTCCAAACTACTGCAATTCTGTATATCACTGCATGGGAAGTTCCTTTTTCTGTGGCATTTTTGAAAGTAGAAAATTTCCTCAAGGCGTCTGTGATCTTCTTTGCCCTTATTTTCAGCTATCCTACTGTTTGAACAGATGGTCCTGAAACCAATTTTATTCTTGTCTATAAGTCTTTACCTTGTGTTAAACTGAACTGCGTTGAGTCCTATTCCTTTTGGACTTTCATTGCAACTCTCCAGTCTTTTCAATTTTTTTTGTAAGATCGTATTTAATGGTAAGTCTCACAAGTGAAGAGTTCTATTCATAGAGGTAACGTACATCCTGTCCTAGAGGAAAAATTTCCTGAGTAAAAAAATAATCCAGGAACAAAGTCAGTTTGATCCTGCCTGTTCAAAATAAGAAGTGTGATGTGGAAAAATGTTCACTCGGAACAAGTGGACTAAGAAAAGCAAATTTATTTCAAGCTTCAGATTGTAATGATTGTTTTGCTTGTAATTTGAAACAGAGATCCAGAGGTGAAAAGTCTGCTAAAATTACCTATTATATTCATCTCTTTTACTTGAAGTCTTCCCTTTAAACTCTTGTTTTGAGACAGAAATCTCAATACGTTTTCACTTCTAACACTGACCAAACTATTTTTAAAATATTCATTTTCATCAGTGAGTGTCACAGGACTCTACCCCACCACAATATAAAAAATGCATGTTCTTGTTATGCTCTAAATTATCCTGTATTTATCTTGCTTGCACTAATCCTCTAATGAAATAGTATTTTAGGTTGCTACTTCAGTTGTTTCATTTGCTAATGCCTTTACAAAGATATTCTTCTCACATTTATCTTTTTCTTTATTATTACCATGTCTATTCTACCCCATCTTCAAGCATTGTGGAAATTAACCGCTCCAAAATCTTCAAAGTATATAATTCATTGTATAGGTAATATGTAATTAAGGACTAGTCTCTGGTCTTTCTACTGAAGCTACTCAATTTAAGAAGTTATTCAATTTATTGTTTAGTTTATGTTTGTTTTGTCAAAGAAAAATGATGGGAAGTGACTTCGCTGTAGAGAGAGGGAGATTATGATTGATGTAAAATGTAAAATTTATTCCTATTTCCTTTTAGAAAGTTTTTGAGTAAATCAGTAACCCATTGATGGTTTATTCAGTTTCAGACTCGCTGTGCTATGTAGACTGCCCACAGGGGTACAGACAGTACAGGTGCTTACAGACAGCATTGCACAAGTGTGAGTACAATATTTTGATGACTTCTTGGGCTCTGAAGAAATAGAGATGCTCACCTGCCATGTGGATCTCTAGCTAACAAGTCTATACAAGCCAGTTCAGGTCTTTTCACGTAGTTACTGTGGCTCCTGGAAGCACAATAGAGAGACAACTGAGTCAGTCTCCATGTAACCATCTGGTGTGACATGGCTGGATATGAGCCCCAACCAGCAAGCCCGGAAGACCCAGGCTGACTCTCCACAGTCATGCTAGTGGTCTGTTGCAGTTTCAGTGGCAAAGAGGTTCCCTCAACAGAAGATACTTCAGGCACTGAGAATGTATCCTACCATATTCTGTTAAATTGTCCACTATGTTCACTGCAAACCTAACAGGGATTTTTAGTCTGAAATACACCAGTTTGTATCCAATAGTTACGTTATATCAAAGCGGTGCACACTGTGTTTAGTGCAGGTGTGTGGTTATGAACCATTCTTGAGTGAAAAGGATTTTTTGTGATTTAATACCTCATGTGATGCTATATCAAATTTTGTCAACAATTCTCAGTAGCATGCAGGCAGACATTCTGAACTAATATTTTACAGTTGGCACAAAAGAAACATATGTTCTGTGATCTTCCAGGAGATTTAACTTTCATGTCTCCCTTGTCTAAAACTATCATTTTAGATTGAGAGGATGCAGTTACACAGAAAAATAACTTTTTGGAAACATTTTTTCTTTTAATTTATTTGAGACATGAAGGACAAAACTTGTACTTTTAATTTGTTTATAAATGTCCAGGATATAATGGGGGAAAAAAAGTAACCAAGCACAAAAATCTGACAATTACACCATTCTAAGGTTACCTTAGTCTGGATAGTTTCTGATGGCAGAAGGAGTGACAACATCTGTACTCTGACTAAAATAAAACTGAACAATTAGAAAGTGAATTCTGATGTGGTAAATGAGGCTTCAGCTATTGCAGGCACACATTCCCTTATTTTCTTTATCAGCAGATGCTGATGTTACAAAATCATAACTAGCAATTGAGCACAGATGGCTATCTCTGTTCATCACAAAAGCTCAGAAGGGAATAGGCACTTAAATAGCAAGACCTCTGTCACCCCTCTCAGTAAGTTTCCTGTTCTGACTTTCAAACAGTATGTCTCTTAACAGTTTTCCAACCACATGTAATCTGCATATCCAGCGGGGTAACCTCAGTTGTGCCCCACACAGACCAGGCAGTAAATGAAAGATGACCTCACCTGGCTGAAACACAGATTTATGTTCTCCCACAAATGGATCTGCCTCGGGCTTGAGTTACAATGACACCCTAGCACTCTGGGCACAGCTTTCTTCCTCCTGTCTAAAAATCAGGCCACAGACAGACAGCTATGGTAGGTGTTCAATCACTGCAATGTATATATATTTTTTTTTCACACTGTCCTCACCAACTTCCCAGGTGCGTACTGTAGTGCAGGCTGGCTGAAATAAAGAAATATTTCTAACGAAGTTTAAAATTCCTCAGCTTGAGATAAATTAAAAATATTTTGTCGTTCTGTGGTTGAATTTGCTGATCATGAAGCAAGGAACACAATGGCTGGGTAAAGTTATCTTTCTGGTATTCCAGGAAAAACAGTGAGATGAAGAGTAAGTGTTGCTCAAATCAAACATGGATTAACTCCATATACATTTAATTATACCACTGAACAGGTTCCCTCTGATCCTCTCTTTTAATGATGAAATAAAAGTAGTTGGAGTTAAAGAAGAAAGTTCAAAGAAGTCGTAAGACTCCCAGAAAACTTTTGTGACCCTATGGCTTCTCTTTGCAGAGCCATATGCTGTAACTTTAGTGGTCACAAGTAGCTGGAATCAGAGCATGGCCAGTCCCTTGTCATGTTGTACAGAGCAACTCCTCTGTCATACAGGTCTTTCCAAGTAATAGCACAACTCCTGCTCCAAAGAAGGGTGCCTATAACAGGTGAATGCCATTTCTGTATTGTGGTGGTGCTTAATAACAGAGAATGTGTTCTGATGAGCTTCATGAAGGCTGAGTGCTTATTCAGTTTATCAAAAAAAATATATATATCTAAATACATTATGCATATAGATTTATATAATCTACATAACATATGAGATATTATGTATTATGTAGCATGTTATTAAAATTACATGTGAAAATTCCAGTTTATCCTAAACTAGATGGAGCAGAATATATTGTTTTATGGTACATAAGTTGATGGCTCTTAAAATTGGTACAGTCAGCAACTTCACAACTGTGTGAACATGAAAAGTGTCTCCACCTGGTTTGAATTAATGTTTGAATAGCTCTGAACAGAAGTCATTTGGACTCAGTACATTTGCTTAATGGTATTTTGTCCCGCTTGTTTGGGGTTTTTTTACTGCCAGTCATTTTCCTTCCATGCTGTCTCTTTAAAATTCTTGGTTACAATGACTTAAGAAAAATCCCTGCATGTGAACAGATTGTTGAGTGTAAAGTACATATTATGCAAAAAGATAGTGGGTGTGTTGTTGGTGTGGCTGTCTCTCTCTCTCTCTCTCTGCTCGCTTGAGATCATTAGTCATGCAGAAAAACTGGTACAGTTCTACATGATTGCTATGCATGCAGTCAAAATAATACCAGAAACTGGAATAGGGTGATATGCTGTGGAAGATATTTGAATTGAGAACCAAAGGGAAATTTTCTCCAACATAATGGTTTCGATTGTCCATGATAGTGTTGGCAGAATTATCTAAGAATGAAAGAAGACCATATGCTAACATTGCTTGATTGACATTTAAGCCAGGAAGAGTTGCTTGTTTCTGGAACAAGATGCTTGTAAACTAGTCAGGAGGTAGGTAGTGCTGGGTGGTGACATATATTAATGAAAGGCCTTTGTAGTATCTTTTAGGATTAGCATATTAAATGTGCTATTGCCCTAATGTTCTCTTCTCCTTATTTAAATAGGTCACTGTTTGGTGGAAACTAGAACAGAGAACTATGTAAATCAAAAGGAGCTTTGTGATCCACATCTGAGTGTCCAATTACTGGCCTCAAGCTGCTTGCATCTTACCTACTCACCAATTCTGTTATGCTTTATTCAGTATGATTTTAGGCTGCATAAGGGAAAGAAAAGGCCTAGTTAGATTATCCACATTAGCCAGAGGATATTATGTTATATGTAATAGCACTGTAGTATCTGTACAGGACTGGAGGATAAAGACTGGTGCTGAAGGTATCCACCAGCTAAATTCAACACCTTCCTCAGGCTGAGGTATATTAAATATCTCTACCTCTTTCAAGAAGTTTAACCATCAGGCTGTATGTTTTTTCTGATGGGGATATTCTCCTGGGAAGTCTGTGCTCATTCTATGTAGTAGCATTATTTTCTTTCTGCCTCAAACGTTCATAAGAAAAATACCTGCTATATCTGTATCTCCCACTACCTCAGCACACCATGCCCTGAGACAGTGTGCTGAGGTGCCTTGAAATAAAGAAGGAATGGTCAGCGTCATTTTTCAAAGAGAGTAATAAAGGACTGTGTTCTGAAAGACAAATTTTCAGCCTATCTGAGAACAGAGATATCTCAAATCCCTTTACCACTCTTGTACGCAATGCTGGATTGAAGGCATTTTTAGTGATTTAGTGATCCCAGCTGAAATGTGCTTAGCAGTATTACCATGCTTTGTGTTCTTATTTCTTCAAAAATTTATTCTATAACACTTGATTTTCCACTTACTGTACGAAAATTTGAAAATTCACACTTTTTCTTCAGCTTTTGAGTGCTTAGAGTATTAGTAGAAAAGACCTCAGCTGGTATTCAAAGCAAATTCTTTAAAAGGAGTCTAAGTACCTAAGAGTACCTACAGGAGCTTTCAGACCCATCAAGTGAAATTTTGTTTTTAATTCAGTGGGAATAATGTACAAGTTATCACATGTCAACTGAGCCACAGTATCTGACTGTGGGTATCCTTTTAGCCTGTGGCAAACAAAGGATAACACAATTTGGTTGATCTTTCTCTTTTTTTATGCCTTAAGAACATGTATGCAGACAGGCAGAACATGTCAGCCGAAACTTGATTACAAATCTGAGTCCATGGAAGTTTGTGAAGTGAAGCTCTGACCAATACAAACTTAAGAGAAAGGCAGCCATAATACTTCCAAAAGATAAGAAATGTGAAGTATTATTTTATGAAAAAGAAAACAAGCAACAAAAAAAAAAAAAACCACAAAACACCCCAATTTGAGTTCTGTTTGATAGAAATGAAATGGTGAAATAATCTTTATTTTCAGTCTAATAGCTGCCACTGATTATGTCTTAGATTTTTGTTTTATTTTCTTTATATCCCCTCCTCATATGTAGGATTTATCTTGTTAGTAGATACTTTTCTGTTTTGTTGCCTCCAGACCTTAACAGATTGAACTTTTCAACAGCATTTGGACCTGATTTTATCCTACCATGCAGTTACTACTGATCTAGTTTTGATTTTTCTTCCAGAATTTCTTTAAGGGGAATTATGACTAAAAATACTTGTTGGAAATACCTGAAACACCTGATTCAGGTAAAGAAAGCAATTTTAGGCTAATTCATTGGTCAAAATAAAAAAAATACCTAGTACACTATAAGGTCCCTTTGCTGGATGTAGCTAGAGAAGGTTTTCATTATTTGCAGATAAACAGAAACAGATGTCTGCAATAAGCTGTGGCCAATTTAAAAACTTTTTTTTCTTAAATGGAAAAGAAATATTAAATTAGAAGTTGACAAAATGATGCAAAACCTTTTTTCTGGTGTTGACTTTATTGATCACCATAAATAGCAATGCTGCTGTGCAACTTTAAAGAATTCTGCTGACCTCAGCTCCTCAGGCATGTAATGAAAGGTTTCAGTAGTGTCTAAAGGATATTAAACGAACTCCCTAAATTACAAGGTGAGCTGAAATATGCTAGAGAAGACTAGCATTGCATCACTGTCTTAGAGAATGCATTGTGGTCTAGTCTGGAAAGATTTACTCGTGTATAGCAAGAAGAATGAAGCAGACAATGTTTAGTTTTCACTGGATAAAATGGCTGAGAGTATCTTGTAAGGAAGGGAAGGGGTAGGGAAGGGCTGCACCATGTATGCTTCAGGTCTTTTAAAATTAGTGGAGTAGTGTTGCTTTGATAATCTAAGAAGACCCTCAATACCCCGTAACACTAACCATGTGTTTGTTACAATGTTGATTAGGAACGGATAGCATAAAAGGCACCATAAAGACAAAACCTTGAGGTTTTTTTTTTAATAAATGGAAATGATAAATATAGAATTATAAGATATATAAATATAGAATTTAAGATCATTGATGTTAAAGCATCACAGGTTGCTAGGATCTTCAACCTGGGAGACACAGGCTTGATTTCCTGCTTTCTTGAAAGCTCTCAGTAAGGTTGTTTTCCCCATTCTTCTTCCTCTTATGTAAAACAGTTACAAAGTCAAGTACAGCAATGAAGACAAGCAGAACATGGAAAAAAAAGTATCATTACTTAAAATATAAAAATGTAAAAATATAGAATACGTACTGTTAACTGTAGTATGACATCAACAGCTACTACTTTTATAAATTTTTCGAGAAAAGAAAGCACCTCTCCTAAATAGAACTCACCTTGATCATTACTTTCCTGATTTGATTACGATGAAGGGAACAAAGAGTACATTGAAAAAGCAATGGTTATGATAACAGAGTGCGCAAGAAGGAACTGAAAGAACAAAAGACAGAATTTTGGGCAACTGCAAAGACTGACTCATTTTACAAAAGTGCATGCTACGTGATAAAACCCAATAGACGCATCACCAAATAGAATGAGTGTAAACAAACACTACTTCATATGTAGAATTTTTTAGATAACTGAAATCAGATGTTCATGTGTACTGCTCCATCACAAGTTAAATTCAACAATTAATTACTAGACTGATGGCCTGCCATAGTTTATAAGTAACTAAAAGAAAATAGTGTAGCACAAGAACAGTGCATACCGCACTGAGATTTTTGTTTTGTTTTGCACCCATCTCCCTTTCTCTTTTTATATCTCGTTGTCTGCAATCTTACCAGGACAACTGCACTTCATTTCTCCCTTACTGAATTTATACTTTGAACTTACAGTGCTGCAGATGACAGTATTATTGATCAAAAGACTGCTCAAGCCTGAAATGATATCTAGGGAAAAAAAAAAAGGTTTTCTTTAAGTGTAGACATGAAAGCACAGAGAACAGCAATGAACATTCATATCAAGGAGTACCATCCAAGCTTAAGAATATGTTTCTTGCTGAACACTGGGGACCAATCAGTGAATCATTTGGGGAGAATTAAGAAACCAAGAAAAGAAATGCCATAACTTAAATTCTTGAGATATTATGACTTGAGGTTACCAATGTACTGGCAAGAACTCACAAACCTGAAAACTCTGGTTTATATATATCAGAACCAGGTTCCTGTCATGATGTTTCCTTAATAAAGTTTTGAAATTCATTTCCAGCTATTAAGAAGAAAACAAAGATTTTTCTTGATTTATATGGTGGTGGTGCTTAACTGTATCTTTAAATCTTATGTGCTATATTCTTTTCGGTTCTTATTTTAATATTTTTAGCTTCCGAGATGTGAACTAAGCACTAAGAATTAAAAGACTCTTTTGATGGACATATTAAGAAATATTCTTGTATCGTGTTTTACCAACCTGATGACTTCCTATAATGAAATTACTCTCTTAATAGACGAAGGGAGAGCAAAAGATATTATCTACCATGACTTCAGTAAAGTTTTCAACACTGTCATTCAAAAGATCCTCACAGAGGGGTTGACAAAGTATGGGCTGGATGCACAGACAGTGAGGTGAACTGAAAACTGGCTGAATGACCACATCCAGAGGGTGGTAATGAGTAGTATTAAGTCTAGCTAGAGGCCAGTAGCTAGCAATGTACACCAAAGAGCAATGCAGGATCTGGTCCTGTTCAGTTCTTCTTTAATGATCTGGATGGTGGGACTGTGAATACTGTTAGCAAGTGTGCAAATGACACAAAACTGAGCAGAGTAGCTGATAACACCAGAAGACTGCTACCATTCAAAGGCACCTTGACAAGCTGGAGAAATGGGCTGAAAGGAGCCTCATGATGTTCAACATGGTGCAAAGCCCTTCACCTGGGGAGGGAAAACACTGTGCAGCAGCAGATGCTGGGGCCACCCCACTAGAAAGAAAGACCTGCGAGTAGAAAAGGACTTGGGAGTTACAGTAGAGCCAAGAATGTACCCTTGCAGCAAAAAAGACTAGTGGTATTCCAGGCTGAATTAGGCAAAGCATTGTCAGCAAGTCTGAGCAGGTGATCCTTCTCCTTTATTCAGTACTGATGAGGCCATGCCTATGTCCTGTGGTCCCCAGTAGAAGAGACATGGATATACTAGGAGTCCCATGAAAAGCCACTAAAAATATTAGGGAAGTGTAGCATCCTTCCTGTGTGGAAAGGCTGAGAGATCTGGGACTGTTCAGCCTGGAGAAGAGAAGACTTTGAGAGATCTCATCTACGTATACAGATTCCTGAGGGGAGGGTGTAAAGGAGACCGAGCCAGGCTCTTTTCAGTGGTGCCCACTAACAGGACCAGAGGCAATGGGGGCAAACTGAAACACAGGGTGTACTGTCTGAATGCCACAAAACATTTTTGCTGTGAGGTTGATGGCGCACTGGCACGGGCTGCCCAGAGTGGTTGTGGAAGCTCCCTCCTTGGAGATATTCAAATGCCTGAGCAGCTGGATATAAGTAGCACTCCTTGAGCAGGGAGGTTGGACCAGGCATCCTCCAGAGATTGCTTCCAGTCTCAACCATTCTGTGCTTGATTGTCATCTGATAGATATAGGGTTTTGAACTGGCCTTCAAAAGTACCCTCTTTTTTATTAGGTCTTTATTAGATTTTTTTGTGAGATCTTCAACTAGCACTCTCAGGAATTCTACTAGAGTGTCTGTGTTTCTTTTCCAACTTCTTTTCTCTAATAGGTTTTCAAACCAATGCTGCCTGTTTGTGAGCTACCCCAGTTGATGTCTAGTCAATATTTTTACTACTTATTACAAGTAAAATGGCTAGAAAAAATTAGTGACTAAAAGCCAGTGTGGAAAATTGAGTAGCACAGATTGCCTGTCCTGTCTCAGTTCTTTGTGCCACAGAACTGGTCAGCCTATGATTTATTTTTCTTACAAGAAAAGTGACAAAAATGGAAATAATAAATCACTCTAATAATCAGAGTGTAATAAAACTGTGAGATGGAAAAACTATTACCTGCTGGTGGATATAATACTGTGCACTGAGTCAGACTACCAAGCGTCTTTCTTTCATGAAGAGTCAATTTAAAAATACACGATAGAAAAATAGATAGGATAGATAGATCTTAAAATCTCCTTATTTTTCAACAGAAGTGTACAGTTTTCCTCTTTTCTTATTTTCTGCTCTTATGTGAACACAGGCTCACAACTCTATTAAAGCCAATTACCCATAGCATCAGGTCACATCTCACTTATGCTCCATTCCTGGAGTGTGTTTGATTTCTTTTCTCTTTGAACAACTTGTATGAGCTTGCTCATGTTAGCACAATGTGAATATATTGAGGGACAATATACAGAAATCTGATATTAGGTTGTCTTGATCAAAACATACAAAGGGAAATGGTTGCTGGTATCATATATTTATTACATTTATAAGTTTCAACTTAACATAGGTTAAGACTAGGTTTTTTATCAAGAATATCCTGATGGATTTTATTAAATATGTCACGGTTTAGGAATGGTATTCTCCAATTTAGTAGTCCATGCTACTGCTTGCACCCTCTCCGCCTTCAATTGAAAGCACAAAAGGCAAAGATCACAGGTTGAGATAAGAACAATTTACTGGAAATAGCAATGAGATAAGAAAACAAACAGTAACAGCTACAATATTAATAACAAGAGGTATAAGACAAAGAAATTATATACACAGAAAGTCTGTGAAAATGTGGCTGGCTCTTCCCCACCGTGTTTTCTCCCTACCAGAAGGAACTCCCTTCTCCTCCGAAGGGGAAGCCCTTCACTCCCACTCCTGGCAATGACTTGTGGTGGTACAGAATAACCTCCATGGCCACTGGACTCGTTTGGTACTAGCACAGTATTTCTATGTATCTGGATGTTTTTTTCTCTCAGGATATGAGACTGCTGGTTTTGATCTCTTATTTGTTCTTTGTTCTACCTTGAGTCCTCTGAAAGACCTGGTCTCGTAGCTATTTCTTCCGTGCTCTGCTCTTCTGTGTCATGAACATTCATACCCCAGACACCAGGAAGGGTATTCTTCAGGGATTTGATCATATTCCCTTTCCAAAAGAATATCTATGAATTCCAGGCAAGCATGCTTCCTCATCTGAGAAGGGGAAATGCAAATATGCTTAGATCACCTTTGCTTAAATATTCTGCATGAATCTGGGCAGTATTAGAATTGGTAATATTATCCTTCATAGAAAGGAAGAGACAGCCAGACATGGAACATGTTCATGTTCTAGTAATTGCATTCATTTTCATGCATGTGAAACATAATTATATTTATGAAAACATGCTTTCTGATTCATAAATTAAATATTGCAGTCATCTTTCAGACCACATATATATTCATTGGTAACTTTACTAGCTTGTTACCTGCCAGATTTCATTACAAATTACAAAGACGGCTTGTGTGACTGAGGTGACACACTGAACACAGGGGGTCCCAAACTCACACTAAAATTTAAAAGATCCAAAATTATTCAATGCTGAAATTTATAAAAAGGGCAGAAGCTGTGACCACTTAAACTAAGTGTCATGTCCCTGTGATAAGAGTTTGAAGTCCTCTACAGAGAGGAACTCTGAGAATGCTCAAGGCATATTCATTCCCCTGTCTCTTCACAGAGCAGCCATAATGTACATCAGTCACTTCTTCCAAAATATTCAGGCTGGGCAGACACTGAAAACACTTTTATTGGTGCCATTCAGCTTCATCACCAACACTTTTTTTTTCCCCTTGTGTTCAGGAGCCTGACACTTAAAAAGGACATAAGCAATTATTTTTTAACTTTCAATATCTTCTGCAGATACATTTGCTTGGGTGATGTTAGTCACAATTTGCTATTAACTGTAGCATTTAGCACAATCAAGTGAAAGACACCTAATATGGGTAATTATCTATTCTTTTATGCTAGTAAACTTCCCAGACTTGGTGGTGACAGAGAAGAGAAGGAGACCCTAGAATGGATAGCAAAATGTCAAATTGTACATAATTTTACAATTTCTGTTATCCTGTTTGGCAAGCATAAGCATGTAACATGAAAATAAACAATATATTACATTGTTTAGGAAATTGAACATTTCTGCTTTTTAAATTAGAAAACGCATATGCAAAACAAAAATACCAGGCTGACCAAACTCGTCCAAAGTGTACTTTTTAATGAAAATTTGATTGTGAAGCTTCCTTAGTTGTATATATGAGAATCTCATTTATTTTAACTATTTAGCATTACTAATTAAACTGGCCTTAAAATAACAAATCAGACATACAAACTCAAACCCATTGACAAAATAGGTTGTCACTTTTAAATGTAATGTGTCCAAGTTTTCTTTTGATTCTTTATTTCTTCCTTTGGACTGGAGGTTTTTTCATTTCTAGCTTGCAAAAGTTCCTCAGATTTTGCCTGCCAGTAATTATTTTATTTTAATATTATAGTAGTGCTCAGTAATTCACTTGATAGCTAAACTAGAGAATTGTGAAAAGAAAAATAGATATAAAAAATCAGCTCCAGTTCCTTCCTGTGATAGTTTCCAAGACAACTAGACAGGATGGGAAAGTTGAATACAATTTTAAATGCTTTAGATGTGCCAAACTGCAAAAAGAAATTGAATTATTTGTTCACAGGGAAAGGAATGGAATATAACAGAAACAATACTTAATCTCCAGAATCTCCAGTGCTTCCAAGAAAGTTAAAGCAGTAAAATTATTCCACTCTGTTCAGCTCAAGCCATAAGAACACTGCTTTCCATGAAGGTACTAGTTTTGGAACAAGCTCCTTCTTCCAGTATAATTTAAAAATCCCTGGTAGTGTGCTTAACCTAAACTGAAAATAAGAAAGACGCCTTTCAACTTCATATCACATGAATTTATGCATTTAATTTCAGACATTAACTGAATATTAATGGAAGGTCCCAAGGCACACAAATTGAAACTAAAGAAGGCAAAATGGTTTTTTATTATGAAAATGTAAAACCATGTTTAGCTATAACTGAAATCTAAGTATTGATGTAATAAAAACATTTTAAAACCGTAATGTATTTCCTTTGTGTAATTTCAGTTACCAATCTGCAGCATAGAAAGATTAGCCTATCCATACAAAAATGCTCTGCAGTAACTAATGATTTGGTTTGTGAACAGCTTTCAAAGTTTAATTTTAGGTTTTTTTCAATGTCATACTGTAGCAATAAAAAAATTTTTGTTTGCTTCTTTATTTTTCTTACCTATATAAATCTGTTGATGGGTTGGAATTTGCTTTATATGCAGAAACACTCTGAGATCATGTATCACTTCTTTTCTTTCTGGATGAGTTTCAAACCTAGACTTTTCTTACTAGGTACCTGGGTGGAACAGATGTATGACTGTAGGTTTTTTCAGCTTTGATATAATCCTGTGTGTCACCAAAGTTTCCTTCCAAAAGTATTCCAAACAGTTTTAATCATGTATTACATTTGGCTTCCTGTAGAAAATCATCCTTTTGTTTTTATTTTTTTTCTGTGGGGCAATTTAATTGACCTGAAAATGTCAGTTCAACAGTATGACATCACCTGTAGGTAACAAGAGTAACAAGTGTTAGCAGGTGCCAAAAATCTATTATAATCAGAAGCAAGAAGGTATCTCTTGCATTTGGGAAAGTGCCCACTTTTTATTTAAATATTCTTAGCTTTTGAAATATGATCTTAAAAGCCTCCAAAGCAAAGTCTGAAGCAAAACAACCAGCCTCACAAACTATCTTCAAAAATTTTGGAGAGCAGTCAAGTATTCTTGAGTATAATTTTATTTACTTTTCAGTTGGAATGAAGTGATAAGATTCAGCAGGCAAAAATATATCTTTTAAACTTTTTTTTTTTAAAGGGGTACATGTTGATCTACTTTCCTTGGTGTAGACTTGGAAACAGTAAGAGATAAACTGCAGTGGCTGAAACTTTATAAACTATTAATTGTACTCTAGTGATCCAACCAGTCATACTATAATTTGCCTAAATCTGTTACCTAAATCCCTATGTGGATAGGAAACAAGTAACAAGGCATCTTCCAATTTAATGTTATTTATTTCATATTCTTTAAAATACACCCCATATTGGCACAAACCCAGATTCAGCAATTAAGGTAAAAGGAGGGTGTGAACTGTGTGAAAGATGGTAGAAATTTTATATCTGTTTGTTCTTGGTCCATTGTGTATGTGTCGTTTCCTGTATGCTTTGTTTAAGAAGGTGTGGCGGGGCAGTAGGAAGAAGGGCTGCCAGGTTGTGTGCTCCTGCTGTGGGTGGGCACGGCAGAGTGTCTTGGAGACGGAAAAAATACTCTGAGAGCAAGTGAGTATGCTCAGCTAGGAAAAATTTCTGCAGTGCAGACAAAAAACTAAGACACATAGCAAGGAAGGATTCTCTAATGCAAGAGAAGTCTTCAAAAAGGAGGTGCAACAAAGATCAGAAGTAATTAAAAGATTAACTGCAAAAGGCGCAAAGACAGTAGCTGTAGAGGGAGGGGAAGAAAGAAGGAAGGAAGACAGCAGTGAATCCTTTCAAGTCTTCAATCTTGACCCACTCAGAACTTTATTTTTATTCTATTTATGTGATGTAGCTTAATTTGTGCATTTTCTACAGAAAATCAGTCATACAGGTAGGAAACCTGTTGGCTGGTCACATCATGGAAACTGAAGAGAAAAGAGAATTTAATCTCAAAGTAATGGCTGGCCCGGAGCTAACACAGATGCTTTGTTGGTAGGCCACATACTGTATAATTAGACCCTCATATTGTGCTTATCTCCAAAAATCAACAGCAACAGGTCAAGCAAGGCCTAGAATTTAAGCTCACATCCTAAAAGGACATCTGATCTCTTCTTATTTTGCAGCTTTCAGAAAGCATTGACAAAGTTCTGGAAAGTACAGAGCAACCAATGCAGTCTGAAGGACAAATATGAAAGCTTATGCAAAGTTACCTGAAGTGATCCCTGGTGGGTTTTTCTTTGCTTCCTGCTGGTCTCACTGGCTCTGTGAATGCTTTATCCACCTTGGAATGAGGAATAAGTGTTCTGAGAAAAATGTCATTATTCTTTACTTGATCAATTTGAGGGCATTTCAGAGAATCTCACTGTGAAAGCATTCACATGGCAGTAAGACATTTTTCTCCTGGAATAAGCCTCTAAAAAAACCCAGAAATTGTGGTAAGTCTGAAATATGTAATTTATTCTTGTCTTGATATTCCCACCCTTCAATGCCAAAGATTCAACAAGGAAATAGGTTGCCAAAATGCAAAATACATTTCAAGGAGGTATAGGAGGCTAATTGATGCTCTAAAGCATGGAAACTGTAGCTAATACACACTTTCTGCTAGATAAGAATATTTAGGAACTGCATTAGTAAAGAGTTACAAATCTGGTTACGCACTTCTGAATCCAATTCTTTGCTTCCTGTTCAGTATTGCATTATTTATCTGATGAATAGTTCAAAGGAACAAATCATTCATTTTAATTTCCATTCATTAAAAGATGAATGAGTTTAGAAAAACTGTTAGCTTTTTAACATTGTTTACTCAAATATTGCGTTATTCAAATAAAATTAATAAAGAGATAGTATGAGTACTACTGTTACCTTTTATTACTAACCTATTTTCATTTGTTCAGATTTCTCCTATTGATATCTTATGAAAGAACTGTGTTAATGAAGAGTTTAGTGAAAATCTAATTCCATGTCGTCAGTCCAAACTGCATTTATTGCTATTATTTTTTCACTGAATTTGAAAATGAATATTTGTGTGTACATTTCAGGTATTTTCATGCTTTGCTAAATCCAGGTGCAGTCTGATCCCAGAAAATTGCTGTACATGCATCAATATCCACATCATAAGGATTAATTAGTAAAGCTAAAATAACTGGAGAATAATATCTGAGAAATTAAAGTAATATGAAAGAGATCAGCCAGAGATGAAAAACTGTAACTAAACCATTAGTAATCCTCTAATTCAGGAGGTGTTCTGAGAAAGATGAGTCAAGGGCTTTGAAATTAAGGTAAATAAGGCTTAGCTTTTAAAGCAACTATTTCTTCATCAGTGTTAAGTAATGTTATCAAGCCATAGCATGAAAGAGTGTGGAAAAACGTATCAAAATCTAGAAATCTATCGATTCTGAATTTTAAATTCCACAGAAGTATGCAAATGAGAATGTACTTTATTTCACTCCAACATACCAAGCATCTGTTACTGGTACATGAAGAAATGACTTATCAAATCTATTTTAACTGAGAGAACATTTGGTATTTCTGCTTGTCAGTGAGTCCAAAAGCTTTCAAAGTCATATTCATGACCCCGGGAGTAACTCAGTTGATTAGAGCCCGGTGCTAATGATGCCAGGGTTGTGGGTTTGGTCCCTGTTTAGGCTATTCACTAAAGAGATGGACTTGATGATCCTTGTGAGTCCATTCCAACTCAGAATATTCTGTGATTCTGTGATGTTTTTTTCAATCCTTGTTTTTGTCCTGTGAAGAGAATAGTTTTAGAAAATAACTTCTCTGTTTCTATCAGTTCTTCTTTACAGAGTTCTAGACACATCAATCCAGATGTATGTTTGCTTATTGTTCAGGTTCTGAAGATATAATTCTTCTCTGCTCTTGGATAATACCTTTTGGAAAGTAATGTAATACAGATTGATTATAAAACATAAAATTTTTCCGCAAGATGCTAAAAAAATGAGAAAAAATAATATTAATTATGTCTGTGATTTTCAATCTGACAGTTTCTTGGAGAAGAAAACAATATCTGAATATTACAACACATCTACAAGCCAGTCCACATGCTTTTCATCTTCCATTTGAAGGTCTTTATTTTGAGTTTGTTTGTTTGAATTGTTTTTGATTTGGAAAGGCAGCTGTATGATACCACGGCTTATTTCTCAGTTACGTGGATTTACCTGGCAGTTTCCATTGGCTAGACATTCAAGTGCTGGTACACAAAGAGAGAGAGGGAAACATGGAGGTCTTAAGAGATGCAAGTGGTTACGTAGAGCCTCGAAACCTAACTGGGGAAAGGGTGGTTCTTGAGATGAAATCCAATGCAGAAAACTCATGACAGAGTCCTGTCTCTTGAATATCAGCTTTCTGCAGTAGCATCCCAGCTACTCTGGAAAAGAAAATGCTTCACCATGAATTTTCAGTGCATCTTTTGATCTGTGTACCATTTCTTGACAAATAAAAGGCTATTTATGAACTCTGCAGATGAAGTATGCATGTATTTGTTATCCTCCAAAACACAACCAAAGCAGAACCTTAGAAGCTCTGAGAAATTTCAAGGTATTGGATCCTCAGTGTGAGGTCAAAATGTCTTAATAATAATAAAAAATCTGAATGTTTGCTAATTTATGTGTAGATATTTGGGATACTAAGTTTCATTAAAGATTATTTTAATAAAAATAATCCACATTTAATATCTCCATTTAAAAATGAAAAGTAGAGAATTTTTAAAATGCAACTTTAATTGAAATAATATTCTTATTTATTACAGTAATAGTGTTCAGTAAAAATACTCTCTGGTACATGATATCAAGACATTATCAAAACCCACATAAATAATTAACAGATTTCTTTCACCCTTTGAGCAATGCTCACATTAGGTTTCTCTTCAGCTAGGATTATGGCTCCATTAAAAACTGTCTGCCCGAGTGGTTCTAAAACTGCTGCAGAGATGAATCTGTAACATTATGTGATATCAACTACATTATCATAAAGAAGCAGTAAGAAGTAAATAGATAGAATGATAGTCTATCATGCGAAGGACACAATCAGCTTAGAAAGGACTCGAAGAAACCAATACTCATCTGGGTTGTTCTTTTCCAAGTGCTGGATTTTTCACGGAAATGAATTTCTGAGTTCTAAATCACTCAAATGAAAGTGCTTTATCCTCTCCCGCTGGGACTTCTAGTTATTTCCTCACCATTCATTTGTTGTGATGCCCAGCCTAAATTTACTTTTTCTTAGTTTCATACCATTATTCTCAGTTATTCTGACAGTTTCTAACAGAGAACTTTATGAAACTGTTCCAAGATTTGTTTAAAAGAAAGAATAAACTTTTTTATATGCCTGTGCTAAAAGTGCCAATCTTCACACTGTTTCCATACCGTACAGATGATCTCTGAAATTCTCTTCTTAAATACATTAAATTGCGTGATAATAAGATATCTGCCTGCAGCCTCACACACATGCATATGTTTACACACCTCCATATAATTTTAGAAGTCCAAGTATCCTTACTGCCTCATAATTTTAAGGTAAATACAACTTTCTTCAAAGAACTTATGAAAGTAAATGTCTGTAGATAGAAAAGAATGAACCAATGTAATTATATTTTTCTTTGCAAAGGAACAAAAGATATGAAATCTTCTCTTGTTCATATCTAAGCTCATTTGGTGAAACTGGATGTGAATGTTATTTACTGTCTCTTTGCAATGCTTGAGCAGTATATACAGAAGTAAGGGAGACTTGCTAAGAATATGCCAGGAAGATCACTGGCATAGAAAAACATGGACAGTTATTGAATGTTTGCTCCATTCAGAAGATACTTGGGACTGTTTTGTCACGCTGTGGCTAGAAATGAAGGCAAAGCCAGTTTACGGCTGTTATTTGATGCCTGGTCTTAAAAAAACATGCAATGTGACTTGCAGTTCCTTGGGCCTTATTTTTCCTTTTAAGTATCTGTTTACTCTAACAAGTTCTTGGTAGTTATGTTATGCAGAGTGATTTATTTCTCTTGCACTCTTTCCTGTTGTACATATGATTTCAGTTTGGGTGGAATTCTTTGGTGGAATCCCAAACTTTATATTAGCTAAGCCAAACTTCACATTAATTTTCAAAAAACTGAAGTTTGTTGCATGAAAACACATTTAAGCAATTATACAATTCTATGTGGTTAATACAATACATTATACTTGTATAACTAAACTTTGGACAATGAAAGCATTACATATTTGAAGAAGGAGTTTTGATGTTGAAGTTTAAGTTGGAAGAATATATTTTGAATCCAAGAGAGCTAAATGTATTTTGTGAATGACATATACACTGTTTGAAAAGAGGCAGTGTAGGCTAAAGTATTTTAAAGTATTATTATGTAGGCTAATAATTTACATAATTGCCTTTTATTTTTGTGGTAATCCTCTAAGACGAAGACAGTCATAATTTCTCAAAACTACGTTGAAATTAATAAACAACAAATAATAAATTAGATTTCTCATTTGGAATGAAACAAAAACTGAAGTTTGCAAGGAATTAATCTCTAAAATAACGAATTAATTAAGAGAATGTGTCAACATAATACCTGCTTAACTATAAATTTCAGCATAAATTTGTAATTTTGTAGAGGCTTAACTTTCAGTCTCCACTGTTTCTAGATTCCTTTTAAATTGCCATCAAGAGTGACACAAAGATGATATTACTCCCCTGTAGCTTCTCTCTTTTGATATAGTGCGATGTCTTACAAAGCATTTAAGCTTCTACACAAATGTGCATAACCTTGGACAATATTTAAAAGCTATGAAAAATCAGATCAGAATATTATAGAATATGTATAAACATGCTAATGACTGCACATCCAAACTTTCACTCCTTGAATAATGCAGAAGAAAAATTTAGAAAGCAGCAAGTGTTTAGAAGAACACAACAACACAAAACCACAAAGACCACACACACAGCTTCCTGGCCCCTCCCCTTACCCCCATAAAAAGCCCCAACAAATAGCAGCCATCTCTAGTTTCCCCCTAGTAGGCTTGTAGTGTAGGAACAGAAAATGTTGACTGCTCATCTTGTGTAATCTTCAGTGTGCTAGAATCAATATAGCTTGCAGAATTCTTTACTGAAAAAATAGTTCAGATCAGCTGTTGGTGTCTCCGAAGCATTCAGCTGATCAGGCTACTTCTGTCTTGATACACCTTTCTTCTAGATTAACCATTCAGGTCCTGGACTCAAGAATGAGTCAGTTTGATCTTCCATCAGAATAAAAAATTGCAAATTATGTTATCTGCTTTTGCTCCTATTTCTTGCAGAATACTTTTTCTCGTTACAAGAATGACAAAAATTACCATAAAAGGTAGACTTTTTCCCTCACTCATCTTTAATGCATCGTCTGTGTTAGATGATTCTACATTTCTGAGGCTTTTTTTGATCACAGGCATGATAATTTCTTACAATGTCAGAATTTCTGTAGGAACACAGCTCTTTTAGGGCACAAAAAGTTTCAAAGAGCAAGCTATTTTCACTTCAGTTGAGCAAAAAATTTGCCCTCAGCAGCAAAGGTGAATCATCAGGCTATCTATTAGATGTTAACATATATGCCTCTACAGGTAAAGTAAATTAAAACTAATGCATGCCACAACTCACTCAAAGGGCTCTTTTCACTTACGACTTTGCTCTAAAAAATAGGTGAGGGCTGAAACAAAAGCAGGTTGAATAAATTCCACCCCAACAGTGGTGGTTTGCTCAGTGTTTAGGGAAGTGTGGGGCGGTGCAGGCTAACAGAGAATGGACAGCTGTATTTGTTCTGGAGATAGAGTACACTTCAATCCACAGAGCCTGGTGACTCTCGCAACGTGCAAGTTAGGCACTGAGGCTTTTTCTTCTTCTGCCCCTTCTTTAGGCAACACAAATATTTCTACATTATGCTGTTTCTGCTTCAATGGTGTCAAAAGCTCAGAGCCCTACATGAGAAATGTACATCTCATGAAATGTATATCTCATGTAGCCAGAATGAAGACAGCATGTTAAGATAATCATAGAATCAATTTAGTATGTCAAATTATATGAGCAAGAGAGAAGAGCTTTCAAAAATATTAACACAACAGGTGTATCATGGCCTGGATGTGCCTGTACAGGGGCACACACTTATGTTTTAGTGGCCGATTGACTTAATTTGCTTTTATGTTGAACATAAGCTTAATAGCCGTAGAACAAATGAATTTAGTATTGTTCTGAATGAATCCTTAATATTATAGCCACAGAACTCAAGGCTGGAAGGGATTTGTGAATGTGATATAGTCCCATAGCATTTAGACCAGGTCATTCTGGGTATTGTCTAGTTTAACCCTATTAACGTTACTGTCTCAGCGGACATGGAGAAAAAGTCAAATAAACTTTATACAATCCTCTGTTGAAAGGACTTTTCTGCCTATAAATTACCCTTGCCTTAGAAGCAGAATCTGCTAACAGCAAGTGGGTGTACTAAAATACAACAAAACTAATGTTACTGCTTCTGATGTTGGTATTTATGTAGGTGCAATGCAGATGGTGTAGGCAATGGGATTGTTTTTCAGCTACCTTCACATTGCATACTAAGATTTTTATCCTGCTAAAAATATTTGTTTACTTAAACTGTACCGGATTCAAAATTCACAGGAAGTGATTCTACTGCTTTGAATATACTCTTTTAGTGACATTTTAGATACCCTGGGCATGGGTATTTAACCCAGATACAGGGTTATTCTCCCTATCTTCTGCTACAGGTCATATTCTGCTGTGTACTTCTAAAATATCCTACAGTCTCTAGGACAGCCCTGAATCGGTCTGCACAGGAAGCTGAATGCCTCCATTCTTTTTAAGGATTAATCCCCAGCAGGCAGCCAAGTCCCATATAGCTGCTCACTCACTCTCCACAAGTGGAATGGGAGAAAGAACTGTAAGGGTAAAAGTATGAAAACATCTTGTTGGAGATTAAAGCAGGTCAATATGGAAAGCAAAAGCTGTGTGCAGAAGCAAAACAAAGGAATTAATTTATTTTTTTCCCACAGTCATGCAGGTGTTCAGCCATCTCTGGGAAAGCAGGGTTCCGTCACACATAACCATTACTTGGGAAGGCAAACACCACTGACCCTGTGTCCCCTCCATATTTCCCCAGCTTTTGTTTTTGAGCACAACATCATATGGTATGGAATATCCCTTTGGTCAGCTCCTCGAGCAGCCCCAGCCTCCTCGCTGGTGGGGCAGTTTAAGGAGCAGTAAAAGCCCTGACTCTGTGTGAGCACTGCTCAGCAATAACTAAAACATTCCTGTGACATCAACACTTCTTTCGTCACAAATCCAAAACAAGCACCATACAAGCTACTATGAAGAAAATTAACTCTATCCCAGCCCAATCCAGCACACTTAGTAAAAGTTATAACTTATGGTTGAGTAGCCAACTTATACATAACTTACAACAGAGTTAAGAGATCCAGAATGGGATTCTCGAGAGTCATCGGAGCAGAGCTGTCCTAAATACTCTTCTTCCCTCTTTCCTTTGCTGTTCTGTGCATAGTGGAATCCTCCTGGGTTGTCAGAAGTGCATAGGACACTCAATATTCTTTCCAAGGAGGTAAAACTGATACCAAAACCCTTACACAGACACCTATTTTCTGTGTGAATTTTCAAAGAATTGTGCAGCTTTCTTTTTGTACCATGCCTTGTGTTTTCAGAGAAAAGTGCAAGCACTATCTTTGCTGCATGTATTTAACAAAATCTGCAAGATCCAAATGTTTTCATTATTTTTTGCCTATATGGAAAGCATTAGTTGAGTTGGAAAAGTTTTTTTATATGAGGTTTTTTTCTTATCAATCACATAATAGGTGGAGTTTTATTTGTTGGGCTTGGCTTCATTTATTTTATTGCTTGAAATTTGAGCTGCCGAAAACAGATTATTACCCAAGAAACCTCAGCCTTTATTTATAATCAAAAAAGTTTCTAGCCTTCCAGACTGAATATTAATTGCAAGATAAGCATTCCCAGTGAGGCACAAAACCAAACAAGCTCACTAACCTTGACATGTGCTCTGTTCCAAATCTCATCATTTGGGTGGGGTGGGCACAAGGTGTGGTGCTAAAATAACTTGAGTGCCTTGTGGCTGACAATACTGAATTGAAACCTCACAAGAAGAGTTTACCCACATCACGCATTAAACCTTATTTGTGAACAAAAAATATTTTATATTAGCATATATACTTTACGGTAATTATCCCTACTAAGCTGCAGCATGCTCTTTAAGTTTGTTAGTCATCTTTTTAGACAGATCTCTGGCTTCTTTTTTTCTATCTGGCTCATATAGAAAATTCTGAATTTTACTAATGGGATCATCAGGGACCTCACTCCCACCTTACACTTCACTAATATGACAAGCACTTCTGTTCTTACTAGAATGAATGAATAAGCAAAAATGTAGAAGCCATTCACAACATTTATATAACTTTGAATAATTATTCTGCTTTCTGAAAACTTAGTCCCAACTCTTGGAAATTCAAATCAGGCTTTTGGGATGTCGTATTGTGTTCTGTTATGCATTGCCTTTCCTGAGGTAACTTCCTTCCTGTGGGATAGTTATCAGCACTGTGCATGCTGTTCCTGGTGGGGCGTTATCATCATTTGAGTACTGTGATACTACTGTTGTTTGTTTTAAAGAGCTATTCCCCTGTCTTGCAGTCTTTAATACCGTGCTTATTTGCTGTTAAGATTAGAAACTAGAAGGTAATGTCAGCTTTATCGTACAATTAATTGACTGCAATACTTGAAATGCTCAATATAGGATAAGAGAAAACGAAACCCTAATGAAAAGTTGAAACTGAAGAAAAGTAGACATACATAGCATACTGAATACAATAATATGTGCTTCTCTAATTTTTTTCAATTTTAAAGTACCCTCAGAATTAGTTACTTAAATTGTAATGTCATCTTCTGAGGACTATCCAGGTGTTCTTGAAATTCAGACCACATATTGAACATACAGATTTTTGTTTTCTTCACTCTGTGAAATTAATTAAAACATATCACACAAATGATGAAATAAACGGTAATCATCTCTCTCAAAATTAAGATATGCAGTGAGTTTTCTTTTTCATTTTCTCAATTGCTAAACACTTTTTCTTTCGATCCAAAGAAAAAATTCAAGAAAATTCGTAAAAGAGATTTGTTACTTTGGATAAATCTGCATTTGGGTTTCATTCAGAAATCTGTTAGCTGTCTTTGGTTTTCAGTTAAGATCACTGAATTTCTAAAGATTTTTTTAGTCTCCAACTCAGAATACTTGATTTTCAAAATAGACCTTAATTGAGTCCAATAAAGCTTCACAAAACCTTTGTAAAAGTTTCTACTTGACAAGTGATACTTAAATGCAAGAAGAAGATAGGAGTTTAATATGAGATCAATTTACAAATGAAAAGCTGAATCACAAGTTTTTCATGTCTCAAACAGTGAGGACAAATATAAAAGTATAATGTAAACAGGAGGAAAAATTGAGTAAGGAGGTAATGGGGAGTGGATAATGCTGAGAAGGTCAAAAAGTTTTATGCGTCAGATTAACGCAATTAAGGACAAATCAAAAGGATAAAATTCCCCCCCAGAATTCTGTTACCTAGAGGAGGAAAAAAAAAAGGCTAGAGAATGTTTTATAGATGAGAACCTATATAAAATTAATCTCAGAATTATGTCTGAAACAATCTCAGAGTCAAGAATTATATTTTTTGAGGAACAAAGTGGTGAGTGACATTTTTTGGAGGCTGGAAAATTGAAATACATTCCGTCCCTTTAAAAAGTGGGAAAAGGGAGAAGAAGAAAACTGTAAGCTGAATATGGAAAAATACTTGAAAATTGTCAAACTGTTTGCAAGTTCCTAGAAAAATATAAGCAAAATAATAGCCAACAGTGGTTTGGCCCCACTTGTTGCTGTACAGCTGTTGCATGACATCTTCAGTAGGCAGTGGACAAAGAATAATAGAACTACACCTAAATTCTCACAAAGATATTGACATATTAAAAGAAAAAAAAAAAAAAAAAAACAAAAAAACTGACATCTGACAAGGCTTCTAATGGTAATAGTCTAAATGAAATTGTTTAGTGGTGGGTCCATTATTACCTGGATGGTCACATCTGAAAGTATTATTAGTGTTTCAAGACAGAATAATACTTGCAGTGAATCAACCTTAAAAATACATTCGTCCAGGAGGTACACTAGCTAATATTTTAATTAATGAGAACTACTTTCATTGTTCAGATATAGAATTGGGAGAAAAATTACGTATAAAGACACAGAGACCAAGCTATACTTTGTAAAGACAGGTGGTCTGCGTTTAGGTGGTAATTCAGAGCAAAAGTTGTTTGGGGAGGATGCTAATAGCCTGTTGTTCAAATTTATATGTTACACGTGAATAACCCATTTCATGCTGTTGTAAAAAAGGGAATTATACTTAAGACATTCACATAATGTATTTTCACTGTCATATGTAATATATAATTTGTAGTCTCTGTGTTGTAATCGTTGTACTTCAAGCTTAATGTGGACCAAGTGGAAAAAGTGGAAAAAAATAGTCAAGAATGGTTGAGGGTTTAAAAAACAATGATTTTTTAGAAAAGACTGGGCTACTTGGGTTCTTTAGAGTCTGCAAAGACAAAAGAGAAGCACGTTAATAGCATTCGAGTACATAAAAACTGCTTCAAAGAGTAAGGGAAGAATCCCTTTCTTATGTTCATGATCAATAGAAAAAACTGAAGAGCTTAAATTGCAGCAGGAGAGATTTACATTACTCATTGAAAATTTTAATGTTAGACAAGCATCTTTCAAGTTAGCCCCAGACATAATTACTTGAGAGAGGAAAGGAAGAATAACTAAGCAATTTCTTGAAGTCCCTTCCAGCATTCTTTGTATGTTTTTATGTTCCTCCTCTGAGGAGCAGAAGCTCTGGGGCTCAAAAGACATTTCTTTTCTGAGTTCTTTTATGCTATCCCTGGGCGTTATGCACAAAATGGGGCTGTGATGAAGTAGTGCAGTACCAGCTTAGAGAAACAATATATTGCAAGTTATACTCTCCATAACAATTCAAAGAGTCAGTAGTTGTATAGAAAGCTTCATTTGTATAATAAAGAAAACACAGAATCTTTCAAAACTGGCAGTTTTCCCTGATGTATTTTTTTACCTTTCTCATGAAAAATAATTTTACAAGTCACAGGTTTAATCAAAATGTGAGCAGATGCTCACATTTTTACAGCTACTAGTAATGAAAACAGCATAGCTTTTAACAATTTTAGGAATAAATCCTGTAGAAAACAAATAATTACCATCTTCAAATGTAATTTGATAGTATTTATCAGCTTTATCAGATATCCCCAACAAACACACATGATGACTATGAGGCAGACAACATTAATAACTTTATGTACAAAAAAAAATAACCATGAAGGCAGTGTGAACAGGCATTAAGTACCATTTTGTGTGTGCCGACAATGTCTGCAGTGCAGTTTTGATAAAGTACTGACATTTGGGTTATTAGTACCTGCAAATGCAGATGTAGATTTATAATTTGGAGAGTCCCATTTAGAAGAAAGACACAAGGTTTTTTTGCATTAAATGATTCAATACATAAAACTCTACAAAGACAAAGACCAAAAAGAGAAAAAAAAGGGTAGTAGTTAAAATGATTGGAGTATCTTGATAAAGTTTTGGGTGATAACATTTAATAATAATGAGTTTCAATGACTCGGCTATGATTTAAATGAATTAATAGTTTCTTCTCTCTCTCTGAAGTTAGTGTTTTACAAATGGTGAAGAAATACAATTTATCAAATATTTCTGGACAGTAACGGTTGTTTTGGGAGTTTCAGGAGTTTAAGCACTCTTAAGAAGGATCATTTTTGTAAGATGGATTGTGACAATCTGGATCCCTTGATGGAATTGGAACACCTGAAAACTGATAAATCCAAACTCACAATTGCTTTCCAAAATTCTGAATTAATGAGCTATGTCCTAGAGACCTCACTAACGTGATCAAATGATCACATGCTGAGTGATCAAAAGAGCATGGAAAGGTGAATTTTAAATGATGAGACAAATAGGAAGAGCAGTTAACGCATTTAAGTAATGTGTCTGAGAAACGTATCATATCTCTTTCTCCCACAGGCTGGCCGTGAAAACTTATTGATAAATACAGTTTTGTATACCTCATGCAAAATTGCTAAATACTTAATGCATATTAATTATGCAATTGTAAATATCTAATTATAAAAAATGGAAGTAAGTCTTGTTTCTAAAGCTACAGATCTTACAGCACTTTTTAAAACAACCCATATCAAGTTATTTTAACTGTGGAAAAGAAGGTCTTGCAAATGGTAAATCTAAAGCATGAACAAAATGTAGGATTATATTTACGCTTGAAAAAGATATAGGATTCAATACCTGTTGTGTTCTCAGATAGACAGTCCTACATTTAGCGCTGCCCTAACCTCCAACAGAATCCTCACTAAACTGAGGGTGGTTGGTCTGCCATAGGAAAATGAAGAAACACTACAGTCATCTCAATAGACCTGCCCATCATTTAAAGGGAAATTTCATTTGCATAGTATCTGTTTGCACTCGCCTCAAAAGGCTTTTTTTATACTACTACATGTTTTAAGAACAGATAAATTCCTCATTTTCTTCACAAAGAATTAATAGACTGAAACTAAATGACCATACTGAAATAAGTCTTTGCAAATAATTGAAAAATTCAGATTTAATAATTCATGGAATGATGAAAGATTAAAAACAGAATAACCAAAAATTACTCAGAGTAATTAGATGTTGCTCTAAGAATGAAAATCTGTACCGTGGAGGCAGTAGTTTCTACAGGGATCAGTTAGGAACTATTCCATTAAACACGGAGAATTAAAACCAGCCTGATATAAATTAACACACTGAAGAATAAGGGGGTTGTTGAAGATAAAGAACACTGTGGGGGGTCCTTAGTCTGGGTTTTAATGATGTGGTATTTTTTGTCTGAGTGTATATTTTTCAATATATTTCCTTTTTCTTTGCTTCTGAAGATAAATGTTTCCGAATTAGGAGCTGGTTTCTTGTGTGGTTTGACTCCATTGCTTGTTTGCTTTCTCAAGCAGAAATTATTTGTAAATAAGTGGCAGAGAACTTACTTATGGTTAAGGAATATTTAAAAAGGTACAGAGAGGGAGGAAAGCTCACCTTTTCGAGTGTTCTGCTCTCAAAACTGTGTCTGAGTTGTTCAGGCCTGTTTAAGAAAATACTGCTCTAATTTACTGAAGCTACCTATGTCCTCCAGAGCTGAAAGACAAGTGTTGGCCAGTGCTCTCTGTATTTGCATTGGTCATTCCTTTCACCTTGGCAGCAATAAGTGTAATATGAAGATTAGGTCAGTTGTCAGAGTATTTATTCGTGCTGGCTGCGCAGTCAGGTTGTGGTCAGGAAGGCAACAGTATATGCACGGCCCATCTGCAGCCTCTGCAGTCAGTGGGATGATTTCTATTTCCGTAATGCACTGTTGTGCCGATTCCCTGCACAGCATCTTCTTACAGGAAAGTTTTTCAAAACAAATTGTCAGTATTTCTCAAAAGGAAAGAATTATTGTTGTCAAGTAACTATCTAAAAAGACAAGACCATAAGGAGTGAATAATGAAAGCTCATTTTTGGCATATGTGAATTTCAAGTTCATGTTGGAAACTATTCCTGCATTACTAATCAACTAATAACTTAATGTCTTCCAAGTATGTGTGTTAATAAAGACCCTGGGGAGGTAAACAAAAGAATTATGCCTTTTCTTTTGCCCGAGAGAGCCAGGCTTACAACAGAACATATGCAATTCTGATACGCCACAGTGGAAGAGGGAAAAGATCCTGAGTAACTGTGGTTTGTATCTTCAGTCTATCGGCTCTTACGCTTGGCAACTGCAGTCTTCAGCAACACAAGAATCTCAAACATTTAAATAGAGGACAATGGAGGCTGCTCATCACTGTATTTCAGTTGATAGCTCTCTGACATATGCTAAACAAGAGGTCGAGCAGTAGGATTCATAAGGGTCCTTTATATTCTTCTTAATTTAAGAGTTTATGAAATCACACGTTATTACTTATCCTAGAACTGGGGTCATTCAATATTCTTAGTACTAAACAGAATAAATCACCCTAGAAGAATCTTTAGTCAAGTCTTGGTTGAAACACGTCTAGCAAGAGAGCAGGTTTGACTTCTAAAATGCAAAGCTGAGACCATATTCTGTAGAATAAACTCCCTCTGCTAGAACTTCAATAGCAGCTAATTGCAATCTCCTGAATCAATAAAACCATCCTGGGTTATATCAGCTGAGATCCTCTTCCATGTTTATTTAGAATCTGTTTATGTATCCTTCCGTCAGGCAGAGCTTCTGTTTAAAATGGTTATTTATTTTTTCCAGCTTGGTTTACCTAATAGGTATTAAAAATAGAACTGTTGGTTTTACAGCTCGTCTTTAATTACATAGATATTTTTAATGAAATGCCTTTCTACAACTTTTTATCCCATATTTTCATTAGGCTGTGCTGAACAGTTTCTCTGGGGTAGGTACCCACCAGAGATGTAACCTGCTAATGCCAATCATTGTAATGAATCTACTCCATTCTCAATGGAGTTTTCCTATCTCTAGAAATATTGCACTTCATTTAAATTGTGCCCACTGAAAACACGTATTTCAGCTCAAGGACCCAGAGGCATTGTTTTCACCCTCAAATATGGATCATTCCAGTCCTTAAGATGCGAACAGCTCTCCACCCTTAGAATTTCAGCAGTATTATTTTTTCAGGGTTTCAATTTCAAGCTGTCTGGAGCAGCGCTGTCCAAGATGTGCCTAGAATATTTCAATAACTGTTGAAAGAAATGGGTTAGTTAAAATGGACCAAGTCCATAATGAGTTAAATTATTTATGGATTTTCTGGTATTACAATTCATTAACAACTTTCAATAGTACATATAACTGTGTATCTAAGTTTTTGAGTCAGAAAATCATGGAATTAACTTCATTTTAGGGGAAAGTGTTATAAAAAGTGAAAAATATCTTTGTGGTTTTTTACATTAGAATCTTTCAAGGCAAGTAATAGAAGCACTTGGATACACTAGGATTTGATTTTCCTTTATCAGGATGATATTGGAAATAGGCTATTGAAGATAGCTGACTGGAATACTTGATATTCTGTGGCAAATCTAATGGAAAGTGGGAAGTTAGGAAATATTAGGGAAGAAATGGAGTTCAAATCAAATTACTTTTTATAGTATATAAATCCATAGTTCCTGCCCTTTGAATCATGTATACAGGAATAGCAATCACATCCAAACTTTATGTAAAAAAATGGGAAAAGATGACAGAAAAGTGAATCCAATGGGTTACATATCATGTAGTATATACCTGCAGATCATGCAGTCAACACCAATGTAATTTAGTGTATCCAATTATATATGTGTAAGGTGTGTAATTGATTTGTGACTAATTGCCAGTCTAAAGATGTCGTTACTTTAGTTAATATTTATTATGCTTTGCTCAAAACTCTATAAATATAGTTTTTTAATATGATATTTTGCCTACTTTTGAGGGAGAAGGGGGAGAAACGGCAACAAAAATTTAGAGGAAGGTATATATCACTCTTAAGATTTTATGAAGTCAGCATCTGTCATGAGCTAAATGTATAACAATGTGTTTAAAATATAGTCCAGTAATACATTCCTTGTGAATGTAATGATAGTAAATTTTTAAAGGAATAGGCACAGTTTGCTTATTCTGTCTAATTGTTTTATTTTAAAAATGACAACAAAAGGAATCAAGACAGTTTGTATAACAGGTCAAGATGTGTCACAGATCACTTGCCTAAATATGGGCATTTGATTTGTGCCTCATATCCTGTCTGTTAAGTTAAGCACACTTAACTGTGTATAAATGGTGCTTTTCCTTTTCGATTATATCCAAAAGGTCTCAATCCCTGTAGAAATCTATCCATTGTGTACCAAAACGCCCACTTCCTGATGTCTGACCCTGCAGATGAGCCTGAAACCTTATACCAAGGCTTTATACGGGACTCAGGGAAAGTTAAGTACATAGAAATGGTGTCCAAAATCTTCAGCTGAGCTAGTAAGTATGGAATACTGGGTGTAAAAATGTGCCTTCAGCCTTGGAAGGCATTCAGTCAAAAAGTGGGACTCTGTATCACAGTGTTTGAATATATGAGATCAGTTTCTGATTCCTGCTTTGACTTGCCTTACCCTGAAATGTCACTGAAACTAGATTTCTACCAGAATTGCGAGATCTCATTTTCTCATCTATACGAGAGAGCTTCTATCTCTAGTTCCCTTTCTTTGTTTCTGGCTTAATGTTTCTTCCACGTTTCCTTACGGTGGCTAGGTTTCAGCAGGAGCAGAGCTCGGAAGGTAAGGAACAGTTCATATTGGGATACAAGTAAGGTTTTGATGTGAAATTTGCACTGTCTCTTGAACTCTACAAAACCAGGGCATTTCTGGGCACGTAAAAAAGCAAAATTTCAGGAGCCCAAGGAATTTGCAGATAAAAATCTGCATCTTCTAAAGAGACGAATTTCCTCCAGGGCTCAGTGCCAGAATAACAGGGATTTTCAGGATGTTAGTTTCAGTTGTGAGTATTTAAACTGTGCCCAAACCATACATTTTAATTGATTCAGTGAAAATAGTTTGAATCACATCCTCCAAAGAGCAGAAGACCCATTCACAGAGGTTTTCTTCTTTATAGAAGAATAATAGAAGGTATTAGTTCTTCTTTCCTTCCTCTGAGGTAGAAAAGTAAAATGTCTCTATAGAAAAATTTACCATATCAGTGTCTTCCTCACCTGAAGGATAACTCTAGAAAAATTAGTAAAATAATTACTGCTTTGATGTACTCATCCTTATACAGAGCAGTTTACTCCATCATCTCTGACACCAACATGGTCCAGAATATCAGTAGTAATACAGTCAGTATGAATATCAGTGTGCTAAATAAGCTGATGCATGATTACCAGTAGTCTGAATCTGAGTCAGTTCTGTGGACATTTCACCATTCTTACTTTTGAGTAAAAGATGTCTTTTCTTCCTCTAAAGAGTCTTTTGTTAATGCAGGTGTGAGAGAAATAGTAATTCAAAATCATTTATAAGTCTTCATCTATGGTCTTTTATATGTTTGCTTCTAAATTTACACATGTATATATTATGTGTGGACATAATATTTGTCAATATACGGCTCAAGTGATCTTGCCTCTGTCTATATATGCATGTGATGTTTTATAGCATATGTGCACATTTTTCTGTCTGTCTAGCTACTAGCTTTGTAGTTGAGCCTTTTTTTGTAAGAACTGATCTTTATAATGTGATTTACTGGGGGACAAAACCTCCAAGCAGATAACAGATTTTCTTCTTTCCCTTCAGGGCAACTGCCCAAAATGACTGAATGCTACTAATCACACAATGAACTCTACCCACAATACCCTTCTCTCCTTACCCTATTCAAATTAGAGCTATGCCCTGCTCTGCATTTTAAATGATATATTATAATGGCATATTATAATGAAGTGAGCCACCCAATGCCTTGTGAATGGAAGCAGACTTGCCTGTTTGTGTTTGATATGGTCCACATACTGTTCACCAAAGCAAGCATCACCTTAAATTTGGATCCAGAGGCCAAACACTTGGAAATTTAGGGATTCATTACTGTGAAGGCCAGTCAGTGCTGCAAGAATTACTTCTGAAGCATATTCTTATAAAGTTCTGGGTTTGTTAAAGAAAGCAAGCCTCTGCACTGTTATAAATGCAGGACTTCTGAATCTATGATTGATGTTATAGCTGCTACTTTTTAAAAATATTGTTACACTGTTATTGGGGTTTTATGCTTGTGAACAAAAATCTTGGCATTCATTTAAAATAAAGTTCTTTCCACAACACGCTCAGTTAAAATCTTGCTGCTAAAGTTTTCTTCATATGTTGATCTTTGGTTTCACTTATATAAGTCTTGGGCAGCAATCCAAGTATGGTGAAGGCTTACTGTTTAATTTGTTTTATCAACTCAAGTTTTCTTTCAATTGCTGCTAAGAAGTGAAATATTAATCAATCAGCAAACATAGTAAAAATAGTTCTGAAAACAACCTTCAGTAAAAGCTGATATAGAAGCACTGAAGCATGAATAGCCATTTGCACATTAACTTAAGCAGGCAGCTTAGAGACTGAGTTGCTCAGAAACCAGAAACCACAGCACCTCGAATAAGTTCAAGGAAGAATTAAGCTCACATTATGGCTTGTTCTGTGCTTTTGTATTATACCTCTAGAAGTATTTTGAATTGATTGTATTAAGCTCTCCTCATTTTTTGTTGGTTTGGATTTTTTTAATACCACTGACATATAGGATGCATCTTTTGCTCGTATGGTCTTTTTGCATGGTATTAGTAAGTAAAAAATAGGACTAATTCTGAATCCAACTAAAAATATCCTGAAAATTTCAAACTTTATCATCATGTTACTTTTTAAACAACAGATTTAGACTAGCAAATGTCAATCTGGATATCTGAGAAAACTATACAGAGTCATCACAGATTCACGAATCACTGAATGGTTGAGGCTGGCAGGGACTTCTTGAGATTCTCGTCCAACCCTTCTGCTGAAGAAGGGCCACCTAGAATAGGCTGCCCTTGGCCATGTTCAAATAGCTTTTGAGTATCTCCAAGCAGGGAAATTCTACGACATCTCTAGGCAAACTGTGCCAGTTTTGATCTACCTCACAGTAAAGAAGTGTCTTCTTGTGTTTCAGGAAGAATTTTGTATTTGTTTGGTGTTGTTTTGTTAAGGGGGTTTTGTTTTGTTGTGTTTTATTTTGATATGCTTTTTGTTTCGATTTGATTTGGTTTTGTTTTGATTTTTTTATTGGTGGGGTTTTTTATTTACCTTATGCCCATTACTTCTTTTCTATTTAAATGAAAGAAATCTTACCTTTCTTCCCTACCAAAAAGTCCTGAAACACAGTCTACAGAATTTACCTTAATTGCAAATAGTGGAACAGATAATTTCTTAATTCTTAGCAATATCTGATGGAGGAATACTAATTTTTTGTTGTTGTTTTTAAGAAAAAGTTGGGGTTTTTTTGGTCCTCTTCAGCTTTTTGTGAATTTTTAAAAACTGACACAAAAAACTTTCCAAGGGTAAGAGAGTATAATTCCTACAGAATTTGCTTTGTAAATAGTGCTGTCCTGACAAATTTCCTTAGATGCTTATTTACATATTCCCCTTCCCAAAACTGTCTTCATAAGCAATACCCTAATCAGGTGAACATAGTCACATATGTAATTCATTCACGGATTTGATAGAATTAGTATGCTCTATTTTTCACCAATTAAAAATAGCATTTACTCTTGGGAAGAAATTTCAGGGACTGGGGTGTTTTTCAGTTCTCTCCAATGCCTGACAATGGTGCTACCTTCAGCAGAGGACATGACCTTGCTTGAGCCAAATCGTCTTCGAGATGACCAGAACAATTAAGTCTTATATGGGACTACCATTGTATTTTGCTGTGTTTTCTCTGCAAATAATGCATATGGCAGGTACTCAGGATTTTAAAAATGCCTATTTTGTATATAAATATTATATTAGTATTATGCTGTAGAGTTAACATATACAGAGGCTTTTACTGTATATTAACACCTTTATTATCTGCTTTCATTATCACTTTGTTTCATCAGTTTTGCTGAGTTATGTATGTTAAATGGGTGACATTCATACGAAAAGTGTTTACTGAATTTTGAGGCTATGTCTGGCAATGACCCATTCAAATTCGAAGTGGTCATGAATCGTAATCATGCCAGAATATGTTGCTTAGCAGCATTAGGAGGTCAACATCTCAGAGAGCTACAAATATAGTAGAGGTCATTGTGCCTAGCACTCTGTCATGTCAGGGAACAGTGTCACATGATCATGTCATAAAAACACCAAGCTTCATCTTAAAAGTCAGTTGTTTTCTCCCCGCCTCCCATTCTGCTAGAGAATGTTATAAGACAACTTTCCAAAATTGGATTTCCTCTTTTAATCATTAATCTTGCCTTTTTTTTTCCCTCATAGAAAATATTAAATATCTTTTTTTTTGTGGCCTTACTTTTTGTTTCTTGAAGCATGTCTTTCATATTTATATATGGAACATATGTATTTACATGTTTATATTGCATACATGTTGCATATTTTTATATACATTATACATATATATTATACATTCTAGTCACTTCAGTATTGATAACTTTAGAAAAACAAGCTACCTTGTTTGTCTCCTATAAGTATATCCTTTGTTCTGAGGACTTTGCTGGCTCTTTCCTACTCTGGTTTTATTTGGTCTTCATATTTCCTGAAGTGTGCATCATTGATCAACTTTCATCCATTTCTTTTGCAACACACACTTCTCTGTTTCTACCCTCTATCTAACTAACTGAGAGCTTTCACCTGTCTTTTCTTTGGTCTCTTTCAACTGTTGTTCAACCTAGTTTTAAAATAAGTCTTATTAGTCTGTTCTTAAATTACTTGCTGTATTACTTTGATGTAGTTCATCCAATTTTTCTTAGGATGTGAGACTATTACTTACACATGAATTAATCTCATGTCCAGTTATAATTTCTCCTGGCTTCTTCTTCATAGCAATAATCTAAGTATTGCTAATATTAGAAAAAACTTATCATCTCAAAAGGAAGCACAGAGTATATTTTAATATGACCACTCTGCGAGTCAAAAACTCTCTGGTATACAAGAAGCACATATGGATCTAAGAAAATAAGCAAAGAGCTGTATTGGACAACCTGCATCAAAATTAGTTTTGAATGCATAAATGCTTAAATCACACACACACACACACATATATATATACCCCCAAATTTTTTAATTTTTAATTTTATCTTTGTCATCATAGACAAAGACAAAATGTCATGACAACAGATGTTTATTAATATTAGAGGCCTATTGGGCTGTTCCCTAATCTGTGGGGAACAATAAGATAAAAATAATCTCAAAACTGCAACAACACAGGTACAACTCAGCATGAATATAAACTTTTTGTAACGTTTAGGGAGAAGGAAGGTTGTTTGAAGCACTTCTGTTTCTGCCGGCACTTGGAAGAAAGGATGAAAATGTAGAAAAGGATTTAAAAGCTTTTGTATACTATGAATACACATCAACTCTTTCATTTCCTAATTCCTGTTTCTTTCAGGACCTGTTCTGAATCAAATCTTAGCCCAAACACATTTTCAAAAAACATTTATGAAAGCACTAAGACTGACTATTAGAGCTGAATTAAAGAAGAAACAGAAATATTTCTTCTTCATTCGTGGTAGATGTCAGATTAGAAGTTCAGTGGACAGGCCAAGGTCACAGTAATTGCCCAATATCACCTTCTGAAGTGTTTTTAAAGGTAAGAACAAACATTCTAGTGTACACCTGCCTGGGTCTATGGGTGAGGCAACAAAACCTCAAGGTCATTGTTGACTGATGATGGGAATTGTGTTGGCTCATCTAAACTTGATGATAGAAATTACAAATAAACAAAAATTGCACTGCATCCCTTAGTCCTTGGGATCAAACAACAAAGTGAAAAGGAAATGATCACCTAAAATTCTGGTTTTAATTCTGTAGTTACTGAAAATAAAGAGCTTCATTTTGCATTATGTTACCTTATCCCCTTCTAAATAATTGTTAGATGTTGACTCACGTCTGATTCAGATATACAACAATATTCTCAGTGGGTGGTGCACTAACTTAAGAAATTTTTGCCTGGTTCTGGCTTGTCAAGCTTGTATTGTCATGCAAATCTTGATTAAGTTCACTAGAAGAAAAAATATGGTTTCATAATTACACCTTGAAGTAGCAAACACAGCCCAAATTTAAGGAAACAGAAGATGCACTTCTTTATAGGAAGTAGTCAGTGTAAAAGTGGCTGGTTTTATGCCTTAGCTTTTTCTAGCATACCTAACCTTCTGGTCATGGATTCAAAAATCAAGGTTTACCCATTGAGTACTTGGTGTCATTTATACAGTGTGATGAGGCAAAACACATGTACAGAGGTATCCTTCTCCTCAGCAGCTGGAATGTTCTTGGTAATTTTTATATATTTTTTAAGCAAATCATGTAACACCAGTGACTGCAGTACACCTTTCTACTCAGTATATATATGTGTCAATATTAACATTTAAACATGCCACTGTTACTACTGAAAAATAATTCAACATTTGTGCTTTATTGAACCCAGTACTTAATATTATGAGTTCTGTGTTTCCTCCCCACACTCCTATTTCTCTTCCCAGTCTATGTTCAAACATCAAAGTTCAGAAATAAAAAAAGTCTACAAACTTTTGAATTGAAAGCTACAACTCTCAAGATGCATGCATAGCAATGTTTTCTTCCCTGTAAAATCACCTTGATGGGACTCTCACAAAAATCAATAAGTATTCTATATTACAAATGTCTTATTGCCTTATTTTTAAATGACTTGTACTGAAAACAAAGGGGATTTTTTTGTCTTTTTCTCATGGTATGTAATCATCAATGTAATTCTTCCCAATATATTACTTATCTATACTAATGACTCTGGATCTTAAATATCAGTGGTCCAAGATGAAAAGATAAATGCTTTAAGAAAAATAGTTATCAAGAAAGTCTACTGAAGTTAAAAGAAAGCCAAACTGAAATTGAAGAATTTATCTTTTTGTAAATGAACAAAATTTTTAAAGCATTATCAGAAAGAATATTTTCTTGCCATGATTTGTTATTTTGTGGGACATAAAGGTGTAGAAAAAGAATAACCTTCTTTTTGATCCAGAAGCATATTATTTTCCAGAGATAGGACAGTTAATGCCAAAAGTTTCTGTACACAGTACTGCCTTCAGTAATATAACATAGTTTAAAATGAATAATCTCCTTTTAAATAAAAGTTTCAGGTAATAAATGCATTTATTAGAAAAGAGGAAGAAATCTTCTTTCATTGGTAAGTAGGATGCTTTGATCTGTTGATTAGGCTCCTATTTGGAATATGCATTCCTTGTAGTCTCTATGGGGATCCAGACAGTTGCATTATGTACAGTGCTGAACCACAGAATTAACCTAATTCTAGTGTATTTTCTGCACTTTGGAAGTTATTAAAACAGGTTGCCATGGCAATAGCTGTTGAACTCCAGAATAATCAAGACCGTTATAGACTAAATTTGTTCTAACAGTCAGAGCTAGGAACAATCACTCCCTCTTTATTTGTGCACTGTGACAGAGTTGCAATTGTCAGAAAGTCAGCCAGCCTTATAATTTTAACAGGACTCCTGGGAGGAGTGGAAAGTACAGCCTTGCAGGTGTGGAACAGAAACACTGAAAGCCTAGTGATTTGGTATCACAGAAGGACTGATGGATTGGGGAATTATTATAAACTTTCTTAGACCAAACATAAGCATCCAATGTAATGAATTATCCTTTCTCTCATTTGATCTTTGTGTGTGTAAGTACATCATCTTCTGTTTAAGGTCAGGTTGAAATGTTCTAGAATTTGTTGCTCTGCTGGTGCCTAAAAGCAAAACACACGAACAAGCAAGCAACTAAACAAACACCAAAATCTGGCTGTGTTGATTATAGGTGCCCTAGAAAGCTATTTGGGGCCAGGAAACAGACTTGAACACTTGCACACAAGTAGCTGTATGCCTTAGTAGCGCTGACTTACATCAAACTGTTAGCATAGTGCAAGTAACCCACTGTGGTTTGACTGCACAGTTCCTGCCAATGCTTGGCCCAGGGCCACAAATACTCTCCCAGTCAATGCCGGAGCATGATGCTGAGCCCATCAAGGAGCAGCGAAGACACTCCCTCCTGGAAGGCAGAGCAAGGTTTCTGCTAGAACTTGGAGCAAAAGATTAGTTTTTCATTCTCTTTCTTACCCTGAAAAAGAAGAAAAAAACAAAGTAAAGGAGAAGCTTAGGACAATACAGTAAATTTTATGCACTGCATAGACTGGTTACACGTGTAAGTAGACAGGAAAATCTGGATTTTATATGTTATTGTGATAAAAATTTGGGAAATTTCAGTTCAGGGGTAATTTCAGGGTGTTTGAATAGGCTGTCTTACACAAATACCTTATGAAAATGATGGTTTCTTCTTCATTAAATTCTTTTCAATCCCCCCAATTTTCCACAGTAACTGCATACCACAGAAATATGTATTGAGGATTGTTTTAATTTAATCTAGATACAGTATACAAAGCAAATAAATTCTGCTTTCAGTGTATAAGTTTGTTGTGGTGAAGGATGACGAGTCAGAGAATAAAATTCTCTGAGATACTTCTTAGCACAGTAGTTAGGAGCAATGTTTCCTAAGACCATGAAGCCTTTCAGAGTTTTTAGCCTATTGGGGATCAGTGCCCTGATCAATGTCTGTCACTCCTCTTCAGCTGGAAGTGTAGCAAATGACCATTTTATTGTATGTATCTTCTATCCAGAGAAAGAGGTTTCTAGATTCAGGGAGGAACATTGTGTGAACCCTCTTTTTCTCTGAAATTGCATAAACGGGGTCATCCATTTGTTCCCCTGAACTATGCATCCATAAAAGTGTGCTATCATTTGATTAACTGAATAAACCTGACTCCATTTCTTGTTATTTTATGAAATACCCATTTAAGTTTAAAGGTAACCCAGGTAATGCAAACAATTTTGGGAAGAAGCCATGCTTTTGGAGTGCTTGTAGGCAGACAATTTACTAATGAGTCATTGTAGTTGCCAGGAAATGGATTGAATGAGCAAGTTTTGATTACTTTGTGTAAATTGAGCCAAACACTAGTTACCAATTTATGTACACATGGCTGTCTGAGCATACCAAATGGTAGGTAATGCTTTTTGAAATAATAATCTAATGTTCTGTGTCTGTGGGAACATTAACCTACCGGTTCAATGCTCTTTAGTGCTTGTATAATTCAACAATGTGTGCTGTAAGGACATGGAGTTGCATGTTGAATTCAAATACATAGAACAGTCAGACATCTTAAGTCAAAATATTTTTAACTATTCTTGTCTAAGGAACTCTTCTCAATTAATATACTAAAAAATAAAGGAAGGAAAAAGACAAGAAAAGAAAAAAACAGTGAAGGAAGGACATTCTTCAGCTATTCTACAAAAAGTGAAAAGAAAAACTTAAATGGCGGAAGGAGTGAGATATTTGCAGAATCACCTGATTTGTGCCAGGGAAATTGTGCTAAGTGAAGTTATGAAATGTCTATAACCCCTTTAGCAATTCTTAAATTACCACTGCCCATACTTTCAAGTAAAGGTACTAGTGATATGATTTGTAACTCCTTCATTCCTCTAAATGCACACAAATTTCTCCATGTTCATGCTTCCTAGGGTTCCCAGTCCTCCCCTATTTATTATTGTCCTTAGTCAGATAAGAAAAAGTAATTAGATTGCCTTAGTTAACTACTTGAGAATTAAATTCCAGTTTCTTAAAATTGAATGGACCTCTGAAGGATTTTTTAGTTCTGTGCTTCTATCAAGGTACCATTATGATTAAATAATGTTTTCTCCATACTTGTATTCTTAGATACATGTAGCCAGGATAAATATGTGCAATATAAAAATGCACAAATAGAAACAAATTAAAAGGGGGTCTTAAACAACAAATAAACCACAAAAACCCCCAAACAAACAAACAAAAAACGCCAAAACAACCAAACAAAACACAAAAACCCCAACATATGTTTAAACTTGTTGTTGACAGGCCACTTCATATAACATGGCTATCTCATCATTGCACTCTTTTATACGAATCAGTATCTCCAGAGATAATAAATCTGTCTCGTTATTCAGTACAGTCCAACCAGGAGAGGAACTGGGGGAAAATCAGTGTGTTGTTGAAACACTGAGTTCCTGACACAAGGTTGCCTTTAAAATATTTCTGTTGTACTAATTATTTACACAGGAGTATTTCCTCTTCTTTTATTTATTTTCTACTTTGCCCTTGTGAATTTTTATGAAAAATGGCACTTTCTGCAAAATAAAATAAAGTACTTTCTATCTAGTTCTTTCAATGTATGAAGGATTATCTATCAGATGGCATAATCTGGAGGACTACATGGAAAAATGCTCAGTCTATCTCAAGACTACTAAAGGAAGCTCAAGGAATGATCCTACCTTTGAAAGAATCGCAGGTATCAGTGAAGACAGATGTGAAAGAAATTTCTAGAAAGTACCCAAATGAAGTGTCACAAGAACTATTGGATATAATGATAGAGAAGGTTGACCAGGAGAACTTACTACACATAACAATGCTCTTGACAAAGGTCACTGAGGCGAATTCAGAGGTCATAAATCCTTTGTTCCTCAGTACATACTTAACACACTGATATGCTTTGAAATTGAATGTTTAAAAAGAGGAAGAATAAAAAAGTATTTTGATATATCCAAGAACTATGAGTTAGAGCAATGCAAAGCAGCAAGATAATTGGAAGCAGAACATAATTTTTGGAAAGATTTAAATGACAGACTTTCAGAATTTTGATTGATTTTTAATTTTTTAAGGCTAGCATTAAGCTGCTATGGGAGAAGACAGAATTTTTTCATGACTACTGCTAGGAATTTGCTTTTTGCATTCTGTCTGATGCTGCCCCCAGTCATCATCACCAGACTTGACTAAATGGACATTAGGTATACTTTAGCAATATCAATCCTGAGACCGCAAGAAACACAAAAAGAAAAAGACTAAAAATATAAGACGTCATTCGTCTTAGCAATGAAGACATTTCAAGGCACAAAACTCATAAACAGTGGCTTCTAGGAGATAACATGAAATTAAAAAATTATGCAATACATAGGTCACAGGGATACAATTTAGGCATACATACAACAATACATTTATTAATTGACAAAGTACATGAAAGTAGTAGAAATAAAAATAGCTTGAGGACAAGCTAGGGAGTTTAGATATATTTTCCATAAAAGGATTCAGTGATCAACAGCCTCCATTACTTTAGTAGTGCAAAAGTCTTTCTTTGAAAACAGTGTGAATCAGGTATTCTTCATCAGGTATGACCATTAAATATTTAAAAGCTGAGGTATTTTAATTATTCTGTGTCATTCTTATTCTACTCCTTGACCAGATAGATAAGATATTATTAATAGTTGAGGACATACACGCTGTAAATTTCTTGAACAGAATGAGTAATTAAATAGAAAATACTCATAAAATCATAAAGATTAAATTGTTTAATCTTTATTTCCTTTGCTGTGTAGGCAAAAGACTGTGCTTAATTCTTCTTTCAGCACAGCCAAAATAATTTTATATGGATGTGCTGTTCTCACTGAGAAGGGTGTGGTCTGACATTTTTTGTCTTAACTACCTCTATACCAGGGCTCTGGCAACAAACTTTGGGAACCCAGATTTTCCTTATGTCCCATCACATATGAAATATGCAGAGTTCATTGCAATTACCTCTCTTTAATTGTCTGTCATCACTTCAGCCTGTGATGAAAAATAATGAGTTGCACAGCCCTAAACATGAGGACAAGATCAATCTGTGGTTCATTTAAGTGTCTATCTAACAATATGCTAAGTGCTCTGAACTCTTTCCAGCAGAGCAACTACTTTTGGACTCAGAACGAAACATTGGAACTGTCCAGCTGAATCCAAGGAGACATCTCTCTCATCCTTGAGGCTAAACAGTTGTAATTGCTGGGCCTAATTATTTTCTTGGATCAGTGACAGCATGCTCAGCATTTCGTAAGATCAAGATTAGGTCCAGAAAATTTCAGAACTCAATCCTGTAGTTCGTTTTCTTTTCCAGTTTTCCAGTACAATTCTAGGAAATAGTCCAACCTTCATGTGAGCAAATAGATATACTCAAATTTTCCTCAGCATGACTGAAACTGGGAACATGGACCTTTCTGAAGCAAATTAATTTCTAAATTTTAACAAGCATCTACATGAAACATTGATTTTTATAGCTTTGCTTTATCTATGGATGTACACATCATAAACATGCAAGTACAGTGTCATGTGTGATAATTTTACCCTTGAGTCTAAATGGAAAATACATCAAAAGTAGCAATGTGATGTCAAAGTGAATCCAATTTTGAACCTAATATGTCTTGTCTTGCCTGACAGCTTTACAAATATAAACAATGAAAGATTCAGAACTAAAGCCTTAGCTCAAAGCAAATCACAGAATAGCGAACATGAGAAAATATTTCAAGCAACCATGGGAAGCATCTGGTCTTTGTGAACTTAAAAGTGCATGGAAAACACATCTGCCCAAAAATCAGAACACTGGCAGCTGTTGTAGCCAGCTGTTACTTTGTCCATTAAAAAAAATAGAAAAAGGGTATTACTTTTAATTAACCGTTTCCTACTCCCACTTCACTTTCTCAGTGCAAAAGTGTCACCATACTAATTCAATCTTGTTAAGAAAACTGTACTGTAAATAAATACTAGCATGAAGTACATGTTGTATCCAACCTAGGTCAGCCCTGCACTGGATATTAGTTTGATGGAAAATGATTAGCTGCTCATCGATAGCATTCACTGTAAATGCAATTGTAAGGGCTACAGAGATTAGATTTCATATTCTTTCTGAGGCCTGTTCACAGGTTTCCTCATTTGAACTATAGGAAACACTTCCTGTGACCCCCTAAGGAACCTAAATGACACAGTTTTGAGAGGATTTTTTTTTCCAAGTGATCTGGCAACTGCATAGTAAACATCACAACGTCACACAAAAATAATATTTCCTTCTTACTAGGATGATAATGGCACCATGTTCTATAGGTTGATCAATATTAAACTGTAATTAGAGAGCACTCCATGATCCTGTTGCCATTTAAATTTTTAATTGGTATTTTTTTCATGTTACTTTATAATTTCTTTGTATATCTAAATAGACTAAGAATATGGGTTTTTTGGTATGTATTTTTATGTTTTCCTTGGTATGTATTCTTTAAATTAACTTTACTTCTTGTAAGGAAAAGTTTCCTTTCAGAGCCTTGGTTGTCTTCAACATCAATTTACTCGTGATCTAAGCCATTATGAATCTCAAAACCAGAAGACTGAAAGAAAATTCATGTGGAAAGGGTCTTTACCAGAAGACAGGCACGAGTCAAAATGCCAAAGTTTTGAATTCTCATTGAATCTTCATTGCTTTCCTTAAGGTAAAATCGATTAACCTGCTGTAGGAGCTTCATTTCATCTTGTAAAAAAAAAAAAATGTGTTGCACATTTGTGTCTATCTAAAATTAAATATAGACAGGAAAGGCTTAAACACTTTATCTTCACCTAAGACATACCTCAGTTTTCTACAGCTTTTATTTGGTCCTTCTCAGAACACTATACAATTTCTGCTTAGGATGAAGTTCTGTAACTTAAGGGGTAAAATGTTTATTTAATGCCTAAATGCTTAGATGCTAGAATGCAGACATTGCCTTTCTCAAGAAAAAAAATCTTATGATTTTGAATTGAATGTATTTCAGTGGAGTTATAAATGTCTAATCTTACCGGAAGCAATTATTTCATGTAATACACCATGAGCATTTTACCAATAAAACATTTTTATTGTCTCACTTTTGATATTTTATATAAAAAAATCTTTTTTTTAACCAACATAATTAAAAATATTTTAAATAAGATTAAATGAAGAATCGTATGCTTCATGTGCTTTTTATGCTCCAGACATGGCCTTGTGATTTAGAGAGATACATTTAGGGAGCACTTCAGACTTTACAGTATGTATATTTCGTTTACAAAATTCTGGAACAATGCTAATATTATTCCTACTATGTTATAATAGATCTCAATTACTTTCATAATTTTCCTTCTGTACAATTTTTCATCTGTGTATAATGAATTCACACAAGGTCCACACTGCTAGAGCTGATGCTATTTTTTCAATCATGCATGGTATAAAAATAATGATTTTTTTCTTTATTTGAAGTGTCATTTACTAAAATTGAGTAGTCAATGAAAACAAAAAAAAAAGCTGGAAAAGCTTTTCATGAGACAATAACAACTCATTAAAAACCAAAAAGGAAAAAAGCCAGTATTCATACTCTGCACAAAACTGTTTGGAAAACTTGTTCCTTTTGCATGTAGTTGTGTGATAGTACTTTTAGCAAAAAGTTAATTTCATAAAATTGAAATCTGTAAGTTTCCCTAGGAGGCAGCTTTTTGATGTTGTAAAGACCTTCTTTCCTGCAAATACCTTGTTCTGTGTGTCTTAATACGTAGTAAAACTGATTAACCTTTTCTAATTACATGGACAGCATGTGCTGAGTAAACTCCACTTATTTTTCTCAGTAGTATTGATTTAATTACTTTGGTTGCTGAAAACATGAGAAATTTCATAGATATTAGGATTATTTTAATAGACCTGCTTTTATTTTTGGAACTCCTAATGAAGGTTGCATAGTTTTCTTTCTAGTTCTGAGTTTTCACCTTCCCCCTTATGACCTCTTTATTTTTTAAATTATGCATATAAAATATGGCACATTTTTACTCATAATTGCAGAAACTTCAGCCCTGTAAAACTATATACACTTTTTCCATTTTCTTTTCTCCCATACTAAAATTTCTTAGGAAAAAAAGGGGACAATACTTTGAAAATATCTTCTGGAAAAGTACAATAATTTTTATCTACTTTCTCACTCTAAAAACAGTTGAATTCCCCATATCCTCTTTGATTTTTTGACTTGATTACATAATCTGGTCTGTACAGTGAAATACTTGTGGATTTATCATAGAAAGGATCCTTTCAGAGAAGACTCATTTCATCAATGACACACTTCCATCTCTTCCACTTCCTTCCTTGTACTTGAGTAGTTTAACTAGTAAAATGGAGATGATGGTCTTCTCTAAAAGACCTTACGTTTTACAGTTGGCAACAATAATATGAAGTACTACTGGAAACATTTTCACTTCAGCAGTCTTACACACAGACAGAATTTTTCCCTCAAGTGCTTGATTAGCAAAATTGCTGTATTTTCTGCAGCTATAGGTATGGTGTACATTTGTGTCTTCCTGTCTAAAGGAATTAATTAAAAAACAGTCTACTGAGATATGCTATGATGGAGCCTGCAGATCAGACTTTGCTTTGAATGGTGGTGGTTTTCTTTTGACTGAAACAGCAATGGACTGATACATGTATTCGACAGTAGTGAATCAATGGAAACAGTGATTAGTGATCATATAAGGACCTTGTGCTCTCGACAGCACTGTGCTAACTCAGGTTTACAAATTTTCCACTGATGAAATATTTGTGTTAAAAATGAGACATTAACTGTCTGAAAGGTGGAGTCTTTTTTGTTAATTTGTCTCATTGTTGTCTCTGGATTAACCAAACACGGATCCAAACTTACTTTCATTAGGATGTAGCTTCCAATAGAATGGCAAAAGAAAGAAGATAGGTCATGGCAAATCTGTCAGTGAGGTGGCTTTTGAAATGTTCGGTATCAAGCTGATATACGTAAAGAATGTCATTGTTAGATCATTAGTTTTTTCTTTCATAATTCATACTAGCTTCTTGCATTACCTCTGATCTATTAGATCATATACAGGACACTAATTATCTTAATTACTTGTGTATGAGGTAAAGTGTTTATGCATTCATCAGCAGAGGACAACTGGTTTCAACTAAAAGGCTCAATATTTATGAGGTCAGACCTAGAGTATTCCTTTGAGTAGCTCTAGCTTACTCAAAAAATCTGAAACATTTATAAGACTGGAGTATATTTTCAGAGGAAACTTTTTTGAGATTGATAAATATTGATAAAATTAAGATTACAATTTTCAGATTATATCTCTTAAATATCATTCTTGTTTTATTTATTTGTGTTTCACAAGAAAACAAATAATTAAATATTTTATTGAGTATACTCTAGAATATTTTGCGCTTTTTTTTAATAATATTAAGTATATTCTTAGAGTGTGCTGACATTTTAGTCTGGATATGTAGGAGGGCTACTGTATTAATGTGAGGGTTCAGGTGTCCTCTATGATGTCATAATAACAATGAAAGGGAAACACTATCCTGAATCTAAAAAGCCCTAAATCTGTTTGTACTTAAAAAAAAAATCCAATTCTCTGAATAGGGTTTAAAGGTAGGAAATAAGTTTTTCCAGTTGTAGATTTCCTTTAGCTAAGAGAAGAGAAATAATTTATTTATTTGTGTAATTCCACAGGTCTGATCCAGCTATAGGAGACCTGGAAGTAAACTCGAAAATAATCACAATTACTTTTAGACTTATATTAATAAAAATAAATAAATTAAGGTTCTAATGCAATTAAATTGCTTATAATTGAATAAACTCTTTTGACTGTGAGATCATTCTAAACAGATAAACAGCAGGATATATGATAAAACAAGCAACCTGCTAATTCAATCTACCAGCCTTAACTAGATTTTTTTTCTTTATAACAAATAATAGTAATGCATTTGCCAAAACAATGGAAAAATATATTGACTTCAAATATCACCAGTGATGGATATGAACAGAAAATGTGCAAGTAGACATGGACACTTCCTTCCTGAGTCCAGTGTAGTGTTTTCTCTTACATTTTTTTTCTGAAGCTAAGATGATCTATTGGTTTGGATTGCCTTTGTTTCATTGAGGCTACCTAGCATGTGTAGCAATATCTGGAAATTCTGCTTATAAGACTGTTCCACCAAGATAGGATTTGGGCCAAAACCACCAGTATGAGACCCCGAGCGGCCTGAGAAGATAGCCTTATCTGGCTATAAAAGCACAATTTATGTGCCTCAAACAGTATGTGGACAGTTTTTCAGAAATAAAATGATCTTACAGCTCTGTCTTAATAACTGGAAAATAATTTTCACAGCAGGAAATTATGTACTTCTCTAGATAGATGTAGCTGCAGAAAGTATGGATACAAGCTTACTTCAGCATGCGTTTCCCTAACATTTGTGGGTTTGAAGCATATTGTCTGCATGCATTTTCCATTATGGGAATGACATTTACAATGGAAAATGGTCACATTTTTTCTATAACATAAAATTGCTCAGCTGTCATTTACTTGGCCCTAATCAGTTAACTTTTACCCAAATGAATGAACCGTGAGCTAGGACAAGACCATGACCTTTAGCAAGGCAAGTAAATTGAAATGTATGAGTGTGGGTGAAAGTATTCAAGGTGACCTCAGTGTCAGAGGACAACCCTAAAGGATTTAGTTGTACTGAAACAGATGTAGCCTCTACAGGGAACAATATCTTTCATGTCTACTCCTAGCTTCGGAGTCACTGCATTTTGAGCTCAAACTCTGCACTCTGTGTTATGCTGCATACTTTTCTATATAAAAAAATACAGCCTCAGGTATAACAAATGCAATGTTTTGTCACTGCATCAAAAAATCTTGCCAGTAGCAGTTGTTATTAATTTTCGTCAAATTCTGACACACTGCTCCCTACATCTTGCCTTCATAGCTTCTAAAGGTGCCACAGAGCTGACTCAAGCAGTCACTCTGTGGGAAACCATTGTGTACATAGAATGCATATATTTGCTGCACCACCAATTCACACTCTTTTGACAGACCTACCGTAATACCCCTCTCTCCCTCACCTCCCACCTTCTCACCAAGACATGGAAAATGGAACAATATGATTATTTTCTTCTACAATAGCTACTAGGCCCAATTATGTCTGGCAATCAGTCATTTCAGGTTGGTTTCATCCCCATTGTAATTTGCAATGACTTTGGCAGACCAATGTGGTCTTAGTGAAGCATGCACAATTCCTTTATTAGGTCTAGCATGTGTTTATTTGGTTATTTGGCTATTTAGCATAAATCTGATAATATGTCTGGTAGGGAACATTTTTGAGGTTATCTAGACCATTTATTAATGACTACTTTTCCAGCTAATGGTAGTTTCAGGCCCATCTTCACACACTATCTAAAATAAATTTAAGAAACCCACAGAAGCTATTTCAGTACTTGTTCCTAATTTAGATGACTGCCATAAAGGGGAGAGACTAAACAAAAAATTTGCATATTGTAAAATTTTGTCTGCAAACATGTAACTTAGAAACTAAAATATTGTGAAGTCATTAACTAAATAGTAGGACAATCAAAGCTGTCTCATTCATCAGGAATATTTAATATAACATTGAACCATATCTTTCTTTATGTGTCAGGGGATGTTAACGCTAAAAGCACCTGTATGTTTAGCTTATGTGCACAGGATTATAGTAAGCCCCAGTCGATCAAAAGCCTCTCTTCTGTGAAGCAGGATAAAGATCTCAAAACTTACTACATGCTGACAGCTTCTCTGGACTGTTTCCGACAAGAAGCTGTGAGAATTTTTGAAAATAGGTACATAAGTGCATCCTTTCCTTGTTACACTTGGTAATATGTCTTGGTTCTTTCATCACATTTCATTCTTGGAGGTCATCAGTGATGCCTGCATTTTGAAGAACATGTTTTGACTCCTCGAGGGCTTCAACAATATTTCGCAGACATGAAATTGCAGGTTGTCAACCTCTAAGTGTGATGAGTGATGATGAGACTTTATGGGTCAGTTTGTGGATGTATTGGTTTTGGTTGAGATGGAGTTAATTTTCCTCATAGCAGCCCTCACAGTGCAGTGCTGTGTGTTGGTGCTGGAAAGGTGTTGATAACACACCGGTGTTTGGTTACTGCTGAGCAGGGCTGGCAGAGCACCAAGGCTGTCTCTCCAACATTCCCTCCTCACCATTAGGCTGAGGGTGGGCAAGACCTAGGGAGGGGGCACAGCCAAGACAGCTGACCCAAACTGACCAAATGGATATTCCATAACAGGCGGCATCTGCTTAGTAATGAGAGCTAAGAGAAAAAGGGGATATGGGCTTGTGTGCACTCATTATTATGATGTCTTCTGAAGCAACAGCTATGTGTGCTGAAGCTCTGCTTGCCAGGAACTGGCTAGACATCACCTGCTGCTGGGAAGTAGAGAATAACTTTTATCCTTTGTTTCCACACAAGGTCTTTGCTTTTGATTTATTAAACTGCCCTCATCTTGAACCATGAGGGTTTTTTCCATCTCATTTTGTCCTCATCCTGTACTGCTGAGTATGGGAATGGCAGAGTGGCTTGGGGGGCACCTGGTGGCCAGACAAGGTCAACCCATCACAGTGGAGCAGAGTTTCAAAATCAGGTAATGTTTGCTATTTTAAAGCTCTCTTTGGAACAGACAAGGGAGGAGAAGAGTTGTCAAAAAACTCGAGGTTGGAAGAGACAAACAAAAACAGATCCTGGAAAAAGGAAGATTGCTTCATTTATAAGGTTGAATGAGGTAAACATTGCAGTTTCCTGAATAGATGCTATGATGTAGCTTTGGATCACATGGTTTTCATGCAAACAAGGAAAGACTGCAGAGCAGTACTGAGGTGAACAGGTATGGAGGTAAACCAGACTGAACTACCCAGTCTTTAGACTAAGAAACATTATTCTTCTCTCTTTTTAAAAACTGGGGGGGCAAGCAAAAGCTTTGCATCAAGTTTGCAGTTTGTAGCAGTAGTGAAGTGCATAAGGTTTATCTCAACCATCAGTGGTCTTAGTGAATAATAATATGGCAAGTAAAATAACAAAAAGCCTTGAATGGAAATGTTGGTTGATATTATCTACCAGATTATTACTGGTGGTATTTTATTGTCATATTTGTTTCTGGATACTTTACAAATGTTTTGAAGGTAAATGATCAAATATTTCTGATGGAGAAATGACTAATGAACAAGTATAAGCATTTAATTTTATTTGTTTTAACAGTAAAGAAGTGCAGAAAACCCAAAAAGAGATGTCTGTTCATATATTTCTCTACCTATTTTCAGTCATGGATGGAAAATCTTCCAAATCAATTTGAATTCCTTGTGTTATATGGAAACTAGAGGACGAAATATGTTACTATTTCATGTATGTAATGCTTTACTGAAGTTGAAATTCTGAGGTTTTTAGAAAGTCCAGTTTTTTTAATATAAGTTTTATTTCATTGGGGCAATATTTTTCCTATGACAGCTTCCAAATGAAGATGAAAAACTGTAACAAATTGATGAACCTGGTTTCAAAAAGAACCTCTACGAAAACAATTTTTTCTGCTTTAAATTTGGATGATGATATTTCTTCAATATTGAGGGAAAAAAATATTGAAAATACTCCTGAGTAGTCTTAAGATGTCAGATGTATGTTTACTGACTCTCTTTGGAGTAAGCAATACAAATGCAGCTGTTTTTATCAACCGAGGAGTACTTTGAACATTTTATCTGAATGTTCATTTGACTTTAAAAAAAAAACAAAAAAAATCCAAAAAACAAACATTGTTTTCCTACTACTTGGGCTCTTTCCTGCTACTTACTAATGGGTTATATAATTTTTTTCCTCTTGATGTTAGCATTAAATTGCATACACATTTCAAATTTACTGTCCAAAACCTGGCTATGGAATTACAGATGCACACACACTTTCCCAAGAATGGATATTGCGTTTTTTCAGCTGACAAGGATCATGCTTGATGAAAAAATATAGCAGACAAAGGTAAGCAACATGTTCCAAAAAAAACAACTCTTTGTCAATTACAGAAGTGATGATTCTCATCAGATATATGGTAACAATTTCTTATCAGTGATTTGTGCCTGACACCAACGCTGTTAAATTAGATAGGAAACTTGCCAATGGTTAGCTTGCAATCAGTCTTGATCTGCAAGTCAGGCAATAAAGGTAATTGTATCTGCTCTAAACTCCAAACTCTTTTAGAGATAACATGCCTATCCCTTATTTACCTCTACAGGCAGAGAATAAGTCAGGAATGGGGGATTGCATAAGTATTCTGAACATTTTGTTGCCAGATCGCATAGTGACCTTGAGAACAATGTGCAACTTTCAAAGGCAGTTACTCTTTTGTCCTAATATTTGATGATTTGGTGGCAGGGCTCCTTAAACCAATATTAAGCTGTCCAAGAAGGAAAATACCTCTGGGGCAGAAAACTGGTAACGAAAATATAGCAATTTACTACTTTATACAAATCAAATCACAGAACAAGTGACAAAAATAAGGGAGGCTATGACTTGGTTTGCCAGTTTGTCCCGGTCTTTAAAAGCTTTGCAATGATCACATAGTCCTATATAACCTAGATCTTATTTCAGTTTGGGCTTTAGGCACTTTGGATATTAAAGTATTATTTTGGCCCTGCAAACACTCTAATGTGACTATTGTTAACTGTCTTCAAAATCATATTGAAATTGCTCAGTGGCATATCTGAATGAACCGTATTATCATCTTTCTTCCTATAATATCTCTAAATAACACTGAGTACGATTAAGGTGTCTTTTACTAAACTAAAAGCCCAGTTCTGGCTTTTAGTCTGAACTAATGTTCTTGTGGGAAACTGGTTTACTCAATTACAAGGTTCTGAGTGTTTATAGCTTTTCCAAACTGTTTCCTCTGATTGCTTTCTCGCTTTTCCAAACTGCAGATAGAAATAGTTCATACAAAGTTTGCTTTCAGTTTTCATGGCACTTACAACATCAGAACTTTTGGACGGTGTCTATATTCACTTTGCTATAAAGTATATATCCAACAAACAAAATCAACTCTAGTCATTCCTCGCTGACTGACTTGGGTGGAACCAAAGGTAAGCAGATCATGATGGTAAGCTGAATTGCAAAAACAGTATGGGGAAAGTAAGCGCCATGTAAGCTTTAAGAGAAAAGAAAACGCCATCTGACATGAAGCACTATAAAAGAGAGAGCCAAAAGAGTAAAGTAATGCTTGCATGATGTACTAGAGGCACACCTGTAGTGTTGTTGGAGGTTGAACAAAAGGTTGGATTAGAGATAAGGTTCTCTTCAGTTACCAAACTGTTCTATCAAAAACCTCTCTGCCGAAATGAGTATTGGACTGTGAATGAAGCAAGTTGCTACTTGACCAAAGGCAAGGCATATAAATTAGAAAAGATTTAACCAAAATAACATAGATTCTAGGGATATTTTTAATTCATATTTCATCTTAGTTGATAATATATAAATCTTATAGGAAGTGAATACAGTCAATGAAAGTTGAAAAGTGTAAGCATGGAGGAATGAACCCAGGTTTTATTTGGAGATGAAGATTTAAACCAAGGGTGTATTTTAAGAAAAAGCCCCAAACAAACATTAGAGGAGCCACAAGTGACAAAGGTAGAGCCAGTGGCTGGTTTTTGAAAATTATGAAATTTTATGTCCTTTCTATCTCTTTATTCTTACTGAGACAATCAAATCAGAAAGACTTTATTTCACAGATGATGGATTTGACTGCAATTCTATTTTCTTATGGGTAACTCGATATATTTTTGAATCACTTTAGCGCCTCTAAAGTCCTGTCAGAAAATTGCCTTTTCTCCTTCTCAAAGTGTTCTGATTCACTTGTTCTAATTCAGCGCCAGATATTTATTATATTTTTGTATTTGTACCCAGGAAATTTTTTATGGCAAATTAGGTAGAATTATAAGATGCAAATGTAATTTAGGGATAAATGTCTAAAAGGATTAAGGAACAACATCATCTCAATGTCATAAATAAAATGTCATTTCAGTATTCTCTTCCACTCTTGATCTTGTCCCTCTGCTTAATTCCAGAATGGTAACTGATTAACATTTTAATCCTTGTTTACTTTTTATTCTCAAGGTGTTTTGGCTTCAAGCTATTTTCTTCGTAAAAAGACAGGCAAATTAAACTTTGATACCTTTGTATTTGGCATTTCATTTTCCTGAGAGACATTTTTTAAAAATGTCCTGCTTTTATTTTGACTTTGTTGCATATTATTTTCCCAATAAAAATCACATAACTGTAAAACAAAAAATTCACCTTTCAGAACCAGGAAACTTTTGACGTGTTTGCCATGTAATTTTTTCTGACCTACTGTGATTTTTACATGATAGATTAGATAAAATAAGCAAAGTAAAATAGCATATATTTTCTTATATTCATATGAAATTAGTATTAAGTTCTTAAAAGAAGTTTTGCTTCTTTTCTTATTTGCTTGTTGTTTTGAAATCAGCGACCACTTAATAGGTATTTCAGACGAGGAGCTGTAAAATTTAACAAAATGGACTATTCTATTTGGTCACTGACATCCATATTAACTTAAGTTTGACAATTAGCTAATAATAGAAATATTTTCTCTACATATAAACAACACTCTATTTATTGATATTCAATTTTCAATCTTAAATTCTGATCATAATTATAACTGTTTGTTCCAAAGTGAGATGTGTCTTTGATCCAGTACTGAAATACATGTTTTATGCAGTACCAAACAATGAAACCAATCGTGTCTGTAAACAAGTTTACTGGAATATAAGATACTCTTTTACAGCTAATCAGAGTTTTGGCTGCTTTTCCATCTGGAAATTTTACCTGACTATATTAAGTTTATAAGGCGACAGGGAGTTTAGTGTGGAAATCTTGATATCAAGATGGCTTCAGGTGCTTATTTTTACAGCAAGAAGATATACAGAGGTTCAGCCCCACATTTGATTTGCATTTCTCATACATTTCAGCATTAAACTTCCCTGGAAATAAAGCTAGTATTTGGACAAAACCATGACAGCTATACTTTTCCCAGAGCGGAGGGAAGAAGAAGACTTTTTATATATCTAAAGGACATTTGAGAAGTGACATAGAACAGAACAGAAATTCTTACATATTCTTGTATGGCAATTAGTGGTCACTACTTTGAGTCCTTTATACAGTCAGTTTCTTCATATATCTCCTATTACCATAGACTACATTTTCATGAAGACTGGCCATCTGAAATTTGCAAAGCTATCACCACATGGACTCAACTGAAGATAAATTCAAGAAAGTAAAGGAATAATATATTTTAGAACCCTCATTATCATGTTTTATATTCTTATTTGCTCATCTTTACCATTTACTGTAATTCGATGGGCCATGAAGGTGCTAGCCAGAGTTTTAAGGATAATCTACCAAGAGCTTTCCCATATAGTGTACCACTCAACCCTCACCCAGGATCTTCCAAATCCAAGAAAGACAGATTTTTATTATGATAGAAACTAGATTACTGAAATATTTGGAAATAAAAAGGTCCAAGTTATTAAAAGAAAACAAATCTTTTCCCTGTCCATTGTATCATTATGGATGGATTTGTGTCTCTTAAAAGCTGTCAATAAAAAAAATTAGTAACCTGCTTCTGAAATGTAAATGCTTTAGGGATACTGTGAACCATCCCCCAGTTTTTACTGTTGTCATTGAACTAAATTTATGTTCAGAAAAAAATGTAACGTATATGAGAGGATGCAATACATATTTCTGTTGAGAGATAGCTCTTTTTGGTTTATATTAGTGACCACAAGTAAGTTCAAACTTATTTTTTTTCCTAAAATAACATTTTTTACAGAGAGTTACCACTCTCTGTAGCTCCATAGTAAGATGCTGCTTCCAGGTTACTCCAGGGTGAATGGCACATCATGCCAGACTAAAACATATCCTCTTGAGAGCAGTCTTTGGGGGCTATAAATCCAGTCAAAACCCTGTTAAACTAGACATTGTAAGCAGATCAAGTAAACCTATTGACTCTAAAGTCTAGAGATAACACAAATAATATAGACACTGAGAAAAATAAGGTGGAATTAAATTAATGTGTTTTACCTACTTAAAAGTAATGTATCTCTGTGTTATTACATATTTCTCCCAAACATACTGTGCAATGAAAGAAACCAGTGTCAGCAGGTGCTTTTGCTTTGTCATGTCAATTTAAGTTTCCTTCTGTATCAGTTTATGAAACCTAAGAATTTGATCAGAATGGCAGCATTAGATAACAGAAAGGTAACATCAGAAAGGCAACAATAATAACATACTGGTATCTATTGGTAACATGTGCCTTGACAGTTAACACTAAGGTGGAAAAACAGGGGTTTTGACAGGATTTAACAACCAGTAAACAACATATGGGCTAGTCAGTGGTCTTATTCTCAAAGCTCAGCAACCCTGGCCCAACCTAGTGAATGACTGTTTTCTTTCAGACGCAATTTTTCTGTTTCATTCTATTCTGCAGGGAAGTTACTCTTTATTTTGACCAGTGTTTACCTCAAATGCAGATAATTATGTGCCTACAGAATTCATGAAATAAAATGTAGCCAAAGAGAGAGAACAACGTGAACAGGCCTGTAAGCCTTGCCACTTTGTGCCTTAGAAAACTCCAGGACTCAAATGTTAGGAAATAAAAAGTCACGACTTCAGGTTACATTTCTCAAAAAAAGCTCATGAGCTTCTTCTATAATCTGACGAAAAAGTTGTCTATAATGAAGGGATTTATATCATTAGATCTTGCAGCCCTGGCACACCTCAATGCTTGCTGTGCTTCTGATGCTTACAGATTTTTCTGTCACCTAAAACAGATTTTATATAATTTTTACAAACATCAGATTAAAAAAAAAAATCATGCTCTTAGCAACCTCTTCCTATCTCCATACAGTTTTAAAGGGCCCTCAGTAACAAGCAAGTGGTTCTTGGTTTGGCTCATGTGAGGCCCTTTGATCTCTCATAGCAGCTAATTCTTCCAGTGCCACTTCCCAGAGCAGCGGCATGTCTCACTTGGTAAGGACATTTGGTAAGGACAAATCATAGTGGCTAAAGAAAAATTATGATATACCAAAGTCAAACATTCACAATAAATACATTTATTAGTTTTTTATTAAGTTCTATACTCTGTGAGAAAATGGAAATTGGTGGATTTTAATTTCAATGACTTTAAGATACTTTTTTGGGGCTGTTACCACTGTTTCATTTTCTAGTTTTCTGATATCATCAAAGGATAGACACTGTAATTCTAACATACTTGAATAACATGATTTTGAATCACCGCTGTGTGCTTGCATTCTCAACCTTACCCTAGCAAAAATGTAGTTTAGGAGATGTTTCTTCTACAAACACTCCTTCTGTGACTATGAACATAGCGCCAGTTAGGCTTACTCCACAGCACTGCATCATTCTCAAAATTTTGCCTTATAACAAACATCTCTGTGAGGCAGCTTTGCACATATTTTGTGGTTCCTAGAATATATGCTTTTCAGCATCTTGTGAGTTAGAAGAGATCACTTGATTAAAGAGTACCTTTATGCATTGAATGAAACCACTTAAAATCAGATGTGCTGCTGAACATCTGTGGGGGAGCAAGGGAGGCAAATTTAAAAGCTTATGCACTACCCTGCACTGACCCTACAGTACTATTTGCTTAACCACTGAGGGCATTGCATTTTCAGCTAATGACAGTGAAAATGTGGTACTCAAAAATCCATCACTACTTGCATATTATTCGAGTACTTCCAAAGATTTAGAGAATAAAATGAAAAAATAAATGATGGTACCAGTATAATCAGAGTTCTCAGAAGCTTCTCATCAGATAGACTAAAAGTTGAACTTATAAAAAATTGATTTATCTACTCAAAAAAGCTTTCATTGCTCCAAAAGAAGTATTTCATATAGGGGAGGTAGCAATATAGTGCAGGAAAAAGGAAAAACATAGTTTTGGGTGATTTGGGGCAGCAAAGTGAGTTGTTCTGTTTAATAAAGGTGTTTATTTGACTCTGTATCTGAATTCAGTTGTCAGCTTACATCATTACTTCCTCTTACCTAGTGTTTTATGAAATTTCATTTCTATAGTAAGGGTTTGAAATAAGTGCTTGCTGTGTAACAGAACTCCAACATTTTCTGAAAGGAAAAAACAATGGCAAATCTAAGATTTTGAGAAAAAGCCTGTAAACTGGAAGCTATACACTGTGTATGCTCACTGATTTTCAAGCATGCTAGACATGGTGATTTCCAAGGCTTTGAATTTAAGGATGTTATCATATGCATGACATTACTCTATTTTTTTCCTTCTATTCCTAAACAACTAACAGTATCTATCATTTATTTAAAAGTCACTCTTGGTTAAATTCAATAAACCTGATGAGACATATGACCTTTCCTAAGGTCTTGCTAGAGACCTCAAAGGACTGAAAAAGGGAGACGTGTTTCCTAACAGGAGCTTCCTTTCTGAGAACATGTCGTTCCCCCTTTACTGGGGAAAGAAAGGTGAAATGGGGCCACTTGAGCTTGCCATGGGTGTGGTTGGTAATTTCACCGACATGTTTCAAATGCATATAGTGACAGACTAAATTGACCCTGCAGAGCATTTTTTTTCATCTTGGTGTGGGAAGTTAATAGCACTCATTATGGATTACTTGAAATTATAACATTAAGAGAACTCATTTAAAACACTGGGAAAAACTGAATTAAGATAGTAATACATGCAGGTAAAAGAGTGCTTGCCATTCTGAGAAGTGTGATTTTTTTCTTAAAGAAATCACCAGGACTGCAGATATGGTGCAATACACTTTCAGTAGTGAAGACTGAGGATACTTAGATCACTGTACTCCCTCAGTGTGGATAATCTGTCTTCAATTAGGACTCCTTGGAATGATCAGCAGAAAGTTAAGAAAATTCTTACATATTCTTGCAAACAGTAAAATGAACTTGCTTCAGTCCTTCAGTATTGGGATGAAATTAAACTTTTCACATGTCAATAGTGTCATGGAGTTAAGTTAGTACATGCTATTGGATAATACTTTCAAGTCAACCAAAGAGCTTTTGCTAATAGAGATTTTGAAGATAGTATTTATTGTCCTCCTAATGAAAGACAGGATAAAAAAAATTAGGATGATTAAACCATATGATCTTGCCAAACTTGTCAGGCCTATGAAGAGCGACTGTATGGATAAGTCTGAGCTACAGATAATACACCATTCTGTCATTTTATGGGTTTAGAGAGACCAAATATTCAACTGGAAACTTCACGAAGATCACAGACACTGGTTGTGGGGATAGTCTGTAATTTGGACAGGCCAGATAACTGCAGTTTCATGCCTTCAATTTGTAAAAGTCAGCCCAGCTGCTTACTCTGGTGTAATACTTTTAGAGGAAACCACCAGGAAAAGGAAGCTCACCTACTTCCAGCATAGGAGACTGAAACCATGAACAGCTGACCTTTCAAAGGATGACTGCAAAAGCTGATGAAGCACTTGGCATGGAGTGCACATTGATTTCAAGGTGTTTGCAGCTTTTATCCCTGTGAGGAAATAGGAAAACGGAAGCTGCTATAGACCAAACTTGCACTATTTCATGTCTGCAAAAGTAAACTTTTCCCATTTTTTCTATCCCTCAAAATTGAGGACAACTCCTGTGCATGTAGATGCATTAATATATGCATCTGTATATACTGTCAAGGAAATTATGTGTTTAAAAGAAACCCTCAACACCTCCTAAAAAGTAACATCCAAGCTGATAGCATCTTAGACAGGTGCAAAAAGTGACCTAGGCTGGTCAGTGCAGAGTTGCTTAGCAGCTCTGAAGCTACTCCTCCACACCATATTCTCTCCTCAAGTGTCCTTCTTCAGGGAACCTGCAGCCATCCTCTTGTATTCACACTGCAGCAGAAAAAATGTTTAACTTCAAGCCTCAGGCACATACAGCCATGAGATAATTGGCTATACGGTACGATAAACTGAGTGGAAACCGAGCTGTAAAGTCACGAGGCTCAAATAAAGCTGTTTTGATACACATCAGTCATTTTTAAACTAAGGCTGGCTAAAAAAAGTTTGGTAGTCTTTCAGACTCGCTACAAAAAATTGGTTCAGCTGAACTCAAGTTATTTATTTAATATATTGAGATGGGAAAATGTGAAAAATAAAAGTTTAATTTGGGAATTAAGGGAATGCCTTGTCTTTTAATTTTTTAAATCAAGTTAAACAAAAAATTTACCTCTATGGCTTGTATCACACTATTTTAAGTTTCTCATTTTTAGGGCTCAAATATTTGCATCAGTTTAGAAAATGCATCATAAATCACTTGAACTTCTGATAGTATGGACATGCTATTGTTCCTCTTATTCAGGTACTGGTTGCCTCACTTTTGTGCTCTTGAGCCACCTGGAATAATTTTTCAACCACTCAACTTGTGATTACCATCCTTGTTGTAGCTTTAGTGTTCCTCTCTGAGGTGTACAAACTGGCAAAATCGCAATCTGAAATCTATGTCCAGCAGTGCCTTTCCCTTTTTCCTTTTCCACTGTAAAGTACTTACAAGTCACCACAGATAGTTGTGGTGTATCAAAGCTAATTTAGTAGTGAATTAATTATTGTCTGTCAGGACTACTCACATGCTTAAGGTCTAAGTACTTGCTTAACTTGGCTAACTTGGCTTAAAATACAACACTGCCTTTTCTGTACTGGCATATTGAAAGAAAATGTTTAATGAAGTTCAGACTGTTCTAAATTAGACTTTCAGAAATTCTATTTGTAAAATCGTTTTAAAAGTTTCTTGCTAAAACCTCAAGGTTAATCCAAACATTTTTTGATGACTAAAAAAATTAATCTAGTAAATCTTGGTTTAGCTATGCCCAGAATTAAGTTGTACAAGGACAATTATGCAGGCCCACAATCAGTTATCTGTGGGCTATCTTAGTTATTACAACAATCAATTGGCTTATTTGCACATTTCTTTTTTTATTACCTTCTGAAACTCACTTTTAAACAAGATTATTAAACATTTATTCTCCCAAGATACAAATGCTGTTGTTCAAGAACTCCATGTACATTGTATGTGCATATATAATGAAAAAAAAAGATTTCCACAAATTAAATGCTGGAAAGACAAGCTATAATTTTGGAGCTGTAAATTCATCTTATTAAAATGTACAGGAATTTAATTTGTGTAAACTATTACTCATAACTTTACTTACAATAAGAGAGGTTATGAGCAGCACATAGTATTGCTTAGGCTTTCACCTCTGTTGTTTATGTGCGTATCTCTACAATGATATTCAATTACATTTTTTTAATGCTGAAAAAAAGGTGTGTGATGTATTAGAATAATCTTAAAATCTAGATGATACCATAATACTTATTGAGAGAGCTTCAGAATAATAGTGGTCAGACAGTGTCTTCTCAGAGCTTTAAAGAATATTTTCTAATTTGTATAAGAGTAAATTGAAGATATGTCCCAAGTATGAGATACATAGTCTTGTTACAAGAAACCGCTCCTCAAATTTATCCATCCTGCTTTTTGTGGCTATTCTTTTCAACAATTCTGGTTGAGAGAAAAATATCAGATTAATTTAAATTTAGACAGATTATAATGTGCTTCACAACACAGAAGAAATCACTTATTAGCACTTCTAATCAAAGACTTATGACCCTCCCCATATCTTTCATCCCTGACTGATTCTTCAAGTCTTGTTTTCACTTGTGTTTTGGCAGCTCTTTCTGTCTTTTTCTTGATGAATTAATCTTCTAGTTTCACTTTGCCCTCCACATATCCCACTGAATGTGTTTTTTGGTCTTTTCTCCTCAACTTGTCATATCCTAAGTCTTGCTTTCAAAGTTTCTAGCTACTGAACATACTTTAACTGAATAAATGACATAAACACTCGTGTGTGTGTGTGTGTGTGTGTGNGTGTGTGTGTGTGTGTGTGTGTGTGTGTGTGTGTGTGTGTGTGTGTCTGCATCTGTGTCTGTATGTCTGTGTGTGCTGCAGCATCTGATGTTTGCAAAACCATTCCTTAGCTCCCAAAATTAAAAGTTGAGTCCACAGCTTCTGTAAATCAATGCTAAGGCTAAGTAGCTTCAGTGTGATATAATCTGGACTCTATCACCTCTTGATACTTTCTAAGTTCAACTTTCTGGCTGTAACTCTCTATTTTTTAGTTATATAACTTAACTACATAAAGAACTTCTGCAGTTCTATCAGAAAACTATAAACAGCAGCAGAAAAAAACCCCAAAAAACAACCAAAACCACAGGGCTATGCAAAAAATAAAAATAATTCTGTAATTCATGGCTTGTGCATACCATCTCCAAGAAGATAAACATTCACACAAAGGGATTTTGTTACAAGCTGCCAAGAAAGTTTATGTAAGAGCCTTGCAGTTGTGTTCACAGTTTGCAAGTCAATCTGATAAGGCAGAAAAGAACAAAAACTTTTAAAACATCAAGAAATATCGCATGGAAAAGTGGATAAAGTTAGTCTATACTTAATGTATACATTGAGACCAATCTCATCCTGTATGAACACACCTCGGGCTCAGTAGTGTAGTATGTCATTACAGAAATGACTAAAATCATAGTAGTAATAGTAATAATAATAATAATAACAATAATAATATCATTTAGAAAGGGTGCAGATTGTCTATAGATCCTGAGCATCTCCCTGAAAAGACCGCCTTCTCTGTCTGAAAATCAGCCACTGCACCGTGGTAGTAACAAGATTAATTTCTTAATATGGTTGATAACTACTAGTTCAAATAGTCATATATTAAAGTAGATTTAATAATATGGAAAGCACTGAATTGGTATGGAAGATCATGACAGCCAGAATAATACACCAGAAAAAACCTTCATAATTTTCCCCTTTTGTAAATTCTGTCTCACACTTATTTTTGAACCTGGTTTGAAACACTTATTTTGGACGTTGAAATATTGAAGATATAAATTACTATTTTCTAGAACTATCTAGTTACAGTGAGGAACCTTTCACTGACTTAAGTAGAACCACCTATCTGATCCTTCAATCCACTTGTTGATGTTTGTCTGTGTCTCCTGATGTAGTGCTTATAAGATTATCCAAATACCTGTGGTTTTAAAGGGAGCCCTGAAGCCTAACTGAAACTTATAAGCTTCTTACAAAACCAGAAGGAAAAAAGCTGCTTGAAGTCTAAAGAATTTCTAGGAGCAAGCAATCTAATGCAAGTAAACAGATAAACCATATTAAAAAAATTAGTAATAGTAGAGATAGACAATAGAACAGTGTTCAGTGGCTATATTTTTAAACTTTAATATGTAAGTGTCAACAAAGTGTGCTGTTATAAAGAAATTGCCACTTCTCTTCAGATAGAAGGAACAGGAACTCATAGGTTAGAGTCACCTATGTCAGAGATGCCTTTGGAAAAAGGCCTGCAAGTAGCAGTCTTCTGAGAGTGTTCCTGGAACAGCTTTCGTAATTGTCTTTTCACTAATCCCTTATGTGTGAACATTTAGAATGTTAAGCATCATTAGCAATAATGAGAGGATAAGAGAAGTTTTATAAATATGAATATTCTAACATGCCTGTTCTCTGTTGACAGACTTAGATTAAAATTGTTCATTGAAAATTTATTTATTTGAGAATTACGTTGTCCAGATTAAGTAGTGGAGTTTGACACACCACAGAACTTCTACAATCCTGTAATAATTAAAATGGGGAGCACAAATGAGAACTTTGAGAGGACATTTTTTGTGAGTGATAATCTTCCTCTCCAAGAAATTATCAAATCAGATTATCCTACTTCTCCAGAGCCCTCTCAAATGGATTTATTACCTATGGTTAATAAATCTTGATTAGTTTTTCTGTTATTTAAAATAGTTTCAACATTTCCAATTAACTCAATGATCAATTAGTGTCTGTTCAGGATGCCCCTTAAATCTATTTTATCTCCAGTTTGAGCCTTGTGAAAATCATCTCTGCAAGACAGTAAAAAATTTCTCTCAGTCTATTGCACATCACTGTAAGAGTCTGAGACATGACTTGAAATAGATCAACACTACATGCACTCTAAAGGTTTCACATTCTGCCTGAATGCTTTGCTGATTCAAATTTTCACCTAATCAAGCTTCAGTGCTGATCAGAGCCCTTGTGAACTTCTAAATATTCTGCAAATTTAAGGATTACACTGATAATTTTTTCTCATGATTAAGAGACTAATATTAATTTCTATTAATTTTGCTCATCATTTTGCTTCACTTAGCCACAACTAGGAAGAACTTGAAGAGGCAAAAATTCATTTAAATGGGGGAGACCTCAAATCTAAATTTTTAAATGTTTTATTCAGCTATAGGAGGTTTAATTTCAATACATTTATTGGGAAAACCCTGGCGCAGTTTTATATCATTTTTGAAAGCTTTTAAAGTTTTAAGATTTTTGATTACGCAATCAGATTGGAAGAATTTCAGGAATGGACCCCTCCAGCTCTCTATTCCTAATTGCTTTATGCCCCATAGAATGACCTGATTCCTCTCCTCTCATTACAAGATAGAAACAGCTAAGGAGCTGCAAGCTAATGTTTTCTTTGCAAGCAAAAGAATGCTTTTTAGCTGCTTGCAGAGAGACACATTTTCTCAGTGTACCTCAGCTCCTAAGGAGAATTGGTTAAACTGCAGATAAGTGAGATGTATCTTTCTGGGGCAATATGTCACACCTAGCCTAATTGCCTCCTGACATGCAAATGGGTTTAGTACTTCTACCCCATACAGAAACCACATCTTGATTTCTAGAAATTTTAATTTAAACTTTTAAAAGAAAAATGAGAGGCACAGAGAGATCTCTCAAAGTTGGTATTTGACGAGTAATGGGGATGGAAATCAGTTTGAAATGAAGACATATTAATGTAGATGTTTGCATGTATATTCATATGCCTAAGCTTCCATTAATAGAGATCTACTGAACAAAAATTACAGAACAAATTATTCCACAGCCCAGTGAATATGCAAGGATTAGTTACCTAAATTCTTTCAATACTATGCTGGCTGTATTGTACAGGATGCGGATTGTGTAGCCTGAACCCAGGTTTCCAGTTATAGTGCCATCTCAGATGCCCTAGGATGTTGGTTTCCTTGAGGAGGCCAGCACTGGCAAGTCACGAGATCTAAAGAGGGAAGTTCTTTCAGTGGCAGGTGGAACTTCAAATTCTAGTGCTCCTCAGACAATGTTGAATGCCTATGCCTAGGTAAATGCACCAAGCCCTAGACTTCTATTAACTTCACGGTAAATTAGGCATCAGCTCACATTGAAGACACGTTATTTTAGGTGACTTAAGGTGGGAGGGAATTCCTAGCCATGTCTGTAACATGAAGAATTTCCTAAGAGATAGGATCCACTGCGACTAAAAAATCTTTCACTCTATGGAAAAGTGTTTAAAGCAATGCTTTAGGAGCTGAAATGCTCATGCTAACCAGGCATTTTATGGGACAATGTGCTATTATCTCCTGAAGACAAACGATTATGTGAAGCAAGGCTGTGTGTGAGAAACATACAGTAACTGTAAAGAAAGAAAAAGAAATGTGTTTCTCACAAACCGTAAATATATATAATTTTTAAGCTTAGTTTTACTTTTTTCAAATCTTAAGTAAGACAGAAGGGAAGGGACAAGAGTCATGCAAAGTAAATAAAACCAAAAATAAATCCCAAAGGCTTTGACTTTTTGCCATAACAAAATTTTGCTGTCAAGATTATGTAAGAAAGAAAAAGAAAAGTAAGATTAAATATTATTTCTTTTGCATAAGCTCTGAGAGCATACTGCATATGGTTTCATGAGAGCATTTTCACTCTGAGGCTTAAAACCTACATGTGTCACTTTCCTGTCCGCCCTCTCTCTAGCATCCATAAGCAGGAGCAATGACAAAGATAAGCACATCCATTTTGATTCTGATAGAGATGGATACCATTCATTTAACGAGGGACCTGGATCTTCAAGCCAATTGCCCACTTATGTTGTTGGAGCAGTTAAGTGCAAAAGAACTTTTCTTGATACTATTTTCTTTATATTACCTCTGAAACTTGTATGCCTGGAAAATATCCAGAGTTTCCTATAATAATCGACTTTGGACTTCGAAGGAAATAAGCTTTCTCTTAGCATCTGTAACTGCTGTGTCTTGCTTACATGGCAAAACTAAATTGGCAAGAAACATTTAAAAAGGTACAACAAGAAATATCTGGACAAATCAAAATCCCAAAATCCCAATCTCTCTTCGCTTGAGATACATGTTCTAAACACGAATGAAGACGTGACAGATAAACAAATAGTTCTGCAGCTGTAATATACATATAGTTTGGAAGAGACATAATGAGCCTCAGTCAAATCTGTATTTTTACCTTATAGGAAAGTGAAAATGAAGTCAGATTTGTTTTGGAGAATGTCAAAAAAACCCCCACTGTAACTGATTAGCTTCACAAGAACGTACATACTTCTGTTTCAACCTACCTGATTTCGCTAAATTGAAAAAATTACCTTACAAAAATCTTAACATAATTCTCCTTTTTTTTTTCTGAAATGGGATCTTGCAGTTAAACTCCAAGCTTTAGATGTTTTTAGAAGATTTTTTTGGTGTATTTCTTCAAGCAATTGACAGCTCAATTAAGCAACATGATTATAAATACTAAGGAGTGAAGCATATCACTCAGTCTGTCTATAAAACGTAAGTGAACCCATGGAAAAAAACAACAGCAGTGAGAAAATAATTCACCCTTTTTATTTTAATACATAATTTAATCGGTAATGACTTGTGTGTGTGGCTCAGAAAAAGACTTCATCAATTCCAATTTGGAGAAATAATTTTCGGCTTCTCTTATTCCATATAAACCGCCTGTCTGGGAAACAAATTCAAATTATCTATCTAGAAAATTATAACAAATATCCCTCAGGTCACTATGACTATGTTTTCAGTCCACTGTTATGATCTTTGCCAAGTGGTGCATAGAAAAATATATCTTTAAATGCATGAGCAGTGTAATTCACCTTTACCTAAGCAGTCTTCGAAAAACAGAGACATTTGGACCAGGCAGTAAAATAGTCTCTTTCAAGCCATTGTTGATGGGGCTTGTATGTCATTTGATCAGAACACTCTTTGTATCCATTGAAACATTTTTCCTCCCATTGTCAGCTTGCTTAATAATCAGACCTCAACAAATTTTGCCATAGACAAAACTTATGCAACAGTTCCTTTTACAAAGAGATATGAATGTGAAGGATTCTATTACCCCTCTGTGTTAGTTACCCTTCTGCTGAAAGTGATACCTTTCAGCTCACCAGGAAATGTGCATTTAGATTTCTCACTATTGTGTAATTAGCTCGTCAGTACAAGGAGCAGCCTGTGCAGCTGTGTTCAGGTGCCACTGCAGAGTGACCTGTACTTCCCTTGCCAGCCAGAACAATGGGGAGAGAAAACAGATAACAGGCAGAATAATGCAGATAACGGAGGTAAAGAATTGCAGAGGGAATTGGTTTTGGCAATGCTAATCTTTTCCCTTGATGCGGCAGCCAAAATATAGCTAAAATTTTCCACCACCTTGTCATAAGTTCCATGGAAAGTGATGTCTGAGCTCTCAATGCAGAGCATAGTGTGAACCTTTCCAGATTTCTCTGAAACCAACAGAGGCTGTTTCATTTACACTTCTATTGCAGTCACCTCAGTAAAAAAATATTTATAGAACAAATTTAAGCAATGTTCAAAACTACTGTAGATAATCAATGTAAATATATGAACTTGTTATTCAAAAGATAAAAAAAAATAGTTGTAAATTTTTCAAAGCATTTTGTGAAATGAAGCCACTCCTTTAAATCAAATATATACCTTTCTAAAAACTCTTCAATTTTTCTACTGCTCAGCATCAGTATCTAGCACGTAGGATAATGATATATCATAGTGAATTTGAGTAGGTAATGAATACAGTAGGCATGGAACATATAGACATGGAAAGTAGCCATACTTTCCATGAAGTACCATGAAGCACTTCCCTCATACTTTGCATTTGAATCTGGCTCTATGGAAAGAATAGCATAAATAAGTCTGAAGCCATGCTTCAGAAAAGCAAGCATAATCCTGCACTAATATATGTCACAGAATCCCAGAATCCCAGAATATGTAAGGTTGGAAAGGACTGCTGTGGGTCATCTGGTCCAACCTCCCTGCTCAAGCGGGGTCATCCTAGAGTGCATGGCACAGGATTGCATCCAGATTCTTCTCGAATATCTCCAGTGAGGGAGACTCCACAACCTCTCGGGGCAATCTCCTCCTATGCATGGTGAACTGCACAGTAAAGAAGTTCTTTCTCATATTCAGGTGGAACTTCCTGTGCATGTCCAATTGTTAGATCAATATCGAGACTCATAATAGATACCACTTTTTTGAAGAAACATCCATCATATGCATAAAATTGCTTATGTAACGTGTCTGGGAAAGGGTTAATCCTGTATTACTTCTCAGCTGGTTAAGGACTGGTGGACACAAAAAGTAGATAATAGACATGGAAGAAAAAGGAAACAGGTCAAGAAGCAGTTTGCACCAGTGAAAATTCTTCATGGATGATGAGATCAAACAAAATTCTTATTCTCATGGGGAAAGCAAAGCAAAAATGGTCAACATGAGAATTAAACTCGATGATCCTTGTCTGTCCTTTCCAACTCAGCATATTCTGTGGTTCTCTGATTCTGTGAAGATCAATTCAGGTAAACATGGGGTTTATGCAGTTAGTTAAAAAATTTCAGTTTGTGGAAATCAAACTCAGAAAAACATAACTAGGTGAAACTCAACATGTCAGTGCCTCTAAAAGAATGAATTAAGACCTGTAGGGTGTACTTCTGTTTAGGAAAACTATTATGTTGCTATGTGCTACAGGGACAACCCTGATTAGCCTTGATTAGCATCAATGCATAAATGTCAAGGTGGGGTTTAGTTCGTTTTTTCTGGCATCAAATTTTCCATAATTATGGGAGGGAGAAAAACTTTTTTATAGAAGTAATGAGAGATAAAGAAAGCTACTATTCCACAACATTTTTTTAAATGGAATTGCAAAGGACTGCTAATCTCCCCTAAATAAAACGTTCATTTCCTTTTTTTAAAAATTTTATTCACAGAATATGCTGAGTTCAAAGAGACCCATAAGGATCATTGAAGTCCAGCTCCTGGCCCTGCACAGGACATCTGTAAGAAACACACCTTGTACCTGAGAGCTTTGTCCAAACATTTCTTGAACTCTGTCAGGCTTGGTGCTGTGACCACTTTCCTGGGGAGCCTGTTCAGTGCCCAGACACCCTCTGGGTGAAGAACTTTTTCCGAATATCCAACCTAAAACTCATCTGGCACAACTTCAAGCCATTCCCTCAGTCCTGTTCCTGGTCACCACAGAGAAGACATCAGTGACTGCCTCTCCTCTTCCCCTCACAAGCAAGTTGTAACTCCAATGAGATCTTTCCTCAGTCTCCTCCAGGCTGAACAGACCAACTGACCTCAGCTGTTTCTCATACGGCTTCCCCTCAAGGCCTTTCACCATCCTCATGGCCCTCCTCAGGACACTCTCTAATATTTTAATGTCTGGTTTATATTGTGGCACCCAAAACTACCCCCAGCACTCAAGGTGAGGCTGCCCCAGAGCAGAGTAGAGCAGGACAATCCCCTCCCTTGCCCGGCTGGCGATGCTGTGCCTGATGCCCCCCAGGACACTGTTGGTCCTCCTGGCTGCCAGGGCACTGCTGGCTCATGTTCAACTTTCCATCAAACAGTATCCCCAGGTATCCTTTCCACAGCTCTGCTTTCCAGCATCGCATTTCCCAGTCTTTCCATACATCCAGGGTTGCCCCATCCCAGGTACATAATCCAGCACTTGCTCTTGTTGAATTTCATGTGGTTGGTCATTGCCCATCTCTCTAATTTGTTGAAGTCTCTCTGCCATGTCTCTCTGCCTTTGAAGGAGACAACAGTTCCTCACAATTTAGTGTCATGAGCAAATTTACTTAGTAATCCTACAAGTCCTTTTTCCAAGTAATTTCTGAAGATGTTGAAGAGCACAGAGCACAAGATAGAGCCCTGTGGAACCTCACTAGTGACAGGTCATCAGTCTGATGTCACCCCATTCACTATAACCCTTTGTGCCCAACCCACTAGTTGCTCATCCATCACATGACGTGTTTATCCAGCTGTGTACTGAAGTGAGACTGACAAGCCTGTGGTTTGCTCTTCTTCAAAATTTGGGCAACACTAGCCAGCTTCCAGTCAACTGGGACCTTTCCAGATTCCTATTCAAAAATCACTGAGAAAGGCCTTGCATTGACATAAGCCGGCTCTTTGAGTATTCTCAGGCCCCTTATTTAATTTGATACAAGAAGATCAAGAAGTCTGTAAGTCTGGTGTCTGGCTGGGTTCAAATTGCTCAAGAAAAGTTCTATATGAAGATTTAATAGTTTCAGCTTATATGTTGCATTTTTTTAGTGGTGCCTTGTTATTAGCAAGAAGGCATATTATACAAAAGAAATGTACCATGTCTGGTCTTACATCTGAGATATGGAAGACCAGCATAGAAAAAGAAAAAAAATAAAGGAGAGATTTTACTAACATAGTAGGTGGAAGAAGATGATAAAATACATGGAGATGTGCTGAATAATGGGGAGAAGAAGGTTCTCTTTTATTGTATGAAAAAAACATTTCTCTTAAAAACTTGTACTGAGACACTATTTTTATGTGTTCCCATGCGAAGTATGAATTCGTATTTAATTCCCCTTAGGGCTTCATTCACTTTTTTTTTAAATTCAAGTGGCATCTCCAGAATAAATATTGAAGTTCATCCAGTTTTCTGAGAAGACCTTTTTATTTTCAGTCTACTCTGGTTTCATGCTGCTGAATCATATTCCACCTGAGAAGAACTGTACCCTCTTCACTTCATCTTCCTCAGTCAAACATTGCACATGGTTTCTTCATAAAAGACATCATATGTTTTCTGCCAAAGAATCAAAAAAAAAAACCCCTGGAAGATGGTTGGAAGATGACTAGAAAAATATGGAACCATATGTCTGAAAGAGATCTCAAGACCTTGATCCATTTCCTGGCTCATTCCAAGATCAGTTATCATCTCTCATAAACATTTGTCTAGCCTACTGTTACAGAAATGTCTCCTGATAGTGGTTTGAAATTTTCCCGAACTTTATTAACAGTTTCTTTTTGGTGTTTACTCCAAATCTGTAATTTCAGTCTTGGCCACAGATTTTTAAGGTTGATTCTATAGCTGATACTGAGAACACTACTTTTTTTTTTTTTTGAAGCTGTCTTGTAAACGCTGTAATACTGCTTTAATATAAAAGTATCAGGGAATATGCTAGGGAGGGGTCAGTCCATTTTGCTCTCCTTCTTTCCTAAGCAGTTTTTATTGGCTACTGTTAGATGCAAAATGAATGGTAAGTTAGCCGAACCTTGGGACCAAGTAAAGGTCATTTTAGCATCACCCCTCTGTAGACTCTTCCTCGTCTTTCCCCTAGATTAGACAGTTTTCAAATTTCCCACAGTCAGTTGTTTTTTTCCTGACATATCATCATTCTCATTTCTTATTTTATTTAATTTTTTGAAAGTTGGACAAGGCTTTTGAATTGCCGAATTTTTGTTCTCTGATTTGCTTGCAACATATTCTATACTGACTTTTGAAAATCTGTCAAAATTTATTAATAAAAATCATACTGGTTCAAGACAAATCTCTGCAGTCATCATCAGAAAACTGATTCCTATTTCCTAATGAGCTGTAAAAAGAATTATTTTACTATGCATCAAAATACTCCTTTTCAAACCAGTTTTTCATCCAGCTCAATGTTTTCTTATGAAATCGTCATGTAAAATAAAAATAGAAATTTATGTATGCATACATTACCTTATATATATTACATAAACTTCTTGCACTTTTCATCAAAGATTGTTTTTCTGCCACAGAGGAAATGAAATTGTTTTGAACTGGTTTGTTCTTATCATAAGCCAAAGTTATATGAGTTATTTCATTGCCCCTGGCCACTAGAACTTAAATTCTGCATACCTATCTGAGGAGAGGCCTTTGTTCAGATCTCTACAAAGCTTCAGTAATTACTCCAACCTAATTTTCATTAATTCTTCTTTCATTTTTTTTTTAAATGTTTGAGTTTAACAGTTAGAGAAATAGCTGATATTACTCATATTTCTTTTGCTGCCTTAATGTGAGACCTCAGCAGTTTCTGACTAGAAAAAGTCAGTCTTTAATTACTGCAGATAGAGGAAATAACTTGTTTGTTTCCCTAATTTTCCTCTATACGTATGTCTCCCACCTGAAATCTGTCTTGTTTAACTTCTGTTTTCTGAACACTGAGGGGATGTAGATATGAGCCAGGCTCAGCCAAATGATTCTCATAAAAATAACCCAATCTGGCAAAAACATACCAAAACTCTCTGTATGCTTCCGATCAGGTTCAAGCCTTAAATTTCGGGTCAGCTTATAGAAATGTCTTACGATGTGCCCTTTTTCTTTTCTGACCCAAGAGCTCTTCATTAGGTATTTAAAAAATGAATGATTTGTCAGTAAAGAAAGCACATTAGATGGCATAAAAATATCATTCCAGCTTAAAGTCAGATGAAACCAGTACAGATATGTGTCAACGCCTCATAAAATTAAATTTGAGTAAAAGTTTGGCTAAGGTTCCAAAACATACTTTTCGCTTCCATCATTTCACATGGGTTTTATTTTCCAAATTCTTCCAGATACCAGAAATGTGGATGCTTTAATGATAGAAAATGGCTTCTAACCACATTTAACTGCTTGAAAAGCTCTTGTAGGCAATTGTATGTCAAAATTATCTCCTGGTATTTTGAAGAATTTGGTGTATAGAGGATCAAGATGCAGCAACATCTTAACCATGTCATTTTTAGCAACTTTGACCTTAAGATGTTCTACTCGACTCCTAAGGGTCTGTCCTTCTGCAAGTTCCAATGTTTGCTGAAGACAAGAATAATTCAATGTTCTGTGCCATTTGCATTTAGTTGTAAATGTTACCTCTCACTAGGTAAAGGTTTTTTCCAGTGGTTCTAATAATTTAGATGCATTGGTTTTCAGGTTACAACTCAAGAAATCTTTTTGTTTGTTGGTTATTTGAGGAAAAAAAAAAAAGAAAAGTAAAATTCATTTTCAAGATCTCAGATTGGAGTTTAAAATCCATTACTCAGAGAAGCTGAAGACCTTGAAAATGATTTCTGTAAAATATTCTATTGCTTCAACTATTGCAAAATTACTTGCTCTTGTAAAATTCATGGTCAAGACTCATGGATTAAAATGCTTGAATCTATCTAACAGTAACTAACGACTTTGAGATACTTCTAAGGGTTAACTTATGAAGTTTTCCAGGTTTTCCATCACAATTTGCAGCTGCCTAATTATCGATTTAATTATAGCTGACAACACATCTTTAAAAAACTGCAGCAGTGGAGAAATCTGTGTCTGGAAGTGGGCATTGACTTGTTTTAATTATCCTGCTCTGTGAACTAAACAGTTGTCTAACATAATTTTTTTTATTATTTACTAGAAAAATACAAAACACAGTGAATCAACTCTAATGTTCACAGATGTGTTTCCATTTTCCAAGTTCAGAGTGTTTTGAAGTTGGGTTTTTTGGCGGGGGTTTTTTTGTTAGCGGATGTGGTGTGTCAGATTTCAGTTTGAAGTACTCTGTATTACCTTCAGTTGTCTTTTTATTTTCCAAAAGCAAAGTATAAACTCGGAAATTTCATCATCATTCATTCATTTTATTTTTTTCTTTGCAGCTGATTTACTTTTTCTTGTGCTCAGTAATACTGAAGTTTTGGCTCAAAGTTCAGTGCCCATATTCAATGTAAATGGATTATAGTTTAAGCAATAAATTGATTTTAGATGTCTTTTTCTTAATCAGTTTTTACCCTATTTTACAGTTACTGCTGTCTTCCTAAAGATTAATTGCAAACTATTAGGACAGATATAATTCATTATTCTATTCTAATACATTTAAACAGAAGATAAAGGGTAGTTCATAATTCAGTTCCATTTACTACTTTGACCATTCTTTACCTTTGGACTAGGATTGAATCAGGAGTAGTTTATTCAGGTATCTCACTTATTCAAGTATAAATGAACAAGTTCAAGACTTCATAATTTGCATTATACATGTGGTTTTCTTTTTTTCTTTTAATCTTATAAAAATTTGGTCAAAATATTAAAGCTTAAAAGCTATGCATTGTTTATACCAAGTGAACATTTATTTATACCATCAAAAAGAAAATATCTGTGTTCAGTGTCTTGTGTATTCTCCATGTTGTTTACTCCTTTTTCTAAGAGTCATGGACAATATGCCTGTTTGTATAATTAGTTTTGTATATTTATCTATTTTTCAGCACAGTGGTATCTTCATCTTTTTATGCAGGAGTTTTGGAATTTGTACAAGTTTAGTAAATATTTGTTTAATTTTTTTTTTCCTTTTTTTTTCTCTTCTTTCCTTCACTTCAGCCCACTAATAATTGAGGTGAACTTTCTTGAGGAAATAAAACAAACAAGTGAAAAAAATTCCCCACAATTCTCTCTGTATTCCCTGTTGGTTCTGTCTGAACTTCTTATGCATCACCAGTGGAATTACACAAGACTGAGTTACCCAATTATAGCCAGTTGCAGCTGTATAAATACAGACAGTGAAAAATTATGTCTGCAGACCAGTTATCATCGATTACAATAGGACTAGTAAGTTTTATAATCAATAATTCAGACTGGCAGCAATAGCTACCTGATGAACCTGATTCACTCCTTCCATTTCCAGTTCTGTTTCAGTTTATGAAATGCCTTGTTTTGAAATGGATTTTTATCCAGAGACACCTGTATTTGTGTCTCCAAGAAGCTTGATGGAGTAGCTCTCATCAGAGGAAATCCACTTTGCCCAGCATGGGTTTGTTACTTTCATTGTAACTGATGATCAGAAGATGCCTGCCCCTGTTTAAGCTGTTTTACCAAGCTTTTAAGCACTCTTGTGTATACATACTTGCTTTAATGCAGTTATGGTTTCAGCTAGTGATTTCAGCTTTTGTATAAAGATTATGGTCCAGTAACACAGCCAAGTAATAAGAGTTTCTTCCTGAACATTTTGCTCAAATAAGCTTTTTACAGCCATGTTAATAGCACTAATACACCTGCTGATATTTACTTTGCTTTTATGAAACCTGGAAATGATTGTTTTCTTAGCATTTTACACAGAACAGTAATAAGCACTGAATGCTGCAGTATAAACAAGGAGGGTTGGTGCTGTTTATTATCTCATCTTACTTTTAAAAGGCTTTTTTGCTATGCTTATAGTACTAAAGTGGTGTTTTGCAATTATATGAGTTGCAAGGGTTGCAATGTACTATTTGGTCATCAAATATATTTTGTGGTGATCCTATACACCAGTGCTGTATAAAATAATGAGTGGACCATAAGCAAGAAAAAAAAACCCTTAGCTGGTTTGAAGAGCTCCTTATTCACTGGCTGGAGGTAATGCAAAAGAATTTTGCCTACTAATGCCAACCAAGAAATGCCATTTCCGAGCAGCAACATGCAATCAAGGTTCTCTTTGCTATCTAAAGTATCACTGACTACAGAGAGAGCTAGAAGATAAGAGATTATCTGCCTTTTAAATGGCTGAAGCCACAGGATGTGAATGCCATGTTGTTTGAGTTTCCTTTGCTTTTAATTTGGTATAAGCAGAATCCATTTTACCTCAATCATTACTATATATAGATAGTACAAAAATCAAAAGTCTTCTTCTTACAATGCGGAATTATAAAGCACCTGACTCAAAATGGATTTGGCTTACAATTTCAAATAAATAATTAATGCTGTTTCTTAAGAACTATAAGACAGAAATCAAAACTAGCACCTAAACAAATATGCAATTAAATAGTATTAAAAATAAAAATTAAATTAAAAGTAAGAAAGAAAAATAGATGATTGAATGAATGAAGCTGTGAGGACAAAATGTAAAAAAACCCCAAAACTATTAAGTGGCTTTTTTGCATCAATTTCCCTTCATTTTGTCTTACTCTTTTCCTATCTAAGGTACAACTTAGGTCAGTTCTTCTAACTGCCAATAAAAACCTTCACTTTTTGTAATTGCCAGGATACAGAAACCCTAGCCAAATCTTCTTTTTTAATAAACCCTGTAGCTACAAAGAAAAGGACTAATACACCTAATGACTCTACTAGGATACTCTTCTACAACTGATTTAACTCTTTTTATAGTGCAGAAGATGATGTTACATGGAAGAGAGAATACATGCCATTATTTTCTTAGTCCAATTATGTGATGAAGTGTCATGGTATTCCATTTAAATTTTTGTTATTTTTCATGTTAATGACAAGCATGCATTAATGATATGTAGTGCCTGTTGACATCTTCTGGAGCCATCCCTGCACACAGATAAATTTTACTTCCTGATCGGAGCTGTTAGTTTTCAGGCAATGTGGTTTGGTTTTGAGAGGCATAATAAGTAGAAACTGTATAGTTGTATGAACACCTATGAGAACAGAAAGGTCAGCCACACCCTCAGTGCCATTCTCTTAGAGAACATTACAAGAATAAGAGAGAAAGTATGAGTTAGGTAGGCAACATGAAAATTTTTGCAACTAACTCCTTTAATGTTGTAATATTTTCCATCAACACGAGCCAGCTTCCTCTTATTCTCAGTTCGAGTTTACATCTCACATTTAGAATGAAGGTTTAAGTCTTCGTGCAGATTGTAAACCCACAACCTTTTAAAGAGCAAATATACAACACGAAAGTGAAAATTACAGTAAATTGACTTATCCACTTTACCTTTAGTGTCTTTATATATCCCAGTAGAGTCTTTAGCATAATAATAAAGCAAATGCTGGAATATTTATATTGCTAATTATTCTAACAAAAGCAAGTTGCTTAGAAGAGATTCTGCTGGCTGTAATTCCATTTAATGCAGATATATAGTCATGTACATAGAAGAAATTGATTAGAATTTCTGCAGACAGTATCTAAATACTTTGGGGTTGGGTTTTTTGCAGGCATAATTAAACTTTGGGATACTGAATTCCAGATGTATTTGGTGGAGTGTTTATAATGTGTCTGATGAGAAATCTCTGAATAGCAGATGATTTGAAGAGAAGGGATTCTTCTCAGCCTTTTGTAGCACACAAATTAATAATTTGCTTTATCTAGAAGACTAAGATCATTTTACAAAGACAGTAATTCTTGGCGTGTTCTAATCTGATCTGCCACAATTAGCAATTACATACATTTGCAGCTTTTAGGATCTCACTATATATTTGCTTTTTCCAGAAGCAAGGAGAAGCATTTCTCTAACATATTAATTGTACTTGGGTAAGCGACTACTTGACTTCTGGAAGAGTCAGAATGAAGGGCATGAGGCATTTGTTGAAGAAAAATAGTCCTATAAAACCTTACTAGATAAGAAACAGAGATTAATAAATATTGGGTTCTTTGCTTTTCTGAATTGTACTCTCTTTTCAGAATCACATATTAAAGAGAGAATTTCTGGTTTTGAATGTCTCAATTTTGAGAGTTTCCTATGCAAAATAAACACCTTTCCTTCCAACTCTCACAAAGCTGAATATTAAAATAGCTTATTTTATTATATTTAAAATATTCATAATTGGAATTACTTTAAAATACAGAGCTATCATTTTGAAGTGCCATAATAGAAGCATAATATATATTTTTATTCTTGCAAAAAGGAAGCAGTCAAATAAATATATATGCATTTACATAACTACTGATTGGTATTTGAATCATAGTAATACTTCAGGATTCAGTTCAGACAGGTATATATGTGTGTGTGTATATATATAGTACAAATACAAAACGCAGTCATTGCCTGAAGAAAGTTTAGAATTGAGTATAAGACAAGACCAGAGGCAGCAGATGAACGCAGACTTGCAGGGAAGGACAATGAAGAAGTGATATAGCATTGGTCATCACAATAGGCAATGATCTCAGCAGCCTGACTTAAAAGCTTCACATCGAAGAGATCAAACAAAAGTTGTATGTGATTATTCAGCACCAGGTGAATCTTTGTGCTAGAAATTTCAACAGCCTGTGGCTTGAGGACTGTGATAGAGATCTTTGAAAAAAAAAAAGGTGGGGGGACAAAAATAAATACACTTTTAAAAGAAAATGTTCTTTTATCTACATTCAGATCCTTTTGATTTCTCAACTCTTCATTTTCCCTTCCCAGTGGACGGATGGATAAAAAGTGTATCTGAATGATCCTAAGGTAACTAACATTGTGACAAAAAGATGCAAAGAAGATTTAGCAAGTTTTAAAATATTATACCATTAACTACAAAAATCACAAACATTATTTGATGTAAATGATTGTAGTTTAAAGAATGTTATCCAAAGAATGTTATCCAAAATATGATGCAATTAATTTAATCAACATACTGTTGATCTAGGACTGTTTAGGAACCTGTGTGCTGAGAGAAATACACTGTCTGTTCACGGTTTGTTCTAGGGACAGGAACCCAGATATTCAAAGGTGCCTGAATATTGATCTCGTCTCAGACTTTTTTCTACTTAAATGCAATGGATACATTTCCTAGATCAGAAGGGTTTTAAGTACAGAAATCTGGCTTATGCGTTTTTGATCACTGATGAGCATTTAATGTGATTCTAAGGTGTGTTCTCTAAAGAAAGATGATTCTGCATTTAACTACAAGAAACAAAGAGATCTGCTACTTTATAGTGATAGATTTTGTATGTTTTATTTTAGATACAGAGGACATTCAAGGCCGGTTACAATACAAGATTTAGGTACTAGAATAAAGCTTAGGCTGTGGAGGGGAAATTGTAATTGCAAAGTCCTGACTCACCTTCTGAGCTGGAGACACCTAATCTCTATAAACCCTGTAACATTTGATGTTAAATCTCTTCAGTACCTATTAAGTCACTGCACGTGCCCAGAACTGTCCTGTGCTTGGCAGGCTTAAGCAGCTCAGCACTTAGATCATGTCTGAGCTCAGGTTAGATTGGGAAACTTGGAGGAGTGAAGCCTGAATCACCCCAAAAGCTCAATCCATTAAACATTTCCAGAGGCCACAGAACATGGCAGGACCATGCTCTTCACTCTCTACAAATCTAAAGCAGGTCAATTTTAGACCGCAGACAGAGAAGTCTTTCCCTAGTTTCTCACGCAGCATGGCACACTACTTAATGCACCCACGTAGCAGGTTGGACTCCCAGATCCAGTCTCATCCTTTTCCTAAAAGCTCTCATATGCATTCTGCCTTCAGTCCTCATGTCCTAGTCAGACAACAGCCTCCTGAAGTGTAAGAAATCTGCATGTCTCTTTTGAACAAGTCTCCAGGCAGATAAGAATGCCGGATATACTGAACCAGAGAGGAAGCACAGGGTAAATTTGCCTTTATAGTCTGATGGGTAGACTGCCTTGGAAGACGTTGTATCAGACTCACGCTTCCAGGAATAATTCTATATTAAATATGAAGTGTGTGTTTTACATCAAATCTTACTTATTTTTTCTTTTTTTTTTTTTTTAATGTTATATAGGACTTCTAATACTTCAAGATCACACAGTGGAGTGCTTCCTTTTATGCCTCTGCTGCAGTCAGTAACGTAACGTCAGAAAATAATTTTGCAGTTGCTCATAACCCATGAAACATAAGAGAGAATTTAGCTAACCTAAAAATTTCCTAGCACCCAGAAAATTATCTGGTGTCAAAGGATGTCCATTTATTACATATTCAATTTGGTCAACTAAGAATCTGATCCTTCAGATAGACAGCTCTGATTACAATCCAATTAAATTAAATAATCAGCAAAGAAGTTCTTCATTTTCTCAGATTCTCTACATAAATGTCTACACATGAAAATATTCCCTGTCTTGACTGCAGACAAAAACATAAAAATAAGCAGGTAAAAATATATAAATTAATACTCTTACTTCTCTTAGCTATAGGCAAACTGATCTATAATTCACTGGAGCTTAGTTACAGTATACATTAATTAAGTGCTTAGCTCTAAAGCCTTTAATAAAGAAAATAATTTCTTTAAATATATCTAATTAGGTAAAGTGTCTGTTCTGGTTTAGCTGCATTTGGCACCAAAATGAAAAATACAGAGAAAAATAGCTTTCTTTTCATGTATCCTTGAGCTAGGTAGTCCATTGCCCTCCTGACTTTCCAATGCAAATGAAAACAGTGTTATAACTAGACCAAATTGCACTTACAAGTTAAGGGCCTTGAAACTGTAGGCAAAACATGTATGTATCTCACAATAGGCACAGAACTTTGACTACCACTTTATATCCTCAGTCCTGAGCTTTGACTACCACTTTATGTCCTCAGTCCTGACAACAGTTCTGAAGCCAAAGAAATAAATTCCTTAGGACTCATATTGGTCCTTTTTTCTTCTTTTTCTCTCAAGGAAAAAAAAGGTATTGACTCCTTCCAAAGGGTCAGTACTATCATCTGCCCTTCTGAAAATTCTCTGTTGCTTTCAGTTATAACAAGAAGTCTGAGTTGTCCTAGAAATGGGAATGACCTATTAAGTCAATTAAAATTTATTTCTGACAAAACGGGTTTAGTCCCCACTGCATACTATCGCTTCATTTTCTCTTATATTTTGTTGTTCTTGTTGTTAAATTCTATAGAGATCATTGCAAACCCAGATATATGTGTGAGAGATTTCATATGGATTAAAACTGACTTTTTTTTGGAAAGCCACTTGTATAATGGACAGCTTTAGATTATAAGCTTTTTAGGAAAAATCTTTTATTACTGTATTCTCAATAGAGGTACAGCTCATGATTGTGTTCTGATGCACAATTGATATTCACAAAACATTAAATATAAAATTTTGAGGTAGACTGCTAAAGTTACAGGCAAAGCTTCTTTCTTTTTAATGAAGTCAGAGCCTTCTCTTTAGTACATTATTACCCAAATTTTAGGTATAAATTAATCTGAGAAAAATATACAGCGTGACAGCTGTCTGATCATCAAGTCCAAAAAAGGAAACAAGGAAAGTTCACAGTATTTTGAAAGTTATGTTCTATGGCTCTGTTACTTAGGAGATAACACCAGTAGGTGCAGCCTTATGACAAGTACCCCATTTTTTTTTCCCATGCCATATGTCCACAGTGGAAGTAGCTGAGAAAAAACCAGTCTTGTTTTTTGATAGACATGCATTTTAAACTACTTGTCAAAACTGCACAATTATTTAAGTAGCATGAATGTGCCAATCTCCAGATTTAAAGGAAATTTTGAGCCTAACAAGTAGTAGTGTTTGTCTACTTCATAATAAGAGATTTTATAGAAGAATCAAAAAATAAAATGAGGGTAAGAGGAAAGCTTGCTAAATTGCCCACACTTTGCCTTTACATTACTGTAGGTGATTCTGGGAAGGACACTAAAAGAATAAATTGCCATATATTTTCTATTTTAAGACTCTATTTTTATTTTTCTAAAGATTTGCTAAATTTATCTGGACTTGTATGCTTGCGAGAATATTCAGCAGCAGCAGTTATTTTTTTCTAAGAAATAAAATTTAAAAAAAAGAGAGAGAGAAGAAATAAGAATGTTAGTATCATGTTAAGTTAAGTATCTGAGAAATGTTTCATAGTTTATCATTCTGATTTTTGGTGGTCATCCTGAAAGTCAGCACACACCCCTGTGTCAGGAGTGAGATGTGGCCAAATTCTTATGTGACTACGAAGGTTCTCTGAAAAATCTCTGATATATGTTCAGCAGGTGTATCTTAGTCACTGAAAGAAAGTTAGTGTCCTATCATGTATAAAGGAGACAACTTTAGAGTGGGGAGCCTTCCTCATTGAGGCAAACTGAATTTTTCAGATAAATTGTTTTATTCATATCTACTTTAGAAGGGAAATAAACATAAAATATTAAATATTATATTTAATCTTTATGGGGATAATTTAAAATTTTAATAACAAAAATCTGTTCAGTATTAGCCTGTTACCAGTGCAGTCTTTGCTATAACATCAGTGAGCAAGTGAATATGATTAAAGCGAACAAATGACTTTAATGTCTTCTATTCTTAAGCACTGACAATTTGACCTTAAAACATTTACATCCTCTATTTTTACACATAATTTTAAAGCCTTTTTTTTTCTTTCTCTGTAGCCTTCAAGTAATGACATCCCTTAATGACATCCTTTAAGATTCAAGGTTAGGATATCTTGTTACAAGCAAGTATTCACTGAGGTGCTAAAATGCAGCATTTCAACAGCTACCCCACTGCATTTACTCAGAGAATCATATCACACTCACAAAAGACCAAAAAAGGGAAAAATTATAAATTATAAGTTCATACAAAATTGCATCAGCGTCCTGGTTAAAATTGCTTTACAAATCATGTTCTGAAACAACAATACTCATATTCCACTTTCCTTGCCATTGTCCCCCTGTACTCGGCACAACTAGAGTCCTGCTTCCAGTTCTGGGCCCCTCGTTACAGAAAGACATTGAGGTGCTGGAGCATGTTCAGAGAAGGGCAATGGAGCTGGTGAAGGCTGTGGAGAACAAGTCCTATGAGGAGTGGCTGAGGGAGCTGGCTTGTTTATCCTGACGAAAAGGATATGCAGGGTGATGTTATCACTCTCTACAAGTACCCAAAAAGGAGTTGTAGCAAGGTGAGGGTTGGTCTCTTCTCCCAGGAAACAAGCAATAAGACAAGAGGAAATGGTGTCAAACTGCATCAGGGGAGGTTCATATTGGACATCAGGGGGAATTCTTCTTGGAAAGAACTGTTAAATATTGGAATGGAGTGCCCAGGGAGGTGGTGGAATCCTCATCCCTGGAGGTGTTCAAGAAATGACCGGATGTGACACTTTATACTATGGTCCAGTTATTACTGTGGTGTTTGGTCAAAGTTTGGCATCGATGGTCTTGGAGGTCTTTTCCATCCTAAATGATTCTTTGATTCTATGATTGTGTGACATCTGTACAGTGTTGAAGAGCTGAAATGTGTGTAGATAGAATGCAGATTAGTGGGTACTCAGATGGACACTGCTTTATAGCTTTAGGAATCTAGGGGTGTAATTTCACAGGTGGTTTTGTCCACTGACAAAACTTGTTTGTCTGGCTAGCCATTGTAATCTTCAGTGCAGCATGCATCTTTGCAACTGTTCTGTGGGGTAATAATGCTATAAACAAAGTCATTTAAATGAAGCAGAATAGCAAATATATATCTTAAAAGTACTTTTCAGTTTGAGATTAAATTGCTTCTTTTGGTAAGGNTTTTTTTTTTTTTTAATGTTATATAGGACTTCTAATACTTCAAGATCACACAGTGGAGTGCTTCCTTTTATGCCTCTGCTGCAGTCAGTAACGTAACGTCAGAAAATAATTTTGCAGTTGCTCATAACCCATGAAACATAAGAGAGAATTTAGCTAACCTAAAAATTTCCTAGCACCCAGAAAATTATCTGGTGTCAAAGGATGTCCATTTATTACATATTCAATTTGGTCAACTAAGAATCTGATCCTTCAGATAGACAGCTCTGATTACAATCCAATTAAATTAAATAATCAGCAAAGAAGTTCTTCATTTTCTCAGATTCTCTACATAAATGTCTACACATGAAAATATTCCCTGTCTTGACTGCAGACAAAAACATAAAAATAAGCAGGTAAAAATATATAAATTAATACTCTTACTTCTCTTAGCTATAGGCAAACTGATCTATAATTCACTGGAGCTTAGTTACAGTATACATTAATTAAGTGCTTAGCTCTAAAGCCTTTAATAAAGAAAATAATTTCTTTAAATATATCTAATTAGGTAAAGTGTCTGTTCTGGTTTAGCTGCATTTGGCACCAAAATGAAAAATACAGAGAAAAATAGCTTTCTTTTCATGTATCCTTGAGCTAGGTAGTCCATTGCCCTCCTGACTTTCCAATGCAAATGAAAACAGTGTTATAACTAGACCAAATTGCACTTACAAGTTAAGGGCCTTGAAACTGTAGGCAAAACATGTATGTATCTCACAATAGGCACAGAACTTTGACTACCACTTTATATCCTCAGTCCTGAGCTTTGACTACCACTTTATGTCCTCAGTCCTGACAACAGTTCTGAAGCCAAAGAAATAAATTCCTTAGGACTCATATTGGTCCTTTTTTCTTCTTTTTCTCTCAAGGAAAAAAAAGGTATTGACTCCTTCCAAAGGGTCAGTACTATCATCTGCCCTTCTGAAAATTCTCTGTTGCTTTCAGTTATAACAAGAAGTCTGAGTTGTCCTAGAAATGGGAATGACCTATTAAGTCAATTAAAATTTATTTCTGACAAAACGGGTTTAGTCCCCACTGCATACTATCGCTTCATTTTCTCTTATATTTTGTTGTTCTTGTTGTTAAATTCTATAGAGATCATTGCAAACCCAGATATATGTGTGAGAGATTTCATATGGATTAAAACTGACTTTTTTTTGGAAAGCCACTTGTATAATGGACAGCTTTAGATTATAAGCTTTTTAGGAAAAATCTTTTATTACTGTATTCTCAATAGAGGTACAGCTCATGATTGTGTTCTGATGCACAATTGATATTCACAAAACATTAAATATAAAATTTTGAGGTAGACTGCTAAAGTTACAGGCAAAGCTTCTTTCTTTTTAATGAAGTCAGAGCCTTCTCTTTAGTACATTATTACCCAAATTTTAGGTATAAATTAATCTGAGAAAAATATACAGCGTGACAGCTGTCTGATCATCAAGTCCAAAAAAGGAAACAAGGAAAGTTCACAGTATTTTGAAAGTTATGTTCTATGGCTCTGTTACTTAGGAGATAACACCAGTAGGTGCAGCCTTATGACAAGTACCCCATTTTTTTTTCCCATGCCATATGTCCACAGTGGAAGTAGCTGAGAAAAAACCAGTCTTGTTTTTTGATAGACATGCATTTTAAACTACTTGTCAAAACTGCACAATTATTTAAGTAGCATGAATGTGCCAATCTCCAGATTTAAAGGAAATTTTGAGCCTAACAAGTAGTAGTGTTTGTCTACTTCATAATAAGAGATTTTATAGAAGAATCAAAAAAATAAAATGAGGGTAAGAGGAAAGCTTGCTAAATTGCCCACACTTTGCCTTTACATTACTGTAGGTGATTCTGGGAAGGACACTAAAAGAATAAATTGCCATATATTTTCTATTTTAAGACTCTATTTTTATTTTTCTAAAGATTTGCTAAATTTATCTGGACTTGTATGCTTGCGAGAATATTCAGCAGCAGCAGTTATTTTTTTCTAAGAAATAAAATTTAAAAAAAAGAGAGAGAGAAGAAATAAGAATGTTAGTATCATGTTAAGTTAAGTATCTGAGAAATGTTTCATAGTTTATCATTCTGATTTTTGGTGGTCATCCTGAAAGTCAGCACACACCCCTGTGTCAGGAGTGAGATGTGGCCAAATTCTTATGTGACTACGAAGGTTCTCTGAAAAATCTCTGATATATGTTCAGCAGGTGTATCTTAGTCACTGAAAGAAAGTTAGTGTCCTATCATGTATAAAGGAGACAACTTTAGAGTGGGGAGCCTTCCTCATTGAGGCAAACTGAATTTTTCAGATAAATTGTTTTATTCATATCTACTTTAGAAGGGAAATAAACATAAAATATTAAATATTATATTTAATCTTTATGGGGATAATTTAAAATTTTAATAACAAAAATCTGTTCAGTATTAGCCTGTTACCAGTGCAGTCTTTGCTATAACATCAGTGAGCAAGTGAATATGATTAAAGCGAACAAATGACTTTAATGTCTTCTATTCTTAAGCACTGACAATTTGACCTTAAAACATTTACATCCTCTATTTTTACACATAATTTTAAAGCCTTTTTTTTTCTTTCTCTGTAGCCTTCAAGTAATGACATCCCTTAATGACATCCTTTAAGATTCAAGGTTAGGATATCTTGTTACAAGCAAGTATTCACTGAGGTGCTAAAATGCAGCATTTCAACAGCTACCCCACTGCATTTACTCAGAGAATCATATCACACTCACAAAAGACCAAAAAAGGGAAAAATTATAAATTATAAGTTCATACAAAATTGCATCAGCGTCCTGGTTAAAATTGCTTTACAAATCATGTTCTGAACCAACAATACTCATATTCCACTTTCCTTGCCATTGTCCCCCTGTACTCGGCACAACTAGAGTCCTGCTTCCAGTTCTGGGCCCCTCGTTACAGAAAGACATTGAGGTGCTGGAGCATGTTCAGAGAAGGGCAATGGAGCTGGTGAAGGCTGTGGAGAACAAGTCCTATGAGGAGTGGCTGAGGGAGCTGGCTTGTTTATCCTGACGAAAAGGATATGCAGGGTGATGTTATCACTCTCTACAAGTACCCAAAAAGGAGTTGTAGCAAGGTGAGGGTTGGTCTCTTCTCCCAGGAAACAAGCAATAAGACAAGAGGAAATGGTGTCAAACTGCATCAGGGGAGGTTCATAGTGGACATCAGGGGGAATTCTTCTTGGAAAGAACTGTTAAATATTGGAATGGAGTGCCCAGGGAGGTGGTGGAATCCTCATCCCTGGAGGTGTTCAAGAAATGACCGGATGTGACACTTTATACTATGGTCCAGTTATTACTGTGGTGTTTGGTCAAAGTTTGGCATCGATGGTCTTGGAGGTCTTTTCCATCCTANTAAGTTCATACAAAATTGCATCAGCGTCCTGGTTAAAATTGCTTTACAAATCATGTTCTGAACCAACAATACTCATATTCCACTTTCCTTGCCATTGTCCCCCTGTACTCGGCACAACTAGAGTCCTGCTTCCAGTTCTGGGCCCCTCGTTACAGAAAGACATTGAGGTGCTGGAGCATGTTCAGAGAAGGGCAATGGAGCTGGTGAAGGCTGTGGAGAACAAGTCCTATGAGGAGTGGCTGAGGGAGCTGGCTTGTTTATCCTGACGAAAAGGATATGCAGGGTGATGTTATCACTCTCTACAAGTACCCAAAAAGGAGTTGTAGCAAGGTGAGGGTTGGTCTCTTCTCCCAGGAAACAAGCAATAAGACAAGAGGAAATGGTGTCAAACTGCATCAGGGGAGGTTCATATTGGACATCAGGGGGAATTCTTCTTGGAAAGAACTGTTAAATATTGGAATGGAGTGCCCAGGGAGGTGGTGGAATCCTCATCCCTGGAGGTGTTCAAGAAATGACCGGATGTGACACTTTATACTATGGTCCAGTTATTACTGTGGTGTTTGGTCAAAGTTTGGCATCGATGGTCTTGGAGGTCTTTTCCATCCTAAATGATTCTTTGATTCTATGATTGTGTGACATCTGTACAGTGTTGAAGAGCTGAAATGTGTGTAGATAGAATGCAGATTAGTGGGTACTCAGATGGACACTGCTTTATAGCTTTAGGAATCTAGGGGTGTAATTTCACAGGTGGTTTTGTCCACTGACAAAACTTGTTTGTCTGGCTAGCCATTGTAATCTTCAGTGCAGCATGCATCTTTGCAACTGTTCTGTGGGGTAATAATGCTATAAACAAAGTCATTTAAATGAAGCAGAATAGCAAATATATATCTTAAAAGTACTTTTCAGTTTGAGATTAAATTGCTTCTTTTGGTAAGGTACCATAATAACTTCAAGATATCTAAATTTTGGTTGGTTAGAGTTATAAAACTGTTACATCTTAATTAAAACTTGATTAAGGAGCTAAATAACATTAATGAAATTTAGATTTTTGCATTATATTGGTTCTCAACTGTAGAGTGACTTAAGCTGCTGTGTTCTCTCTTGCCTGAAACAAACCTGCTCTGTTCTGGTTACTTTTGACTATCAATTGACTATCAAAATTATTTCAGATTTATCAGATCTGAACAATTTTCTGCATCATTATTTGTATCAAATATTTCCTACACATGTAGCACTTTAAGTTGCTAATTTGGGGATTTTTATATACTTACAAAGATAAGGAATCCAATATTGATTTATTCTAAATCTAATTCAATAGTTTACAATCTATGTGTCAATGTATACCAGACTTGAAGGTTTTGAAATAGCTCATGTGGAAATCTTCAGTCTATGACTAGTTGTAAGGAAAATAAAACTATTTTCTATCCTAATTATGCTTCTAAATGAAATTTTAAAGAGCTGACAGATAGGAAAATGGTATGTTGCTATACCATTCCCAAATCTGAAGAAAAAGCCACCTTGCAAACTTAAATTATTTCTTACCTACTGGTGGAATTGAGTAAGGTTTAAGAGTTAGTTCCAAACTTCTGAAATAGCTTTTTGTAGCTTTTATGTTGCAGCTCAAGTGTTCTTCCATCAGATTCTGCTTTGAAAAAGTGCCTTAATGGAATAAGACACTTTCTCAGAGGCAAGCTGTGAGCAGGTGTTTAATACTTCACCAGAAAAGACCCAGGGAGAAGGTACTCAGCAAGGAGGCAGAGGCCTAACCTTTCCTTCCTGTCATTCCAGTGTAAGGGCTGTTCAAGTTTTTTTAGAAATTTAATTTCAGAAAGAAGCCAAATCAGGCTTCTGATAGTAAATATTATCACATTGGAATCAGGCTTCCAATAGTAAAATATTAGAAAGCATGCAGTAGTCACTTACTGCTAGTTAGTGCCTGTGGTGCCACAAGGGAATCAGGATACTTTAGAGGTTTTTTTCCCCTTATAGGGTTTTTTTTTCTATTACAATTAAATATAATGTATTTTTTTTTCACTAAAAGTAGATATGAATAAGAAAATATATCTGAAAAATTCAACTTATCTCAATGAGGAAGTCTCCCCACTGAAAAGCTGTTTCCTTTTTAAATGATAGGACACTACTTTTTGTCAGTGACTAGGATATTAAAATCCAAAATTGTCTGATTTTCAAGTCTTCATCTAGTGAGTAAAGCACTTCAAAATTTGGTATGCCACATAGATATTTGGCATGTCTGTTAATGTCTACTCACCATACTTATTTATTTATTCATTTATAGAATTTAGATATGGGTAACTACAGTCAGATAGACAATCTTAATTGAGATCTCTTCTACATAAAGACCAGAAATTCATTTTCCTTTGTTTTTTCACATGATAAATAACAGACTGTGAGAGGGAATAAGTAACTTAAGTCTCCCTTGATAACAAATATAATTCAAGAAGTTAAGTAATCAAAGCTATGTCTTTTCAAAAAAAGAGGTAAGGATTACATTTAAAGAGAGGCAAAAAGGTCAATTGCTTTTATTGACTATTTTAAGTATACCCTTTCAGGTGTTTACTTGGTAGGAAGAATGGCTCAGCAGATCAGTTAAAAGCAATTTCTAGCAGACATAGATAAAGAGCGAGCTTGTAAAGACCAAAGTCCAGAACAATTTGAATTTAGCCATCTTTGGCTACTGACAGAAACGCTACAGTGACCTAACATATAAACCTAGATCACCGTGGTGCACAGCAAGCAAGGAAAACATTTTTAAAACAAAAAGGGTAAAAAAGATAGAATGCTGCATTTTTATGAATAATTTGTTACATCTATACAATGGTGTCATACCAAATAAGCCAGAATGCACTGCAGCACTCAGATATGCAGATATTTCAGACATCAGGTATTTCAGCAGCTATACTAAGTCCCTCACTAGCACTGTGTGTCAAAATGTTAATAGCCTCAGCTGCAATTCTGCTTTTCTGCTGGGATGTGTCCTTCTTAGCCTTTGAGGTTCATAGAAACCAATTCTGGGGTTTAGTGGCATCAGGAATATCTAGATATACCTTTAAAAAACAGTTATGGCAAAGCTCTGATAGGAGACAAAGTTCCTGACAGGCTTTCCTTTCTAGAAATAGATTCTCAAGGCAAATATTTTCCTCCCTTTTCATGTACATCAAAGCTTTTCTTTATACAGTCTTTGAAAAATTGCTTACATTGAAATCCAGGTGTGTTGCGGTGGTTCAGCCTGCAGAGCTGACCTCGTGGGTCCACTTCCCCCCTCGCGATAGCGGGAGGGAAGAAAGTTCCACCGAGGACCCCGAGACAGACATGCCAATCTAGAAGCACCGCCTTGTAGGCGTCTCCAAGGAACCGCACTCTCTCCTCCCTCTTTCTGGGCTATTCCAGAAAGTTCTGTTGTTCTCTGTTTCTGATAGGTTAATTACCTAGCGCATATTTATGTTCCCTGTTTTACTAAGCAATTAGGTTCTGGAAAGTTCTTCCCTTCTCACTTCCCCATTGGCTGCTGTATTGTTATCCCGCCTTCCATGTTTACCCATTGGTTGCCTGTCATTCTCCATCAAGTTGTTATTGGTTGTATGTTTTCCCCGCCTTAACTCCGCCCTGAGATCCTCCCTCGCATAAAACCCTGCGTCCCATGCTCTCTGCGCTTCTTTTGGACCCTGCACCCAACCGTGCTCCTAGTTTAATAAGCCTGACTCCTTTTCCACCAAAAGAAGATCTCTCCGCTCCTTTGTTCCTGCCTCGTCGCTTGCCTTACAACTTGCTTCAGCTTAGCCCGTACCAGCGGTGTGCTGACTCGTGGGAGTGCTTTCACTTGTGTCCTCGGCCGGACACTGTTGCCTCCTTCCGGGGCCACCAGGCGGCCCAGAGGTACAGAGCGGCAACACAGGTGTGCTTTCCATAAAAATAGTTCTGAATTGGTAGGATAACGTAAACTGGATGGATGAAGTATGTTGTGCTATTGTCTGAAAATTCTTGTCCTATTATAAAAGCCACTGCATGAAGTCCAGCAAAATATAGGACATATTATGGAACAGGGATTATTTCTAGGTATCAGTTTTAAAAAGTCTTGCTCTATTATCTGCTAAACAAACATATTAGTAACAACATACCTGGAGAAAGGGTACAATAGATGCAATCAGTGCTTTTGCTTAGCCATCTCAGACTCATTTTCCATAAAATTCCTTCCACTTCCAAAGAAATAAAAGTACTTTATTAATTAACAAATTCACTGCTGTTTTTCCCTTGGAAATTTCTGAAGTCAAATTAAAAGTCAAATGTGACTGGAGCCTGAACAAAGCTAAAATTTATCTGGAAAACAAAAGGTTTGTAACCTCAACATAGATCCATCTGGCAGTGGGAAAACTGTTCCCGCAGACTGAAACTGAATTAATTCAGGGTCTCCCACTCACTCTAGTGAAATTTCAGGTTCCTGATACCTTTGAAAAGTCAGCTATATATGCAGTGCTTCTCATCAACTGTAATAGACTTGCACATGGTATCCTTCAGAGGAATTTCCTTAATTGTTTGTTACAGTAATTAAATAGCAACCTGAAAATTAAATTACATCTTCAGCTGTAGGAATATTTCAGTTAAAATGATTAGCCTTTTCCTGTTCATGAATGGTTTGAACACCACCAATTTCTGCATGTGTGTCTAATTCCAGGAGCATTTACCACACCATTATGTAGACAAATTTCATCTTAGGGATGGACGAGTCAGTCACACTTGTCACGTATGTTGTGCCAGCTTCCTAATAATTATGGTCTGGGAGAGAAGATGGGTCAGTGGGAACAAAAACAGAACAAATTATTTTTCTGGTGAGAATTCCCTGGATAAATATTTGTAGCAAAAATTTCCATTTGTTAAAATTTTCACAGACAAAAAAAAAAATTACAATATGGTACATATTTAATTTGAAAAGTCTAAGTATCACTTACGTGTATGGAAAGAGAACATTAAATGCAAAGACATGACTAAAACCATTGGTGTGCGATGCAATGTGTAGCATACATGGTTATTCGTCTCTTGTTCCCTGCAGATGCTAACAGCTGAGGCATGGTGTTCACTCAGCTGGGAAGAAAACAGTTTTCAAATCCTTCTGGGAATAGGAAATTCCATCCAAAGAGAGTTTATTCTGTATAGAATAGTGACATGCATGTAAACTAAAAAATTTAGGATGAAACCACCAAATAGTAACTGTGGTTCTATCCCTTGATATTTAACATTAACTATTCTAGAGACTATGAGAATTTATGTTAGTTAATACACTTGAGAATAAGTGGGACCAATTTCACGTTTTGCTTGGATTTCTTGTTTGAGTTCAAACAGTTTATGCAGCATCTCCTACTTATCCAAAATGTCCATGATTTCCAAAACCTTAGTTGAGTAAACGTTATGTCACTCAACCTCTAAAAATCCTTAAGCAGCAACTTTGGTTCCACACAAAGGACTAGTTTTACTTTTAGATAGAAAAGCTGATGCTTAAATTAATCATCAGAGCTCCTGGAAACAACTTTTGGTGCTGCATAAGAATACCTGAACTCTCACTTATCAGGAGAATATCAGTACGGAGAGGATTTCAAACTCGTCAATTCCATCTATCAATTCTTTATAGGGTATTTTTTAGAACCGGTTCTGAAATGCAGTCCTTTCTTCATCAAAATATTCTGCCTACCACCACCTACATGTTTCTCTCTTTCTTTTCCATTCTCCTTTTGTACATAAAACAAGGAAAGCAATATATAATGGAACTACTTTATAAATCATGGCTGAATTTACAATACTTATACATCTGGCAGCGGATAGTTAAGGCACTATCCAGAATGGTGGAGATGTGGGACTGAGTTCTTTAATCAAGATATCTCTGGTCTCCTCACTTCTTCAGACTTCTTTAAACACTGGTTCTCCAAACAGACTCCAGAAGCCAGACTCCAACAGACTTCAACTGATTATAGTTTTGAATCCTGTAGGTACCCAGTTCCATAGGCATTTACGGTACCCTAGGGAAAGCTGCCTGTTCGTATTACTGTGACTACATCCTTGGTGTGAATGTAACTCTTAGTCTTACTAGCTTTGTTTTGTTCCACCTAAGCTGTGTCTTTTCCTCTGAAGAGATGTCTTTTTCTCTCAGTTCTCTCTCCACTGACTATAAAGGAAGTAAAAGTGGCAAAACTTTTAAACAGGCTGTATCAGTTGGATTCTTGGATTTTGCTGGGACGAAACGTGGCCATTGTGGTTTGTTTATCAGTTTGTACAAGCACTTTATAACAGGTGGCTATGAGTTTTAAGTAGGCCTGGAACACGGCTTACTTGATGAATGTGAGGTAAAACTACCCAGTTATTTATTTTATGAATATAATCCATGCCAAGCACAGATTCAGCTTTGACTTTGAAAAGGTTTTATAAGAAGAAAAAACAGTCAGTTGGAAATTTTGATGAAAACAATCATCTTTATTGCAGGCAGACAAATAGCTCTGCTTTGCCAGGACATCATTACAAACCAAATAAGCCCAATATTGCTCACCTGGACTCTGAATCAGAAAAACTTCTGTTGACCCAGGTCTTTCAAAATTTTGCAGGAAAAGACAAAGGACAGCCTACAGTCATTCACATTTTGCAACACTATAGGGAAAAAAGTCTAGGTGGGCCAGTTTTGCCCCAGGATGTGCTGATCCATTATGGTTCCTGTAAAAAAAGGTACTTATACCATCTAAAGTCTCATTTTAAAGGCTTTTCATTGAAGTTAACGCTGGAAGAAGAGAATAGTATGGATAATTGTATTTCTCCTTAGCTCCTGGGGATCCCAAGTAGTGTAGCACCAAATAGGACTCTGACCCAGGAGCAGCAAGCCATGCAGACCCTCTTCATACCAGATATTCTCTCATTTTTGTCTTTCAAACTAGTTTCTTATGAGGAAACAACTCTATACAGTCAAATATAAACGATGTCCCCACAAGAACTCCTTGATACACTGTTAGGTAAAGGCAAAGTCGAGCAGGAGGTATAATCACCAGTGCTGAGCAGAAGCTGCCTGAGCGTCCCCTTTTTTTGGCGAGCTGGTTGAGCACACTATCCATGCAGCATGGCACTGCCTGCTCTGGCTCAAGTTGTTTGTGCTGTGGATCACTCACTCCTCCAGGCACAGGGTTCTGCCAGTCAGGATCACTACAACCCATACTCTGAGGATCAAAAACAAGGCAAATAAGGTGATCTCAGAAAGGTATTAAAACAGGGATTTGGAAATGAAGGCTTGCTTGTGTGTTGCAACACTGCTGTTCATTCAGTTACATGACTTACTGGCAAGTAAGTACTTGATGAGTCCTTATAAAAATATGAACCAACTGCTAAAAATAGCATGTAACTGAACTCTGAAGAGTATTTGTTTTCTCAGTGACAATACTTTTCCAGTGATAATGCTGAAATACGTTTTTTGGCAGTAGATTTTACATTCTGAATAAGCATAGAGCCATGTCTAGTTTTTCTCCTACTTATTTGCGTATATTTGTCATCTTCTGTAGAGTTCGTTAATGCATAGTTCCCAAGTAAACAGTTAGTCTTTAAAAGCATAATTTTCTGTGGAATTTTAACAGTTCTATTTCTATAAAGGAAAAAGAACTCATTGAAAACATGCATTGTATTTGTCTTTTAGGTGGGATGAAGTTTATCTTGGTTATAATCTTTGCTGTGAGTTCACTTCACTGAAAGGGACGTCTATTTTTCACTCTGGTTTCATCTCCTAGTTATCACCCTAATGTAGGTTTGTCTTTTCTAACTGTGTCCTTGGCTACATGTACACATGGAAATTTCAATACTTCTCTATTTGAATATTTCTTCTTCTCCAGGTCTTCCTTGCAATTTTGTGAATTAGCTCACATTTTCACTTTTCTGCATTTTCATGTTATAATTTATTTAATTATCTGGATTGAAAAACATGTAGGTATACAAAATTATCTTTGAACAATAAAAAAACCCAAATACAACAAAGATAAAACACAAGTCATAAGATCTAACAGATTAAATTCAGGAAGTAAATCCATGTGCCACCGACCATCAGCAAATATAAAGGTGCATGGAAAGAAATGTGCATATCTGTCAATTCTCTTTAGTTAATGCTAAACTGTTCTCTTTTATCTAAACACTCTCTGTATATTGTGAGCAAAGATTTTATGATTATGTAATGTTCACATAATGAGCTGTTCAATAATTAGAAGGCAGTTATGGTATAAACAAGAATAGATTTTTCTAGTTCTTTAGAAATGTATGTGAGTGAAATAAAATTGTTGAGGGAAAAATAGTACAGGAACAGTACACTGATATTTGAAACAAAAACTGCTTTGACACAAAAGTATTATTATAGATTTATTAGGAAAATGAATGCTTTTCATTCAAGTTGTTTCTCTACATTTATCTGGGAGAACAAACATTCTCAAATACAGTAGTTTCTTAACAGGACATACCAGTTCTAAGCAGCATCACATGTTCATCCAACACTTGTCTGCAATGTATTTTGCAATTTATGTTTTTCTCATTAATAGCATTACAGAATCAGATGAAATAAGAAAACTTTTTTCTCCTAAAATAGCTGAAAGTAATGCAGGTGTTACAATTATTTTGCCTATAATTAAGCTTTAAATAATCAGTAATAATGAAAATTAAATACATTCACTACAGGTGTATGCTTACATAAGTGAAAGAACTATAACTCAGAGGGGTTGAGTGATCTAGATTTTATAATGTCTTTGTCCTTTTTGTATGTATCTAAATACAGAATGATAATTGTTTATAAATACCTGAGCATGCATTTAAGTTAATGATTAAAATGGAATTTATAAGCTTCTCAGAAGAAAATGTTCTAAAAGAATGGCTGTAAAATAACAGTCTACTCTGACAACAGTAACATAATGGTATTACAATTTTTTCTTATTTGTTAACTCTGCTTAGCACAAAGAAGTAACATTCAACATCTCTTAGGTTTGTACGTGTTCTTCCAACCACTTCTGCACTTGAACTATGTGGTGGGTTGACCCTGTCTTCACGTCAGGTTCCCACCAAAGCTGTTATATCCCTCATTTCCTAAGCAGGGAACAGGAGAGAATATACAACCAAAAGCTCCTGGGTGGAGATAAGGACAGGAGGAGATCTCTGAGCCATTACCATCACATGCAAAACAGACTCAGCTCAGGGAAATAAATTGTATTTATTACAAATCAAATCTGAACAAGGTAATAAGAAATAAAACCAAATCTTCAAACACCTTCCTCTCATCTGTCCTTTCTTCCCAGGCTCAACTTCATTCTCAATTTCTCTACCTCCTCCCCTCCAGTGGTGCAGGGAGACAGAGAATGGGAGTTGCAATCACTTCATCCCACATCATCTGCTGCACCTTTCTCCTTACACTCTTTCCGTGCTCCAGCATGGAGTTCCTCCTCCGGGAAACAGTATTCCAGAAGCTCTTCCAGCATAAATCTTCCCCATGGGCTGCAGTCCTTCAGAAGCACACTGCTCCAGCATAGGTCCCTCATGGGTTCACAAGTCCTACCAGGCAGTCTGCTCCAGCATGGGCTATACTCCCCATGGGTCTACAGGTCCTGGTAGGAACCTGCTCTAGTGTGGGCTTCCCACAGGGTCACGGCCTTTTTATATGCATCCACTTGCTCTGGTGTGGGGTCCTCTGTAGACTGCAGGTGCATCTCTGCTGTGTCATTGACTTCCATGTGCTGCGGGGTCACAGCTGCCTCACCATGACCTTCACCTCAGGCCGCAGGGGAATTTCTGCCCTGGTACCAGGAGCATCTCCTCCCCCTCCTTCTGCCCTGACTTTGGTGTCTGCAGGGCTGCTTCTTACATATCTGCACTCCTCTTTCCAGCAGCTGTTGCCCAGCATTTTTTTCTCCCTTCTTAAACATGTTATTCCAGAGATGTTACTGGTATCACTGATGTGCTTGGCCTTGGCTAGTGGTGGTTGTGTCTCAGAGTCAGCTGGCACTGTCTCTGTCAGACGGGGGGAAGCTTTTCACAGAAGCT
>VZRS01011733.1:606664-695774 GCA_013398055.1 Ifrita kowaldi | reverse complement strand
ATTAAAATGGAATTTATAAGCTTCTCAGAAGAAAATGTTCTAAAAGAATGGCTGTAAAATAACAGTCTACTCTGACAACAGTAACATAATGGTATTACAATTTTTTCTTATTTGTTAACTCTGCTTAGCACAAAGAAGTAACATTCAACATCTCTTAGGTTTGTACGTGTTCTTCCAACCACTTCTGCACTTGAACTATGTGGTGGGTTGACCCTGTCTTCACGTCAGGTTCCCACCAAAGCTGTTATATCCCTCATTTCCTAAGCAGGGAACAGGAGAGAATATACAACCAAAAGCTCCTGGGTGGAGATAAGGACAGGAGGAGATCTCTGAGCCATTACCATCACATGCAAAACAGACTCAGCTCAGGGAAATAAATTGTATTTATTACAAATCAAATCTGAACAAGGTAATAAGAAATAAAACCAAATCTTCAAACACCTTCCTCTCATCTGTCCTTTCTTCCCAGGCTCAACTTCATTCTCAATTTCTCTACCTCCTCCCCTCCAGTGGTGCAGGGAGACAGAGAATGGGAGTTGCAATCACTTCATCCCACATCATCTGCTGCACCTTTCTCCTTACACTCTTTCCGTGCTCCAGCATGGAGTTCCTCCTCCGGGAAACAGTATTCCAGAAGCTCTTCCAGCATAAATCTTCCCCATGGGCTGCAGTCCTTCAGAAGCACACTGCTCCAGCATAGGTCCCTCATGGGTTCACAAGTCCTACCAGGCAGTCTGCTCCAGCATGGGCTATACTCCCCATGGGTCTACAGGTCCTGGTAGGAACCTGCTCTAGTGTGGGCTTCCCACAGGGTCACGGCCTTTTTATATGCATCCACTTGCTCTGGTGTGGGGTCCTCTGTAGACTGCAGGTGCATCTCTGCTGTGTCATTGACTTCCATGTGCTGCGGGGTCACAGCTGCCTCACCATGACCTTCACCTCAGGCCGCAGGGGAATTTCTGCCCTGGTACCAGGAGCATCTCCTCCCCCTCCTTCTGCCCTGACTTTGGTGTCTGCAGGGCTGCTTCTTACATATCTGCACTCCTCTTTCCAGCAGCTGTTGCCCAGCATTTTTTTCTCCCTTCTTAAACATGTTATTCCAGAGATGTTACTGGTATCACTGATGTGCTTGGCCTTGGCTAGTGGTGGTTGTGTCTCAGAGTCAGCTGGCACTGTCTCTGTCAGACGGGGGGAAGCTTTTCACAGAAGCTACCCCATAGCCTGCTCTGCCCCCAACCTCAACCTTGCCACATGAACTCAATACAATCTGGAACATTATCTGCTTTTCTGTTTCCTCCAGAGAAAAAGAAAAATTCACACAGTGTAAAGATCAGGAGATGAGGTCAAATGCAAGATTATAGATAGCAAGAGAAGTTGGTGCAAAAGCACAGAATTCCCTTTTCGAAGAATTAATCCTTAATCAATGCAATATTTGGGCACTTGCAGAAAGAAAAAAAATGTGGATTAGTTTTCTTCTTCCCAGAACTTCCTTGTGCTTCATTTGCAAGATGCTTTGGAGAAACATCAGATGGAGAAAATTCGGGAAAAGGGATATTTGCTGTAAAACACATGCCACTAACAGGCTATAATGTTCTTTAAAACTAATGCATAAAACACTACTTAACACTATAATATGAATTCTGCTGTCATATCCCAATTTAATTTTTTTCTCAAAGCAACTGAGTCATTGTTTCTCATAGAGCTTTATTTACCCTAAAATGTCAAATGTCCACCTAAATTTCAGAAGTGTAACCAGGATGACTAACTTGGCCAAGTGGAATCTCATTTCAGTAGCTGCCTCTGTAATAAAATTCTCTCCACTCAAAATTCTTGGTTCTGACCTGGAAAACTGCAAGTAAATTTATATCAAGGGACAGTTCACTGTCTGATACACTGGAAAAAAATCTGCTACTTAAAAAACAGAGTATGTACTTAGTACTTAAGAGCCAAAATCTTGCTTGACTGCTAGGGCCTATTGCCACTGGAATCACAAGCAAATTCATACTTATGTCAACACACATATATTTGATGGATATTTGAAAAAGAAATTTAACTGTTGATAAAGAAAAGCAAGCCATGAGATGAGGTCAGCTCATCAGGTCAGCAATGGGAATGAAAATAGCATGAAAGCTAGAAAGCTATTTTCATATGTTCAATGCATTTTCGTATTTTCAATGAAACCTCATGGGAGTGAAAACAAGTGTCAATGGATATATCAGAAATTATATTTTTAAGCAAGTCAGTGCCAACTTGTTGCCGATTCCAAGTATCTAGTTATTCACAGTATATGTTTTTCCAGTTCACACTGGTATTTTTCTGCAATGCTGTTGAAGTTGATTTGCTTTGGACAAGCACTGCATTAAATGTCAGAATGGCTATATGTCACAATAAGGAAAAGGTGAGGAGGGAAAATGGTGTCCCAAACTCCCCTTTTTAAATATGTTTTGTTGTCCCCATAAAAACTTAACTTACTATTACGCCTTTCCGCAATACCGTAAAATATTCTGTCTCGGTGGAGAAACTATGGTGCTGAAGAATATTGATAAAAATCTAACTAGAATGTTACACTTTGACTGCTCAACCCTCTCCTACATGGTATAACAAACATTTCCAAGTAACAGAGACAATATATGATCACGTACTTATTAGTATGGCCTATATGCACAGTGTTACTCTGCACCTTATTTATGCATACCTCTAAAAAAAGAAAAAAAGTCTCTAGAGTAGTTTACTTTTTTTCCTTTTCACAAGATTTTCTTTCTTTTAGATCACATCTCTTCATATTTTCTCAGATCTTTACAAGTACATTTTAAAAAGTAACAACACTTAGAAAGCAAGAAGCAGTGGTGAAGTAACTCATTACAGTGACAGAAATTACTCATGACATGACCAATTCACCATTGTAGAATTCAAAAGAAGTATTAAATTCTTCACTGTTCAATACCTATTTTATAACTTGCTATAGCCATTAGTATTAGAGTATTTTCATATCACGCCTTTTGATCTCATCTTGTTTTCCCCGCTCCATTGGATCCAGTTCTCCACCGTACCAAAAGTAAAATTTGGGAAATGAGGCTGGAAATACAAACTTTTCCCTTCATTGTTCTTTCTTAAAAAATTAATTTTAATATTTATCACAGATCTAATTTGTGCTAATATTTCTTCACAATAGAATAATGATCACACCAAGACTATTATTTTATCTAAACAATAGTAAAAAAGAATGTCATGAAAATGTAATAAATCATAACCTTGTAATGGAAGATGTGAGCCACTATGGGGTCTGCAGGATCTGAAAATTTAATCCTTCAGGAAGAGGACAGTGGAAGATAAGATGTTTTTTTCCAGTTTAGAAAAAATGTTTCTTATGTTTATGGTGAGGTCCATGTGGAGAATTCTGTGATCATTCTTAGATGTTTATTAGAACGACAAAAATTAGACAGATAAAACTCTGTCATGATGTTACGGATGTACAGCTGTGTTATTTCAACAATTTTACTCCACATTTAGGTGTTGCTGATATAGTAATAACTTTACCATTATCCATGTTATCCATGCAATATAGCAAAAAAAGAGTGAATATTTCATAGAAAATACGATGATGAATCTTATGTCATGGTGACGAACTAGATATTTTCCTTTTCAAATTGCAGAAGTAAGAGGGGGAGGAGTGATTGGTGAGTAGGAGAGTTATATAAAGTTTTTTTTAAAACCAGTTATCTGAAAGAATGGTCTGTAACATTCACTGGAGATTTTTTGAATAATATTCAGCTTCAACTCATTTTTTTTTCTTTTTCTTGCCAAGAATAAGCAAAATTGAGGGGTTTTTGCTTTGTTTCTAATTGTGATTTGAAGAATGACTTCCACAGCAACTTTGTGTAATATTTTAGAATTTCCATAGAAACCAGGAAAGTAGATACAAAAATCTTTGGAAAAATTCAGAACAGGATAGGAGTTGAACAGAACTTTGACCCTGAGTACTGGAAGATGATCCAAAACCAAGAGAAGACAGAAGCTGTACTAACCAAGAAGTTCTTTAGTTACCAAACAACAAGAAGGACCTATATATAACAGTAAGTTTTTGTTGGGTACTGACTGGTTTTTTCAGCTTTTGAATCCCTATTAATTTTAACTTCACTGTCTTCAGGTTTCTGTATCAGTTACAATGCTTCAAAAATAATGGGGAAATGAAATCACTGATATAATTTATTGTCTATGACTCCAGATTTTCATTATACCAATATCTGGAAGCCTCCAGCTTTAAACATCAGTCATGAGCGTGTGTGTTGCTAATCTCGCAATATGTGGAGCAGCTGGAATGTTTTGTTACTATGTTTTTTAAGAAGCTGACACTTAATATCTGAAAAATTACAGTTGATTTTTTTTTCTTTATTGCTTTTTAAGTAAAAGGAAAAGCCAAAAATAAAACAAGACACAAACCAGTGTGTGACACATCCTGTCCTGCAGCAATTACATGGGTGTGCTAGCAATATTCACTGTCGCACCTACAGGCTGTCTTTTTTGCTAAGTATTTCATTCTTGAACTCATTTGCTGTTCAAGAATGAAAGCAGCAGATGGTCAAGAAGGTAACTTATTCACTGTTTAATTTGGTTTGTTTATTCTGTTGGTAATTAGTTCCATACCTCAGGGCCTACTGTTTGCTCCTGTTTCCACTATCCTCTGAACCATTGGAGACTGCCTACTGCTCAGTAAGACGTACTGGATTAGGAGAGCTGGTGCTTTTGGTGACATTGAGAAATCTCTCAGCTGCCTGGCTAGTGTGTTTTCCTCAAACAATTCAATCACTAGATTATGAGTTATGGCGTAATATTTCCTCCATCTCATCTTTCCCTTTTTCATCAATTTTGGAGGTGACTGTTCTGCTTTTACTGCCTTTGGTAGCATGTAGCAGTGTCTACTTCTTGGGTTATATGAGTTCATGTGTATTCTGTTAGTATAACAACTTTAATCTTTTTCTATAGCTTTGTGGTTTCTCTTGTTCAACTAATATTTTTAAGTTTAAAATACAGTGCTAATGCTGTTTGAGATGAGTCATAAATTGACAGGTAGAGTTTTCTCTTACATCCATTAAAATTGCAGTCAAAACACTAATTAACTTCAGTGTTCTGAGAGCTGAACAAGCATTCAGGATGTCTTTGAAGAGTTTGAGTTAATACTTGAATTCCTGAGATCTTAATACTCAGAACTATCTTTTTTAAAATTTTTATACAGGTTTTCTGAAAGTTGCGAGTAGTGATTCCTTATTGATATTTACTATTAAAATCATGTGAATACTACCCTGAAAGCTAACATTTTCTTATCTGATTATTTTTTTACTTATTTTTTTGGTTAATAATTGGCATAAAATACCTAATACTGAAAGAAAATAGTACAAATTGAATAGTTTTAAGAAACTACAGGAATGCTAAATTTCATCAAGTAAATAGTATTAAATCAAATTATCTGTGACTAAATATAACCACATTGGTACAACTGCATATATTCAGCATAATATGTACTTCAAATGAAGTACTCTTGACAGATACTGCATCTGTTGGAACATTTAATAAAAACTAGAGTAGTTATGAAATAGGTCAACATTATTCTAAAAGCCATTCTTGATTCTTGCTCTGATTCAAACTTTCTCTAAAATCCATTGTTGTTAGGAATGGGGATTTCATTTGGGGTTTCTTTAGGGAAATTAAGCATATGGAAGCTTCACAGAAGAGTTCTTGAAATATATTTGATGCAGTAGTTTCCACTCTTGACATAAAGCCTCAAATTACAATGCTTATGAAATGCCATTATATTCTAATCAATTTGTGGAAGATTTATTGCTTTGTGATAGGTTACCCTAAGGCTTAGCTGAAAACTTATTTTACTTTGAAGTAAATAAAAAAAGTACACAAAAGAATTTCTGCTTCTGAAGTCTGTATATTATCTGTAAGAAGAACTATAAGTTTTCTTTTTATATTTAGCTCATGTTTTATGGAGTAAGAAAATGCTGAAGAAAATAATGATATTGTGATGTTACATGGATAGATGTGCAAGTGAACTCATAAAACTATATTTTTCCCCACTAATTTCTCTTTTAGAAATTTTGCATTCTTCAAAAACAAACAATTTTATGGCATCTCATGACAGAAGACTAAAGCCAAATAATTTCAAACATGAGTCAAGGAATGAATATGAGAATAATTTAGCTTTAAAACAACTTAATATGGTTTGTGATGGGTTTTCCAATGTTATAAATATTTTACTTGAAATAATGTGTTCTTCAGAAGGTATGCTCCAGCTCAAAAGAAGAATTGTGAAAAAACCCTGTAGCCTATATTATGTAGATTCTCACTATGCTAGAGTCTTTATATACATCCTAAGAATTTTGTCTCCAATAAAATCAAATCAGAACTGAATTTGCCAGTAGGTTATCAGCTGATGTTAAGGGAACAACATTAGTTTATTTCCTTTTCTTCCATATGTGATTCTTAAATCATGTACACTATTAAACACAATGCCGTGGCAAACAGTGCTACTATGATTGTCATATTATTGTTATTACTGCTCCCTTACTGCATTTAAGCACAAACCAAGATTGGGGTCCTACTCTCACCTGTTTGATCAGCAGAAAATTATTGAAAGAGCTTCTTGAATCATCTCACTTCATCCCAGACCCTTCTTTCAAATTACTGTGCTTACTTTCTTTGGTGTATTCAGTTTTTCCCTCACTTCGACAGTTAGCACAGAAAGAAAAAGATTAAATAGAAGAGATGGTCATGAGTGACTTCAAATAAAAAATAATCCTTGTCTGAGAAACACTACTAGCTACTGAGAAATGAAATAGAGGACAAAATTATAATGTTGCAATAAAACCATCAATGTCAATAAGAAGTACATATATTGGACTTAGCAACCACAAAATTACTCCAAAATATTAAATTTGGGAGGGGGTGGCAGGTGTCAGTCAATATATATGTAAACCACTTTACTTCAGCTTTTTTTTTTTTTGTTTTAGGAATTGTTTACAATGACAGCTTCAATATTTGCCTATCATCTCCAATAAGTAGTAAAACTGAGCCAGGCTGCTATTTAGAAAATAAGTTTACACTGCTGTATATCTGCAGCTAACATCCTCCATGAGTCAAGTATTCGTTAGTGTTCAAACTTCAATAATCGACAACCATGTTTATGGCTGTCTCCTTTTTATAGTTCAGTTACGTCGAAAGACCTGAACTGTGACAAATGTAACAGAAATAGTAAGAGGCAGTTCCTGAGGAGGGAATCATACATGTGTTACAATAAAACACATCTTGGGTGTACCTGGAAGAAACTATCAAGCCATATAAACTGTATCCATACTCAAGTTTAACTCAATGAATCTTTCTTCATCATATTGCCACAAGAGCCACTTATTTTCTTTTCAAAACTTCTCATGCAGCTTCTGAAGAAGATAGAGATGAAGTAGGATTTATGACGTATGATAGAAAATTACTGATATTTTTGCTTTTCAAGAGTGTTCTTTGTTTCAGATAGCTGATTATTAGTTACATATTTCAATAATACTACTAGAGCCAACCATGGGAAGAGGGCAGAAAAAAGAGTTAGACAAATGTCAGAATTATTAAGTATGCAAATGATTACTTCTTGCAGGAGCCCAGGCTTGCACAAGTTATTTAAGGAGGGAATTATTACTATCCTCTTAACAGTCAAAGTTTGAAATTGTGTCAGATTTTGTGGTTCCATTGCTTGAATGGCCACATCCAAAGGGTTGTGGTGAGCAGCTCAAGGTCCAGATGGAGGTTAGTGACAATTGATGTTCCTCAAGGGACAGGACAAGTAGTTGATAACCTCATTAATCCCATCTAGTGGGATCAGTTGCACCTTCAGCAAGTTTACACATGACACCAAGCTGAGTGGTGCAGCTGACATATCTGAGGCACAGGACGCCATCCAGACGAACCTGGAGAAGCTCGAGAAGTGGATCCATGGGAAGTTCATGAGACTTAACGAGGTGAAGTATAACGTGCCGCACCTGGGTCATAGCAACCCTCAGTACCACTACAGGCTGGGGAATGAATGGGACAAGAACAGCCCTGCCATGAAGATCTTGGGGATGCTGGTGGGTGAGAGGCTGGACATGACCCAGCCATGTGCACTCACAGCCCAGAGCTGTGGGCAGCAGGGCCAGGGAGGGGATTCTGTCCCTCTGTTCCTGTGAGACCCCACCTGCAGTGCTGCATCCCGCTCTGGTATCCTCAGGACAGGAAGGACATCAACTTGTTGGAGCAAGCCCAGAGGAGGCCACCAAGACATTCAGAGAGATGAAGCACCTCTCCTATGAGGAAAGGCTGGGAGAATCAGGATTGTTCAGCCTGAAAAAGAGACTTTGGAGTGACCTAATTGTGGCTTTCCACATGAAGGGAGCCTACAAGAAATATGAGCAGAGACTTTTTGCAAGGGCGTATGGTGGCAGGACAAGAGCAATAACGGTTTTAAATTGAAAGAGGGTAAATTCAGACAAGATATAATGAAAAAATTTTTTACAATGGTGATGGTGAGGCACATGAACAGATTACTCAGAGAAATGGTAGAAAACATCCAAGTTAAGGTTGGATGTGGCTCTGAGCAGCCTGATCTAGCTGAAGATGTACCTGTGCATTGCAGGGGGGTTGGACTAGCTGACCTTGAGAAGGTCCTTCAAACTTAAACTATTTTATGACACTATGATTTTATGAAAAGTAAATGCACTCAAAGAAAACACGAATTTGCCAAACACTCTGCATGTGTATGGCTTGCATACAAAGAATGGAATCACAAAAGCAAATACAATCAAATATTCTTGATCTTATTTATCTGAATAATAATTTTTGCTTTTTAACATGACTAGCAACCTGTCGACTTTGCTCAAGCAAGATTCTCAGTACACTATAAATGTGACTTTTAAATTATTGCATATACTGAGAGTGACAAACTTTTCCTTAAATCATGCTGCATTTGTTTCTCATGTTAAACTGTAGTACCTGTCTGACAGACCTTTCTAAAAAGTGCTGTAATGTTAGTTATAGTGAATCCTCAATCTACTAGAAAAGGAGTAGACCACTTATTACAGTAGCTGCAGTGGCTCAGGGCATTACTGAGAAGAAATATTTCCTTTAAGCCAGGGCTCTCAATGACCATTTCAACATTGAGTGAACCTACTTGATTGGGTTTGAATTGAAGAATATTTAACATTATTTTCATTTTGAGCATTTAATGAATATGCTACATGTTAAAATAAGGAGTTTTGCACATTCAGTGTAGGGAATAAAAATCTGGATTTGATCTGTGACAAGCAGAAAAGAGTAGATTTCCAGAAGGCGTTTGTATGCAGATGCAAAGCAACATGGACGTGCTTGGAGTTCAACACAAGCGCAGAGGTAGGCACAAACTGCAGTCTGTCCAAACCCGATGTTATAGACACATACGTGCCAACTTACACAGTGTTTGGTCTGTATCCAGAGCTTGCTGTAAGAGCAAAGCTTTATCTTTAGGCAAGGACATATTTTATTTTCTTTTTTTCAATACTTTATCTTACATCCTGAAAATACTCATTAATGAACACATTCTGTGACCTCTGGAAAATCAATGGCTATATTTCGTTCTGATTTCTATAGCATGCTAGTCACAGCTGTAAATCTGGGCTATAAACAATGACACATTACAAAAGGCATGTCAGTTTTCAACTATCAACTGATAATGCCTCTAAATTATAGATAATGGCAAATAGCAGCTTTAAGAATACTCCTAATACTACTCACATTTTTCTTCTATGCTTCATGTAGTACATTAGGTAAAGGCAGTTGAACTGGAAAGAGTAAGGAGTTGAATGAAATATTGAATATCTACCTCTTCAATTCTAAAAAAGCAGAGTTATTAGAGAAAATATGCCCCCCTCAAAGTGTTTCTCCAAGTATGAGTTTGGATTTTAAGATAGACAAGATTGTTTCTACTTTCTTCAGGTTTGAAACAGTGAATGTTTGAAAGGTAAGGCTAACTGGAAAATTAATGAAACCATTTCTTTAATGAAGTTATTTTGTTAATAATGACCTTATTTCTTGCATCCTGTTTTTAGATCTTTATTGAAATGATACCATTCAGTTATATGTCAGATATATTAAGATATAGTTCAAACACAATGGAGAAAAAATTGCTACCTGGCCCCCACAATGAAAATCTAATTCTAGTCCTGGGCTCAGATCTCATTTAGATTGAGTTCCAACATGTCTAAAAGAGTTTCTACAGCTGTCAAGAAATAAGTGCCAAACACAAAGGAGTATTAAAGCCAAGAGAAATAGGAAAGTCCCATTGAGATGAACAGCCATCCTGCTAGACAAGGTTCTTTGTCTTCAACTGCAAACAAAGGAGACGGCTCAGAAAAAGTATCAGCACAGAGCATGGGTAAGTGATACTTCTGTCTGTGATCTGTGACCATTTTCAGTTCAGAGCTTCTGGTCATCTGCAGGTCTCTATGAATTCAATAGTCCTCACTGAGCTTTTCATCCATGAACTTATTCTGCCCCTCTTTGAAGGTGTCAGGATTTACATATCTTTAACATTTGCAAAGCCACAGTCTCCTGCAGGACCATTTCCTGGAAGTAAATTCCTATTTGTCTCTTCATAATAATAAGCATAATTTACTTTGTCTTGTAAATGTCCCTTGATTAGTGCTGAACACCATTTGTCACTGGTCTTCACTTGGACATCTATCCAGAAACTATGAGTGCGACCATCCAGCCAATTTTTTATCCACAGAGGGGTTCACCCATCAAAATCATTGTCTCTCCAGCTTAGAGAAAAGGATTTCATGTGAGATGATCTCAGATGCTTGGCGCAAGTCCAGGTAAATGGCATCTGTTGCTTTTCCCTTATCTACCAATGCTGTAACCCTGTCATAAAAGGTCACCAGTTTTTTCAGGTACAATTTCTCCTTAATGGAGCCATGTTGGCTGCCACCAACAACCTCCTTATTTTCTATGTGCCTTAGCCCATGTTCCAGGAAGATCTGATCCATGATCTTGCTGGGCACAGAGGTCAGACTAACAGGCCTGGAGTTCCCTGGGTCTTTATTTTATTATTCGTAAAAATGGGTGCTATGTTTCCCTTTTTCCAATCACTAGGAACTTTACGGGGCTGACAAGACTTCCCAAATGGGATGTACAGTGGCTTAGCTGCTTTATCTGTCTGTTCCCTCAGCACCTGAAGATGCATCTCATCAGGTCCCATGGACCCATGAAATGTTGGAGTTCAAGATCCTTAAGGCAGCAAGGAGCTATAAAGCTCTTGCAAGTCCCTTGAAGGTCACAAACCACTTAAGTATTTGTTTGAATTTTATAAAATACTCATATATAAACCAGAACATATACTTTCCTGAAACTGATATTTGCTCTTTTATTCCTTCTGGTTTCCTATTGTCATTGTCATAAACCTTTTCAGAAATAAATTTTAAAAAAAGAAAAAAAAAAAAAAACAGAAAATGTTGGACGAAAAAATTGTGCAGATACAGCAAGTGCCATTCTAAATGTGGGGAACTGGAGCATTTAGATTTAACAATCTCCTTGTTCACAACCATCTCTGCATTTCTCTCCAGCAAGAAAGAAGGCTATTGATCACATTTGACCTAAAGCATCTCCATTGTGGATATTTACATATGAATGAGTCATTATAGGAAACCCTTACGGATATTAAAAGATAATTATTTGCAGGGACTCTTCACCTGACCAGTTTTAGATGTCTGAAAAATTGAACTAAATATTCATGTACGGTGGAAAGGATTTGCCTGAGCCACATTCTTAAATGAAGAACTAAGTCAGAAAAAGCCAGGAAATGGAAGAAAACTGGACATGGAAAGCCTTGTCATACTCTCATAACATCTGAGTGCAAGCTCTAGGATAGATTTAATGACTGTAGTGCATATTCGAAGGGAAGCGAAATGCTTTCCAGCAACAAATGCAAAAGACTTCCAACAACCGTCAGGTGGTTTTTGAGAAGACATTTAGATTACATGTGACTCAAGGAAGGCATTTATGATCCTGTAAAGGTGCCTAAATTTCGACACTGAAAACTTCCAAGCCAAATAATAAGAAAGTTGGGTACCTCTCAAGGTACACAACAAAATTCAATGTTTTGTTAAGGTACAACTTAGACTGCAATCTATCTTAACATGTCCACCTTTGAAAGATAGTAAATAGCATTAGAATTACAAACCTCTGTTTTTCTAACTATATAAGAACAAATAATAAACACGTTATCGACAAATATCTAGAGTGTAATCATGTAAGTAATAGTCAAAATTGACCTTGAAAAGCAAATCATATAAAACCAATCTGATTTCCTTCTTTGATAAGCTCATAGGCCTTGAGGTTTGGTTTAAAAATTCAGACTCCAGTAAATATTTAGATTCTGCCCCACATCAAATATTCAGAAGCTATCATGAAAATATGAATTTACTATAAGGAGCCTGCAAAAATGTGAAATCACTGGAAAATAGTGTTCAAAACAAACTTAGATGGTGTTCAAAACATAATTAGCAAGTTGTCTTGTTAAGGCCTGTGTTTTGGAGCAGGGATTGCATGAGAACTGTTTTGAACTTGTACATATCACACTATGGTGAAAAAGACAAATGTCGCAGTGGGTTACTTAAACTAGATTGGTGTCACTACGACACATGGCTTAATCCTTTTCTTCTGGTTAGTGATGGAAAGGCCTCCTCTGTACACAGCACTACAGAAAGTTATGGATACAGCAGTTAAGGAAAGTTGTGGTTCAATAAAAAAAACCTAAGTTCATATAAGACACCAAGGAATAATGATGTGATCAGAGAATGACTTAAAGTCAAGAAAACTTGATGAGGAAAGTTGGAAGGATCTGGGTTCTCATACTTACTCACTAGGTCGCTGAGGGGATATGTTCTTGCATACGTGAAGGGATAGAAAAGATACACCCAGGACGTTCCATGTTTGTACATAAATGTCATACTGAAAAAAAAGAAGGACATCTTGGGCATAACCAGAAGAAAAAATAAAAAAATTATGTAATATACTGCTACAAGGAATACGAAGTTAGACTTTCTAAATATTTCCTACTGCCTACAAATTTTTCTTTTTGTGGTAGAAGGTAAACACATGTGACATCAACTGTTCTCACACTCAGTGCAGACATCTCTGGCATGACATCTACACACTTAGGAGAGCTGCCAAAATTTGGCACATTCATCCCATCCTTTCATTCATTTTTTTAATCTCCTGGAGTTCACACTTTCTGTAAATTCACGGAAATAACTAATGGCAGCCCTGAGACTTGCTCCAGGTATTGCCCTAACTAGCCTATAATGAACCCATCTGGATCATTATTTGAAAACGTGCTATTTATGGAGGTCCCTAACCTGCACTTTGCCTGCTCCACCATGGATTTACATAAATTTTAAGGATGTAATAAAAGTTTGACCAGCTTCAGTGACAAATCATTTATTTCAACCATTGCAATCAGCTTCAATCTTCTATTTTCCTATTTGTAAAGCTAGTTTTGTGTCTGGAAACTAAGCAATATCCTCTATTCTGGGGTGAAAAGACCACTAATTTCTGCTCTTTGTACTGGTATAGCTCTTTAAAAAAATGCCTGGGAAGCAAAGCAAAAACAAGTTTTTAAAAAGTGCTGGAACAGTGGTTATCTGACAGTTCTATCTGGCTTATGTTCATTTATAGTTCTAGACATTCACAGATATTCAAGACAATTATAATGCAGTTCTTGGAAAAAAATGGGATGTAATTTTTTGGGACCTACCCAGCAGCCTAACTTTTTCTTATAAAGGGGACAGTATCTCACACTAAATTGTAGAAAAAAATCAGTGTAGATAAAAGTTTATTAAAAAAAACCAAAAAAAACAAAACAAAGAAGATACAGATAATCTAGAAACAATTATGGTGACATTTTAAAACCTACATTTTTAAAAACTAGATGAGGAAAAAAATTAAAATTCTGTTTCATTTAAGTTGGTAGGGAAAGTACAAAACTAAAAGTTTCAGTGCACCACTGGGAGTTCTTTCATATAGCTACAGTATGCAGAGTAAGAGATCTGTAAGGAAATAAGTGGCATAAGCACTGAAGGGGAGGAAACTCATAGAAATGTGCAAAGGAAAAAAATCACCTATTTTAAAAGTGTTAATTATTTTCATGCTGTTTCTCCTTTTCTACCTTCAATATATGCTGTACTTCTCTATCACAATTAAAATTAATACCAGTTACATTATTTCATCTAGTGTTCCCATTTTGTATTTTACTTACACATAAGATGTTATATTTTACATGTATAAATCTGTATTGATTACACAAAAATCCTAGCAAATACTCCAAACTGACTTTAACTACAAGACTGATTTATGGCTCTTGTAAGAAAGTTTTGGCAAGAAGCACTCATTCATTTCAGTTTTGAATCTGAACCATAAAAATCTCACCAGTACTCAGATTTTTATCTGGTGCCAGACACTGGGATAACCATGTTGATCTCTGCAACCAATTTAATTCCTGACTATGAATCTAATGGAACCAAATAAATGGGAATTTTGAGTGACTTGCACTGTATTTTAATCATCACTTACTATTTAAATGGTTAATGAAAAATCAGTTCCTCAAGGAGAAACAGTTTCATGCATGACTTCATTATACTTTCATTTTTTCTCACATACCAGAAATAAGACTGCTCTGCAAATAGGCTGTTAATCACCTAAAACTAAATGTTAATCCTGTTAACCTACTTCCAGTGTTTAAATCTTGTTATGTTAATGTCATGGCAATAATAAAAAAAAAAGATAAACCTTTTTGCACTCTCACAAATGTTTTCTCAGAGAGCTATTCATTGCTCTCAGAAAATACTGTGTATTTGCAAAACAGAAGACTGCTTTCATTTGTGTGTTTCCAGTAAATCTACGCTTTCCCTAACCGCCTTTCTTTTTTCCCTTTCAACTTGCAATAGGCTACCTTCCAAGAATCTGCTAACAAGTGCTAGCAAAAAACAAGATCTCTCCTGAAACTGAAGTGCATAGAACAGTCCCTAAAATCAATTTGTATTGTAGTTTCAAATCATCTTTAACAACCCAGACAAATGCAAATAAATGCAATCAGTTTATATATGCAGGGCTGTGTCAGTAGCATGCATTATGCTTTCAACAGAACTGTCAGAGATGTGAACAGTTTTTGATGTTATTTTAAGTATACAAAGTTGTTTAATAATTTCTATTCATGAGCATTCTAATAGGACAGACTATATATGAAACACAAAACTCAGGTGGTAAATTTTTGTGAACTTTAAATTTGTTCTTTGGGTTATTAAAATTCCCTCTCCCTGCGCATTGTAAATTTCAGCATTTACTTAGAATTTGTTCTGATTTTTCCAAGTAACATGACTAGCCATAATTCATTTGGAGGCAAGATGGAGAGTCTTCCTCTGTCTTGTACTAGCATATGCCAGAGAAGGCAATAGTGTATTCTAGAAATAACTTCATGATTTCCATAGCAATGAAGGCTTTGCATGTTCAAAACAGACTCTATCAAACTCTATGGAGTTTTTTCTTTTATAAATATTTTAGCATATTTTGTTTTACTCTGAAACATAGGGAATTAGAATCCTTAATCATTGGCTAGAACATCATATTATGAAGGGCAACATTTAAAATTTTACAACCTATCACCTCTGAGCTTTTTCAGAAGCCTAGAGCATACATAAAATTGTTAGATATTGATTAGGCAGGGCACAAATGTCTGCTGCTGACATTGTTATTGTTATTACTGTTATTGTTTACTTTCTTCTGTCTATAGAAGTCAGAATTGTATAAAAGTTGTACTAAAGACTTTTTAGTATAGTGAATAGAAGAAACACATCAGTTCTTAGTCTGTTTTTTTTACCACAATCTTCAGCTAAAATCTACACTGTTCAGATAAATTAGGCTTTGTTTTGTTCTGCTTTTAGAAGTTTAGACACTGTGGAAGTGTACTAATATAGATTAAATGGACTTTTGGTGTATGTTCACGAAGCCCACTAATTCAGGTTCACCTCTCATCTTTCCCGAACAGCACTGGTTTAAACATCAGATAATCCTGTTGCATGGACTAAGATGCATCATGTGCCCATGATGGATTGCCTTCGTAACTAAATTAAAAACTTAGGTACTTAAGACAGCAGAATCATAGAATGGTTTGGGTTGGAAGGGACCTTTGAAGATCATCTAGTTCTACCCTGTCATCCCTGTCACCCAGCCTGACACTGAACATTTCCAGTAATGGGGCGTCCCCAGCTTCTCTGGGCAACCTGTTTCAGTGTCTCATCACCCTCACAGTAAAGAATTTCTTCCTCATAATAAACCTAGATTTACCTTCTTTCAGTTTAAGGCTGTTTGCCCCTTGTCCTGTTGCAACAGACCCTGGCAAAAAAGGGTTTTTTCCATCTTATGTAAACCCCTTTTACATATTCAAAGGCCAGATAAGTTGTCAGAGCCTTCTCTTCTCCAGGCTGAACAACCTGAGCTCTCTCAGCCTTTCTTCAAGGCAGAGATGCTCAATCCTTCTGATCATCTCTATGTCACTCTTCTGGACCAGCTCCAACAGGTCCTTATCTTTCCTGTACTGGATCTGGATGCAGTAGCCCAGGTGAGATCTCACAAGAGCAGAGAAGAGAAGAATCATTTCCCTCCACCTGCTGGCCACACTTTCTTTTGTGCAGCCTGGGGTGTGATAACCTTTTTGGGCTGCAACTCTATATTGCTGGCTCACATGCAATTTTTCTGGTAACTGGTGGATGAAAATGTCCTTTCAAGTACTTCATTTTACTTAAGCAGTAACCACAAAGATGGAAAATGAAATACAGAGTCAAATAACAAAATGCTTTCCAATGCAAAATGGATTAATGAGATGGGGAATTTGTGCCTATTTGAAAATAGCGCAGTATAGGGAAGATGCACAGGAGATGTATTTAGATGTTTCAAGAAGGAAAAAACATTCTTCATGAAAATCAGACCATTTCACTACATGTGTTTGACAGTATAGCCACACACTGGGAACTTTGGAAATCTGTTTTTTGGCTAGAATGTAAAGAAATGAGCTGCAGATTTCCTTATCTTTTCCCTTTGTTTAGAAAAAGACTGTAGCACTCTGTGTTAGCCAAGAATGGTCTTCCTATTTAGTGAATTCAAAAAGCGGTGATGTGGTACTGGAGAAAGACATCTGGCACATCTTGTGGAAAGCCTATTTTGGAAACTCAAAAAAGAAAAAAAAAAGGGGGTTGTGTAATCCATGGGAAAGTTAATCTTACTATGCTTACTTACTTTTTGTTTCTTAGCCAGCTTTCTTATTTCTGTTCTTACGCTTCTGACAATACATTGTAAAACTCAAACAACCCACAGAAAATTTTGAAATTTCGCATGAGTCTCACTAAAAGTCATTCCTTCCAAGGCTCCATAATCCAGAGAACTTGTTTTGAACCTTATTACAAAGAATTCTTCTTAATTATTTTTGATTAACACACTTTAGTAAACTCTTGTAAGAAAAGTTCCATTCAAAAATACTCACAGTTTTTGGTTCTAACTGGAACCAGATTTTGATTATGTGTTTACATATCATATGTTCTGAAAACCAAATACCTTCAACTGAGTGCATGCAGAAGAGGTTAGATACTGAGTTGTGAGCTTCCAAGGAGCAGTAGCCTCAGGATAGAAGCATATAAGTCAAAATATGAACTAAAAAGATCTAGTTGCTTTACCCCTATGGTGAGCAGAGGAATGATAGCAGTATTATGGATTGCTACTGCAGCAGTTGTAACAAAACAACTAGCTGTTAACTAATCTAATTTTACTTAAAGACCAATAAAGCTTCTTCAAACCTTAAGTTCTCAGCAGTATTTAATAAAAATTACCACCATGGAAAAAGTTTTCAGTGTGTTAAAAGACTATTTTAATTTGAACTTATTCTGGACTCATTTTCATAATGATTTAAATAATTATATTACTTGTTTAGCTTCATCTCTTGATTTTTTTTTCTCTGTATGCTTTTTCCCTTTTTTTTCTTTCTCCCTTATATGATAATTTGCAGTACAATACGTGAAAGAGAAGTTGAATTGCCAACAGAGTTGGCTCATTTCAAAGAGAGAGCTCCATCTAGTGCCGCAGTCAGACACCATTTAAAATTTCTATCTTCTTGCACAAAGAAGAACTAAACCACTTTCATGGCCAAAATAATTAATACTTATTGTCTCCTGCTGAAAAAATAAAAATGTGAACAAACAGGTGAATGTGGCATCTTAGATATCATACAAAAGAAATTTTAAATACACATTCTCCTTGAAGGAGCTGAATTTTCATCATAGGTTATTTTGTCTGCATTTAATTCTGGAGTTCTCTGTTTCCAGATGCTCTTACTATGAACAATTGTGTGGAATACTTTGCTGGAGGAAAATATTCATCATCAATTCTCTAAGGCATCACAGTCTATTTTTTTAGGAATGTTTGAGGACTTGGAATATATACAATGCAAGAAATTTCTCTTATATGTCCAACAAAGACTGTCCTGTAGTTCAGTAGTTGTCTGCAAAAGAAAACGTACTTAGGAAACTTGGGTGGTGGAAATCGAAAATAGCTGAGCAATGACAATCCGAATATTATTGTTTTCATGTAATCATTGGTTTTAACGTGTTTACCTATGAATTAAGTAATGGTAGAATAAGTTGCTTCCCTTACCTACTTGTAAATTAACTAACGGTAGAACAATTTGTTTCCTCACCCCAGATTTTACCAGGATGTTTGATAGTTTGTCAAAAACCTTTACCTTTATAATTAATCATATTCACTTCCATATAAAGCACGCATCTGAAAACCAAACCACACAAAGCGGAACAAAGAGAAAAGTTGCAGTACTTATATTTTATGAAATACTAAACCTGAGATCTGCAATAAAGTATGCAAGGAGAGTGCAAAAAACCCCATATTTTTATTTAGCATTCTCTTTGATTGTCTGGGGGAAGAGATAAAGAGCACTTTAATTAGGTTTGCAAATAATGTTAAACTAAAGAGAATGTGGAGCAGAACTGGGAACAGGAAGCAGCAAAGGAAACTAGGAAATATTAGCAATATGAAAGCATAAAGTAATGAGACTGAAAGTAACCAAATGAGAATCATAATGTTGGGTAAATAATTTAAATGTGGGACTATAATCTTAAAATAAATACCAAAAAAAGTTACTGTCAGGCTTAGTGATGGCACTAACAGTAGATAAGTTACAGACAGGTTTGCAAACAAGAACTGAGAAGTTTTATGTTAGGTCTCAGACGTAACATAAAGTACCAAGCCATAAGAAATGGACTTATTACCTTTTACAAACCTGTGATGATCTTGAATGTCACATCCACCTTAGAGTATGTAAGCTTTGACCCTCCCCAGTAAGGGCAACATCAGATTTTCAGAGACTTTCAAAGGCCTTTGAATAAAACACATGAAAAAATAGCATATTGAAAACTAATATTTTTCTCCAACTAATTTCCTAGGTTGCAATCAGTAAGCTTTTCACAGCTTTGGAAGAGTGCCTTAAACCAGAAATTTTAATTTTCTTTCTACTCAGATTTTATTTGTAAGTTATTTGTTACAGAAATGATTTGTTTGATATTCTTTAAGAGGTTTGCAAGTAAGGCATTATATAGGCCAAATTATAAGTTCCCATTAAACTTAGCTTAAAATTTTAATGTAAAATTTACTAATGGTATTTTATGCTAGAAAGAATAAATATCCAGATAATCTTTCAAAATTAGTAAAACACTATAGAATTTATCAGTGTCGCTAGTTAGTTTCTTAATTGGATAAATCTTGGCAGCTGAATAGAGTATTCAGTCCTGGGCTATTTCCTTAAAGACCTGGATATATGTGTCCATGGGGCTCAACAAAAGTCAGACCCTAGGTTGTTTTCAAAATTCCTTCCGCCAACCAATGGTTTATGTATTGAAATACTAAATGTTTGCTACCAAATCATAATAGGATCTTCATTATATTACCTTTTTTAGAGATATGCCTTTCTCTTTTCAATGCATAAATGATAAAATTACATCTATGCCAAATAACACAGTGTATTTTTTTCCAGTGCTTAAAAATTTTCATGCAATAGAGTTTCAAAACTAGTAAAGAATAAAAGCAACTTGTAACTGACTTTTGTGGAAGGACTATTGATTAACTATTAAAAAAATATTCATTATGTTCATATTCATACTCATATTCATATGAGTATATCTTAAGTGCACATATTATACATATAAATTTACATCAATACATCACTTATCACTCTCTACAACTATCTGGAAGGAGGTCATAATCAGATGGGCATTGGTGTTTTCTCCCTGGTAACAAGTGACAGGACAAGTGGAAACAGCCTGAAGTTGTGCCTGGGGACATTTTATGTTTCTTATCAGGAAAACTTTTTGCACCTAAAAGGTTATCAAGCTCTGGAACACACTATCCAGGGAAATGGTAGAGTCATCACCCTTGGAGGTGTTTAAAACATGTTTAGATGGGGTTTTTAGGTATATAGTTTAGTGGTTAATTTGGTTAGGTTCGTGGTTGGATTCAATGTTCTTAGGGATTTTTTCTGCCTAAGTGGTTCTGTGTCTTAGGTTTTAATTAGGTAAGTAGTGATATTTCTATGCTTGAATAGTTTACTGGCATATAGACAAAAGCTACAGGTAAAAATATGGTGGCAAATTTTGTTCATTTAGAGGAAGAAAATGAGTATTTCAAAACCTGCAGTGAAGGACATCTAAAGGAATGACTTTTCCTTTATAAAGGGAGACCAGACTGAAAGCTGGGAAAGTGTACCGGAAGCATTCACCAGCCAGTCAGGAACTTTAAAACATGTATGTTGATTGCTGGTTTTGTAATGGTAGAATTTCAGCCAGAGTGAATGTGTAGTGTTTAACTTTATTCCAGAGAATTATTTCAGTTGAAATGCTGAGAAATATAGAATTAACTAATACCTTTCTTAACATATTGAGTGGTAACAACACTCATGATAGATGTTCATGCATACATATATGCATCTCTGAATTTAATTTCCCTACTCTTAGGTCCCAGATACTAGGATATTTTTCTTATATAGATTAATATATTTTTCATATTTTCCTCTAATGACCACATTATCCAATGCAATCAGCTCGGCTCTCTACTTTATCTTTGATGAAATATATTAAATATATTTAAATATAATGGCTGATCGAATAAGTCCATTATGTCTCTAAGGTTTGCCTTTCCACCTTGTTTTTGCCATAATTTTGATGTCACTTAACATCAAATCACAGCAATAGACCTTAATGTTCCTTTCTTGTTTTTCAATAGTCTATTAAAAGTGTATGCATATTTTTCTCATAATTATGATAGAAAAAATGAATTGAAAATAAATAAAATATTGAAATAGCAGTGGAGTCAATATGTGTTATATGAAAGCAACTGTGTGCTAATGTATTTGGGACAGGAAGTTTTCCTTTGCATCATAGTCCTTAGGGATGGCTCTGAAAACATCTGTTATTTCTTTCTCTTCTGGGAAAATTTACAAAAAACTTGTAATATAGTTGTGTAGTCTCTAACCAAAAATCTACTTCTCCTTCTTTGGGTCATGAGCTGGTCAAAAAGGTTTTTTTTTAAGGAATGCTCAGAAGAACAGTTCTTTGCCTGTCTACCTGAAAACTGCTTATGGATGTTACTGTCTCAAAAAAACCTTATTTTTTGTAAACATCTCTAAATCATTTCATTACAGAACAGTGAGAACAATTAGTTTTATATTTTTAAAATTACTTTTAGTAATTATTATTTTAAGAAGAAAAAGTCTACCTGAATAGATTCCTACAACTCTGAAATGATACATATGTCTTTTAAATATTGCATTTGTTATAGTAAATGTCACTTTTAAAATCAGTCAATTCAAATTTTCAAGATTTTTATATAGAAATTCTGTACTGGTAAATTGAACTAATTTTAAAGTACATCAAGACAATTAATGTTTGAAAAACTGATTCTAAAAAAAGTCTACAGACAATATTTTTAAAACTGGATAGAATATTCAAAAGCATCTATTTAAAGTACTCATACTTTTTACAGAATTCCAAAAGCTATTGTCTATCTAATTTTTCCCTTCCAATTAAGTGTCTGAAAAATAATTTATTTATAATGATACTTTAAGGAAAAAAGGCAAAGTAATTGTCGTTTATAAAAAGAAGTCTTACATTTTCAGGCAAAGTCTCTTTATTGGACTATGTGTTAGGAAGTAAGAAAGAAATTATGAAAAAAAAACCAAAAACCTCAAAGCAAAACTCTAAAAAGTAGTCTCAGACTTGACATAATCTGTTATCAGTTGTGCTGTATTGGGAATTAAAGTAGAAGAAAAGATTTGTCCTCAGTATTTATATCAGTTAAAACTACAACTTTGTGAAATATTTAACTGGGAGCACAACTTCAGACATATTGACTTTAATGCATTCCAAGTTAATGTGGACACAAAATCAGGTTGTCAGTGCAGAGCACAAATAGAAAATGCAATAAAAACACATGGTATAAAACTGAAAGAGAAACAAGAAATTCTCTCTTATTGCATAAGAGATGTATAGTAGAGGAAGTATTCGGATCTGAAATAAAAATGTTCTTTGACAGATTTTCAACATCTCAAGCTATAGGTCATACATTAAACATTGAAAAGTGTAAGTTTTCAGAAAACTATGAAAAAGAAGAAAGTTGCCTATCTGGAGCCTAAGCCAGGTCAGAGCCATTGCTCATCGATGCAGAATGGCCTTCTAGTCACTGCCCAACACTTCAAAGGCACAGGAATTTCAAAGATGTTTTGAGATCTCCATTCTTTGAGTCTCAGAGAGCCTGTGCTTTGAGGATGAGGATCTTGGGGAAACTGTACTGGTTTTACTTTTTCCCTTCTGATTTTCATAAGCCAGTCATTGTGGGGAAAAGATGCTTGTGTACAGTATGTATTATGTGTACAGTAGTCAAAACCATGTTTTAATTTACCATTTTATGCAAGTAAAGTGACATGTAGGGAAAATCTCCTCTTGCTTACATAATCTTTCTTTCACAGCTCAACAGACAACAAAAAACATCATTTGGAAAAAGTATATTTACTTCTGTGCTTGTGTAATGTTTATCAATATGGATTTCCAATCTTGATTTCATAATTTGAAAAAGAGGTCTAAAGATGTGTAAACTGATTTTGCAATTAACTGATTTATTTTTTTCAGCCATTTAACTCAATTTTTCTGCTTAGCAATTGGACATAAGAGGAGAAGCGGGAAGGTTGCAAGGAGAGGAAGGAAAAAAGGCAAAACTTTTGGAGAAATGCCACTTCTACTGCTTGATGAAATTTTGAACTGTATCTTTTGTCATATAAAAACCCTGAACTTATTCTGAGATACTACCTATAGAAATAGAACAATCCTGACTTGTCCCAAGAGTGGATGTACTTTAGTCACAAGAAATAATTTTGGACAAAAGTAGTAAAAAATTCTCATGTCTGGAGATTTTAAAGTAAACTGTTCATTTACCAAGTTTAATGAAGTATACATGTTCCAGTCCTTAATCTGTATTTAAACTAAATGGGACACAGTTAACAGTAGAAGCCAGAATACTTTTTGACTGTGGTATCTAGGGAGTTTGCTCAAGGAAAGAGTTATGCTTACTTACTCTATAAAATGAAGAGTGAACAGAATATTGTTTCTTGGATGCGGGATGAATATTTTAAGTATAAACTTTTTCAATGAAGGGAAAACTGCAGTTCTTGTACTACTTCTTCATCCAAAACTGTTCCATGAAGCTTGGTCAAATGGAAAGATTTTTTGAGAAGGGTTTTTGAGTGACAAGAATAAACTGAATATCTTTATAATATTTTTACCTCAAGCTATTTCCTAACTCTTCTTTCTGAATCACAAGCTCCTCAATCAGAAATGTCTAAGAGGATATTATAAAGCTTCTGAGGAGTTAAATAAATGAAATGATTTTTGGCCATGATGCCTGATGGAAAATCGTAATTTGCTTTCTATTGTGGGAATAATGGTATCCGTGTTTCAAAGCTCTGCAGAGCTGAGTAACCTCCACAATTTCTGGGCCTGATCTAAAGCCAATAAAGATATTGCCACACTGTGCAATGTGAGCTGCTGTAGTTCCTGACTGCAGAGGAGTGAAGGATCCAGAGCAGAGCTAATGAGTGCAGGACTGTGCCCTGCAGTGCTGCACATGCAGCCTGGCCTTTAGGCCCACCTTCTGCTGCACAGGTCCCTCAGACACAGGTTAAACCCAGACACAAATTTTGACAGCAGAGGCTGTGGCACCCTCCTGGTGCTGGCAATTGCACCTTCATACACCCCCCTCATTTCAAGGGAGGAAATTCCCTCTGTTTTAGACAGTTTTAGAGTTGTATCCATGTAAGAAGATTGAGAGATGGAAAGGTGAGGATCTCTGCTATGGACACAGTCTGCACTTGCTTTGAAGTCGGCTCTTGCATTGGTGGCTTTCTCTGGTGGAAATGTTTTCTTCGATTTGGATGTTGATCTACAAACATGAATGAACCACACAGTACTGTAGTATCATGGAATCCTTGGAATTCTGACACAGTCAGACTTTACTATCCTGGGCAGAATGTCTTTCAAGAGATAGTACCATCAGTTTGGATTTTTGCCTTTCTAATAATTTTATTTGTTTATTTAGCACTAAACACAATAAATAATGAAACTAAAATTTAAAAGATTTTATTATGTTATATAATATTAAAATACAAATAACACATTGCATTTTTAATTTTTAGACATCTACATATTGTTTATATACTGCAATCTATAGCAGTACATTATCTGTTATTTTATTGAATAAATACATGGTATAGTCTAATATACTGTAACAAAATTTTAAAGAAATAACAAATGACAGAAAAAAAGTGGTAAAGAAAGATAATAGATATCAAGGCTGTGATATTTCTATTACTTTGTACATGCTACAGAAGAATGGTCTTTCTATGAAGATCTTTTTTAGGGTTTAGAGAAATTTGACCAAAATTAAGTATTACCACATATAAATAGAAAGATACAGAGAATAAAAGAAATATTTATTATTGTTCTTTATTTTATCTCTTGTTACAAATCAAATAATCTTCTAGAATTTAACTTGACCTCATACTGATTTGGTAATATACGAATTATGATTTAAATAGTTAAAACTTCTTTGGACATATTTCTCTCAAGTTCATACAAAAACACATAAAAGGTCAAATGTGCAAATTACTTGAGAAAAAGAAATTCCTTGACTAAAAGAAATGTTATTGGTAAGTGAGAAGGATAAGAACATACAAATGTTCTGATCACAGCCTAAAGTGTCTTTTCAAGTGCCACTACCAAGATTAAAGTTATATAATTAAATTCCTATTTGACAAAGATGTCAACTAGTTTGCTTAGTGCTTATTATTTAATTGATTACTAAGACAACAGCTTATTTAAAGCCTAAGTCTTTTTTATAGTAAGATATAGTTTAGATTACTAACTTTTCATCCCACTAGGATCACCATTTCGAAAGGGCAACTCACTATATGTTCAAACTTGTCTTTCCATCATATTGTCTGGTTTATAACTCAGTGATGTGGTTACCACACAACATTTTTTAAATTAGCTGGTTTCTTCTCTTGCTTTTTTCCCACCCTCTTTCTTCAGTTTTGACCTCCCTGTAGTTGTGGTCAAGCCGTCACCACTGAACACTCCTCTCCCCAAAGCAAAATTTCCCAACATATATTCATGTCAGAAGAGAGCAATAACTTTCTGCCTTCATAGCTACTCCTTGAAAAGTGCCACTTCAATGCAATCTATGAAAACACAGACAAATAAGAACTTAACAAGCAGCCAACTCAAGACACTATTCTTTTTTCATGCAGCTGTGTTGAAGAGTTTTTGTCTTTTTTTTTTCTCTTTCCATGGGTAAGAGATCTACCGAGGAGATACTCATATGAACAAAGAAATGTTATAGAAATATGTTCTTTTCCATACAAAGCTGTAGATACAGATTTAGTTTTCAATATTTTGGAGACATCTTTCACTAATCATCTTCTGATGAGTGAGCAGAGAGTTTGTAGCTGAGGGTCACATGCCTCAAGGCTATGGCCCATGTAGCTCAGCATCTTCTGCAGCACTGGCACGTCAGAAAGAGTGTAAGATTCTCTCTCAAACTGCCATTTTGTAACCATTAACAAAGCTCTATCTAATGTCCAGCTTTAAGAACTGAAGTTTTTGGAAATACCCTACGAATCCTATGGATTATGGCAGTATCTCTGCTCTACTCTGAGACTGATGTCTCTGGTTTTCATCAAGCAGAATCCAGGAGGTAACTCAAACAGAAAGAAAGAGATTTCTTTTCCTTCTGTTTGGAGCCATCACGACTAGTTCTCCATTCTGTCTCACTTCAGGGCAGCAAGGAACAGCAGGAAGGAATGAGAAGATAGTTATCTAGAGATTGCATGGTAATGGTGTTTTTTTTTTTAATAGGATTTGTTTTGGAACACATCATGATCTGAAACTCTCTAGCAGTATCTTAAAGTTTGGGTTATATATGTTCAGAAATACATAGCAGTTTCCAAAAGATTCATGCCTGCAATATTTTAGCTACTAAAATTGAGTTCTCATGTTTCCTGCTGTCAGCTGCAAAAGTGTTCTATTTGTTTTCAAAAACTCAGGATTTTGTATGAAGCTCATTTTTTAATTCTTTTTCCTATATACAAATTATCTGCAAATGATTCTGAATTTTATAAATTAAATTATTATTCACAACTTTGCAAACTTCTTACGACCATTAGTTGGGGTTTTTTTGTATTTTCTTTGTCTGTCTTTCCTCTATTCAACTACTTTAAAAGAGGAAAGGAAGAAATCAGGGTACTCAAAAACTGGAAAATGCTTCAGGGATCATAAAATATTTTTGTATTGTTTAGTTCAGTGTCCAAGATTTTCTCTGTAAAATTAGGACAAATGCCTAACTAGTCACTGTAACCTAGGCAGATTACTATGTTCAATATATGTATGAAAGGAATGCAACAGAAATATTTTATTTTCATAGGTACCATATATTTGTCAAGATAGATTGTCCTATATTTTGAAAGGTGTGGGAATGGACACGTAAGTGATGATGATATTTTTGCTTTTTCATTCAGAATGTCACAATTCTATTCTATATGACTCCAGTGACATTTTAAGCAGCTGAACAGAACTAAGAATTAAAGACCAAATGTTAAGTTATTTGAGGCTTTTTTCATTTCTCTGATTTAAAATTCATTTTCTCCACCTGAGTCCCTCAGCTAAACCTTGAAGACTTTCCAAGATTATAGAAGTGCTTTGGAATAGAGAGCAAAATCTTCTGAGTGAATCCACCCATATGAAAGAAGATCTCTGTTCTGAACCTCTTGAAACCTGCTTGGATTACTGAGAGTTGGTGGCATGAAAGAGACACCGGGACTTTTTTGTGTTGGAAGCAATGGCCTATAATGTCTTCAACAGGAAGCCTTTTGTTTCTCATTAAGCCTGTTCCCGTTCTCATGTGACAGGTAAAGAAACCAGTGCCTTACACATTTTTTATTTTCATATAAAAATTTCTGTTCTGAAGATAAGTGCTACATTGTCTATCTATGACTTAAAAACTGCACAGCACACTGGTACTAATGACTGTACCAGACACCAGAAATATAAGCTGATTGTTGATAAACAGAAGACCTAATGAAACCATCTTATCTGAATTGTTACAGAACTGAAGAAGTAGGAAATAAAGTAGATTTTCTTTGTAAATGGAGACTCTAATTTTTAGATACATTCCCTGAGTTTTTCATAATCCCCAAAAAATGAGCATTAGAGATCTTCTGTGTGACTAGGGAGTTTCTTTCTTTCATACAGATTATTTTTCTCCTCTTAAGGTTTTTTCTTACTTAGGAGCAAGACAGTAACACAACAGAAATCCTACAGCTCCAAAATTTTGCTCTATATATGAATTTATGCAAGGTGTGAGAAAATCTTCACATTATCTCTTCACGCAAATCCAGAATATAAAGAGATGGTGTAAATTTGCTTTGGACACGGCCCACAAGTGAAAGAGAAGAGAAATATGCACATTCTTCAGGAAGTTGCTACAGATAGGAAATTGCTGTAGATAAAGAGCCAAAACTGAACCTTAGTACAAATCTGGCCAAAGGCGCAAGTTTAAAACTATATTTTGTGTCTACTTCGTGTTCTGTTGCTGAAAACAAAAAAACAGCTTATCCAAAAAAAGGACCAAAATATGTGGAGGAATAAGTCCAAATGTGGAGACTGAGATATGGCAGTCATTTTTAAACTTACTTGAATTGGGAACTGGGAATTTTGGTTTAGGCATTCCGGTGTAGATATCTGGGTGTTTAAGATAAACTAAGTGTTTATGATCTCATTATCAAATGAAACATACTCAGTTCCATCAATAGTGCCAATTTAAATATGTGCCTAGTTTTGGTCAATTTAATATTTCTCTAAAAAGTTGAATTATTTTGTGCTCCAAGTTCTAGTTTAATCAGTAATAAAATTTCAAGATATATTATTCTGTTTCTAGAAATTATTATATTACTACGAATTTTGAAGGATTTGTACTATTTTCCAAAGACTTACTTATCCATCCTTGCTTGGCAATGGGATGGACCTCTTCCTTGTATGGTGTGGTAGTCCAGAGCACACAGGTTTGTGAGAGATTGTTTAATGTCGCTGTGGCTTCTGCTCTCCTCAAACCACAGTGATGACTTTTCTATTGCTCTTAGGTTTGCATATGGAACAGAAATTGCCAAAGTCCCTTTGTATCCTCCATCTGTGAAGGCAAACCACAAAGTTTTTTGTGAGCCGACACTAGGATGATTATGTATAATTAAACTCTTCTAATGAGGTCATATATCATGGTTAGCTCTAATGTATTTTCCAATAATATCCAAGACACTGTTTTTTATCCACCCATGCCAGCAGAATAAACAGAAACTTTCCAAATCATTCCACAGTAAATCCCTGTCAGGACCCTAAAAGTACCCAGATATTCAGCTCCCTGCACAGACTGCAGAACTCCACATTTTCTTTGGTCCAGGAGGTCTGTCAACACTCAGGGCTGGGCTGGCCTGCGGTGCATTGCAGGTGTAACTGGATCCAGTCTCGTCATCTGCTGTTAAATTTCCATTTGCCTTTCCTGAACTGATCTTGAAGCTTTCTCTGAGGTTACCTTGTCTCTGTCTGATGAGGTGTCAATGGGACAGTTTGCCTCCAGTACCTTGCTCTGCCCCCCTGTGCTCTGATTGTGGGGATTACTGCCCTCCAGTTCTGGGGGCTCCCTTAGTTCCCGGCTCAGTGTTCCTCTGGAGTAGCCTCGCTCTTGCAGCTCTGAACAGTCCCCAGGTAAATGTCTACCAGAACGCACTCATAAACATGAGAAATAACCTTTAAATTAACAGAAAAATATGCATATTTTATGCACAGAAGTAGGTTAAAGTCTGGGTCAGTGAAATGGGAATCTCACTCCTTGCTTCACTTTCTGAAGGCACCCACTTCAGTGTCTTCACACTTCCACACCAACAATCATTTTGAAACTTTCAGTTTAAGACTGTGAATACTCCTAGCTGTAATAGCAGGGCTTTGTGCCTGGCTTTTGAACATTAAACTGTACAGAGACTATTATCAGCCTTCAGACATGGTTGGCTGAATGTAAGTTTGTAAGGTGACAATGATGTTTTTACTATTTTTCTTGCCCAGATTCATGCAACTGTCTTAGAGATTTTTCCTTTTTTTTTTTTTTTTTTTTTTTAAGAGATTGTATACCACTACTGTATTTCACAGTCAACCATTTTGCCACTTGGGGTTTCCTTCAGTTTGCTAAGATAACTTATTTGACAGGTTTTCGTGTGTCACCCAGCTTTCTGCCAAATGTGGTGTTTGGTATATCCTGCTTTTCACTCACTTCATTTTTAGCAGAGTTTAAGTTATTTTCAAGGAAAAGTGCTGGAAAAGGAAACAGCTGAGGCATTGTACAGACAGCCAGGAAGAGTGGATAGCAGAGTCACTTATTTGTCTCATTCTTCCTACTTGGTTTTGTGACATGCATTGCAGAAATGAAGTAAGAATTAAATTACATCTGCACAAACACCAACAAAATGTTGCTTTATGATATTAAATACATGTTTATGATAGTAAATAGTTGTATTCTCATGGAATACACCATCTGACATAGGATCAGGTAAATTATGTGATGGGAGCAGTAGAAGAAATTATTCTATTCATAATAAGGTTAACATTTTAAGACTGATAGAAGTGTGAAAGCCCAACAACTCTGCCTCCAGATGTTGTCTCCAGACCACATGGTTTCACCTTTCCCTCTTTTTTTCTTTTTTGTTTGCCTTTTTTTTTTTTTTGGGCTGGGGGGAGAGGCAGGCAGGGGAGAGGGTCTGGGGCATTCTGATGTGGAGATTTCTGTTCTTCTTTGGCCTTTAGCTGTAGTCTTGTTGGAGCCTTAGATGGTTACCCGTACACAGAGCTCCCTAACTGACCCACACAGAAACAAGACTTAATTCAATTGAAGTAGGCAATACCCGTGTATTAACTTTCAGCTACTTTTGTTGATCTTTTCCTCCTTGTTTATCTCTGTGGTTTTTTGCCCCCCCCCATGCCATTCCACAATGCTTCCTCTGTTAAGGCTCACAGGAAAGTAAGACAGACCTGCTGGATGCATTGATGCCAAGGAAATGGTTACCTTAGCAACAAAAACACGGTGAAAGCTCTTAGAATTTTTTTGCTAATCAATGTAACTTCTATTCCCAGCCTTAGACAAAGGCAAGGTAAAGGCATGGATCCACAAATTACTGTGTTGCCATATCCTCTTACATATCTTGAAAAGCTGTACATCAATGTTATCAGTACAAATTTCAGTATTTTAAAAGTACTTTAAAGAATTCTCATGTCTGAAAATGGTTTCTAAATTAATTTTCACCACTTTGCTACTGAAAAACCAACAAAGCTTATAACAAGTACATTTGTGTGGCACTCCGTTCACATTCTATCCAAATTACCATGAAAATGAAGATGACCACAGATAAGGATTGTTTTGTGCTCTATGACTAGGAACTAACACACTTTCTAGTATCAGGGTATTTTATAATTTTCAGCATTAATTATAATGAATGCTGTTTGTCTAATGACAAAATTTAAAAAATTAAATAAACAGAAAAGTTATTTTTCCATTTTATAGGTTTTGGAAGTGGCTATAATCTAAGAACTTATGGGGGAAGTAATCCCATCCTGTGCCTTTCACAAAGACTACTCATGACAAGTATGAGTTCTAAATATGTCTCCAAAAGGAGAAAAGCTAAGGAAAATTATTTTTTTTTAGAGAAACCACAGGAGTTATGCTTAAAGCTAGGTTTTATCCCTAAAATTCTTACTTATGATATGTGTTTTATAGCAGGAAAATGATCCCTAAAAATGACATCTTGTAAACTCACACAAGATGCTATTAGATTATAGCTGCTTACTCTGCTGCCAAAGATGAAGAGCAATGCTCATTTACTTCTTCCTTCAAGCTCTGCCAGCATGATATTTCCTCAACTCATTGCTGGGCGTACCTGAGGAAAAGCAGTCTGTTTTCAAGGCAGCAGGTGGAACATTCTTACACATTTTGCTGATTGAATAACAGATGCAAAATGCATTGCTTGTTTCTGCATTTCCTTTAAAGAATTTAATCCTCTGATAGAAAGGCTGTTCTGATACAGATACTCTGAACTGCAGTGTTTTATGTGCTGTAATATAGAATGTAGAGATGCCATGTGTGGGTTTGAAGGAAATTATTCCAAAATACCTTTGAAAAGGGAAGAAGAGAAGTACAATTCATACACTTCAAAACAAGAAATGAAATCTGGGAACTGAGCATTTTAAAAATGAAGATGTAAATCTTATTGAGGTCTAGGGTTTTTTGCCTATTTAAAACTCTGCACAAATTTAAATAAAATCAAGAATTTTTATATTATTGAGTAAATTCAAAAAGTATTCTTTCAAACAGGATTCTTAGATCCTGTTTACTGCACATGGTTGACACTGAAGATTTTATTCAGTGTTGTAATGAATCTATTCTAGTTAAAATGTATTTTTGGAAAGCATACAGAGACAATATGGCTAAAAAAAAATATTAATGTTTAAGTAGCAGTTGCAGAATTCCCTCTTTGCCACTGAATTTTATTTCTTCCCTAATTTGGATTACAATTCTGTTGTTCAGGTTCCACTCAACAAAATCTATTTGGGAATTTTATTTTCATCCTCAGCATACTGTAGCATGGAAATCAAGAATCTTCTGTTAAGAAGTTAGGCAAAGGCTAACACTGCATAACAGTATCAGTATTTGCCATTGCAATCAGTTATGAAATCAGTACGCCTCACACACTCATACTGTGAATTAACTGGAACATCTCGGGATATTTCTGAGGATATTAGCATTCTTGCTAAGATCACTGTGTTGCGATAGGGAATCTCCTGGATTTTGCTGCCTGATGTGCCTTGGGCTCACATCCTGTAGGGTTCTCAATGTGATCAGTGGATTTCTTCCATACTAGATACTCTTTAATACCACATCTAATAGGCTTCAATTATTAATAAACTTATAGTCTACTGGTCTAGGGCTAATTTAGAGCTAATCTGAAATATATACCTCCAAAATACATCTCAGACTCACTCTTACTGCAGTGCGTTCCTTCCCGTGTACACACAACTTCTGTATAATGTTATATGAGAGGGCACATGTTGACTTTACAATGGTAAAATCCATATGTCTCGTCAAGGGCAAAGTATAATCTCATCACATTTTATCGACCCCATCAGACTGTACAACAGAAACTAAAAGAAAAATTAATCAAGCCACACTAAGATTGCCCAGAACACTGTAATGACTGTTCATTGCAGTCTTTAATTTTGTATTGATTGATTTAGATTGATTTCAGTGATTAGGATTGAGAATCTGATCTCAGACTTTTAATTTTGGAAAACTGTTCTGAATACGTTAATTAACTTGTCTGGTTTTTTATCACTCTTAGATTTCTATCTGGCTTTAATAGGAGGATACTATGTCATTTTTGTATTGCTATACTAACATTCAGAAGTCCTTAAAGCTTCGATAGGAATGAGACCTAGCAAGTTTAAAATATGACCAGAAGAGATTAAAAAAAAAAAAAAAAGAGAACAGTTGTAAGCATGCATAGTTTTAAGAGAATGGATATCAATGAACCAGTGAATTAGTGCCTAGCCACATTAAAAGAAGATGTGAGGGAATGCATTTAAGTCTGGTGAAAGTACATTAAAAGTCCAACAACACTTTTTCTTAGCTCTCTCTGTGTGATTCTCTGAGAGTTAGAGCTGCTAAATTGGATCAGAGTACAGCCAAACCATGCTTTGTCGTTCCAGGTCTCACAGAGCAATTCTCCAATTTCCTTTACTTGTAACTATATGGCCTGGTATTATGAAGCCATTACACTTACAGAACTCTGATAACATTACTAGCCCACTTTCAAGGATGCAAAAAAATGCTAACAAAAATAAGATTCTCCAAATTATACATAAACTTTTTTTGTTGTTAGCAACCTAGAAGATTAGTAATTTTTCTATTTTACAGAGGATTTTTTGCTTTGGGGCTTCCATTTTTGTGACTAAAAGCTGCCTGAAAAACTATATAGGCCCATCCATCAAACTGCACAGCTGATGCAAATCTGATACACTCAGGGGTCTAAAAATGTATTCAGATATTCAGGGAAAAAGACAAATAGCCAAAATTTTCTACAGGTGTACAAGAATATATTTACAGAAAATTCATACCTATCATAATTCAATATAACTCACAAACAGATTGTTTTCCATGGTGAACATGATTTTATTGTTTGGAGGTAAATATGCATAGATAGAAGCTAGAAATATCTTTTTATCAACAATATGGTTTTGAAAAATTTCCTAGCAAAAGGCTGCATTGTTTGCTGCATCTCACATGCATCAGGATAATTCCTTTTCTATAAAGGTGTAGAAATGGTAGGCAGTTTGCCTATAACAAGAACATGACTGTCAAGAGCTGAGCTGCTCTCTTAATGCTTGGTTCCTTCATGTGCCTGGACACCCAGACCAGCTGAGACTCTGTCCAGAGAGATCCCAGAGAGGAGAAAAGTCTATTTTCAGTAGAAAGAGTACCTCCAAAGCTCAGGAAATTCTGAAACTCAGGTTTCAGTACAAATGTGATTCCTCAAGTTTATTTGGTTTAAGTTAAAACCTCCACTAAGAAAAATCTACTGTGTTTTGTCTTTTGCACTAATAGAGGAACTTGAAAATTATACTGGAAGCACTCATCCAAATCCTGTCATGCGAATTAGAGACCTGTGTCTACTCTGTCTGTGACAATCAGGCCATGTTTTTTTGTCAGGTACTCCTGGATTCACATTATGAAATGTCGTCTATAAAACCCTCTCATTTGTAATGCTTCCAATGAAGCACTCTCAGCAGCAAGGCTCCTCACAAGTGTGTGTTTTTAAAAATATTTGTGATTGTCCTAAATAATTTCTTATATAGAAAATGAAATAAACAAACAAAACCCCAAATGAAAACAAAATAAACAAAAAAAAATTATTCGGAGGGTACATTTTCACCTGTTTGGATTTTTTTTATTTGTTTGGTTTTGGTTGGTTGGTTGACTTTGTTTTGAGGGGCTTTTTATGTTTAGAAGGCTGCCTACTTTTGAAAGTTATACATGCTTTTTTGAGAGCTAATACTGGTAGTACCAGTAATTGCAGTTGGGCGGTCTCAAGGCTGATTGGCATTGCTGTGTTTCAAATAATTGTTTCCTTGTTGAGAAAGTTCCCAAGAGGATATTTTTTTAACTGGTATAGATTTTCAAGAAGTGATACTGGTGACATGAAAGATGGCATACATACAAGAGTAAGAGAAAGATTCAGACAACTTACTGAGGGAAATGTCATAAGAGCAACACCAATAATGGGAGAGGAAAAGCATAGAGATGTATATAGATACCATCTTGCAGAGAGCTCCAAGTACAGAAAAGCACATTACACAGGAAAATTGGAGCTTATGTTGCCATAGTGAAAGAGAGAAGTGATCACGTTAAACATACAGGGCATTATTTTAATCTGCCTTGTTACTTTCATGTAAATAGATGACTGACTCAGGCCAGATACAGCAGTGGTGTCTTTTCTAAAAATAAAATTCACTCTTCTTGTTCTCTTCAAAAGATAACTCTTGAGGACATAATTACTCTTTGAAATAGTACTTTTAATTTTTATAGTACATTTATGTTTAAATGTATAATAGCAGTCTGCCAAGCCTTTGTTGAAATTTAATCGTGTCAATTGATCACTACATTTAGTAACTTTAAGACATTAGGAGCTTTTTATTGGCAGAAATAAAAATAAGGGCTAAATTTCCACTTAAAAAATAAAATCTTTCCTTTTCTGCAGAAAGGGGAGGATTTACTTGGATGTGTTTAAAACATTTATGGTTTTTTTACACCACAGTCTGTGTGGACCCGCTGCTGGTGGCTCGCTAGATGGCGAGCACAGCTCAGCAGAGCCCAGCCCAGCCCAGCCCAGCCCAGCCCCGCAGTGACCGACCCGGTCACGCAGGTGGGCATGGCCTGCCAGGGCCGTGCCAGCAGGCTCTGCTCTTGGGAGAGGATCAGGTCCCCTACGAGCGAACATTTATGTGCCTACTTTAAAAACAGTGGCTTGAAATCGGAGTATGCATTTTACAGACCGTAGCTGAGAGCTAATCTGGATAGCTTTCCAAGCATGAGGAGCCCTTTTGTTTTATCAGAGCAGCTCTGAGTTTTTACTTAGCTATAATAGCTGCCTAGATTCTTAGCACTTTGAGTTTACACTCCTGTGCATATAAAGTTATTATTTTCCTCTTGGTCTAATGATGACAGTGATTGTAAAAGTATTTCTAAGTAATAATCTTGATGAGAAGCTGTGGAGCTACCCTCAGAACCAGAGACCAGATAGTACGTGAAACTGCTTTGTTTTGCAGGACATTTAGTTGTGAAGTGTGTTATCATTACAAGTATAGGTTTCAGCTCAGCAAAACACTGATCCATGGACATGACTGTCTTGCTAAATCAAAAACATTTGAGAAAAAGAGGAGTGACTATACAGCTGAACAAGGTGTTCTGTTACCCCTCGTTGAGTGTGCTTTTATCTGTTTCCAATCATGTGGCAAACAGCTACTAAGAAACTTACAGCTAAACAAAGTTTTCATTTTCTGATTGAAAACTCTTTGACCAGTCTGCTTTCAGCCTAACAGCATGGTACAAATATTTGGGATATGACCTCTCTTAGAGCCTTTTATATCACGGTCAATTGTTTTCACTACATTTTATCTGAAAGTATTTTTGACATGGTTCACATGAAGCAAACTTGCTGGCAAGATATGTGGTTTGGCAGGCCTATGAAGGTCACATCTACAGTATTCTGTTAAAAGGCCCCAAACACCTGATACTAATTTCCTTAGCTATCCACACCATCTAAATTTTGGCAGCTGTTACACTGAAGACAAAACCTTGGGGTTGCTTGGCTCCAAAGCATTACAGCCATCTTTCTTCGAGGATTATTGATCAGAATATTCACTATCTGTTCAATATGGTTAGCCTTGAAGATCAGTGAAAGGTTATGGTGGAAAAGATAAAAGACATATATGCTCAGGACAAGGTGGAAACAACTGCTTTCATGAGACAGAGGAGAAAACTTCTGACAGTAGAAACAAAAATGCTGCAAGTGGTGCTCAGCAAATAAATTACTGTATAACATATGCCTCCATGTGACCACGAGGAACTATGGCTTACAAGGAAGAGAAAGGCAAGTGAGAAACAGCAGTGAAACAGCTGGCACGTGTGCTCACCTGTGGCTGGACATCCTCTTATCAGTGTTACATGACCAGGAAGCGGAAAACTTTCTGTGACTAGATCATACCACCCAGCTATGGTCAAGCAAAGATCATTATCCAAAGTCAGGGAGCTGCGGTTACAAAAGTTTAGCAACACTGAACTTCCATCTTCAGAGGGGATGCCCTTGACTCTTACCATCAGATGACCATAGGATGAGAAACCAGAAGTGAGATGTAATCAGACTTCTCTTACCTAGGGCAGTGAGCCATAAGTCTTTACATGAAGTTCATACTTTCTCATTAACTAGATGAGGAAGAAGAAATTGCACCTCTCTCCTGTTCATAAATGCATCCTTGAGAGAAGGAGCACAGCTGTTGCCTTTGCCAAACGCAAGAAACCTGTGGAGCTGTTCTGCACTTGGACAAAGGCCAGATAACTCACAAAATATCTTCACAAAAATCCAAAGAAATATTCCAATTTACTACACTAGTATAAAAGGTCTGACCATCCTATAAATTCTGTCCACCTCCTAGCATCAAACTTAATTACTGATAGGTGCATCTGGTTGCTACCAAAAAGAACATATTACTCCAATGTGTGATGCTGCCTTCAGATTTTGGCATCATGGAATTTGCTGGAAGTAATAAACCTTAAGCTTCACTGTTTACTATGAAACTTAAGAGGTTTCAGCTCTAGCAGCAAATCTTTCTATATTTGTCTTCAAACAAATTTATATATTGTATATTAAACAATCTAAATTCTTCAACAACTGACTACTGAAGCTAGTTTTCTGTTATACCAAGAATGCTTAGTAGTCTCATTTGTTCTTCTTACGAACTGGCAGAAGCTTTCAAGGCAGAATTCTCACTAGTCTTACAAAAAGCAGTTTTAAGCTTTTGCTCAGAGATACTAAGATTAAAAGGTTCCAGACTGGTGCTAAACAGTTTGCACAGAGCACGTGGGAGCAGTGGTGTCTATCTGAAGCTGAGGGCTGATGGAGATTTCTTTTGAAGACTATACTTGTTAGCCTAAAGTGGTACATTTGTCACTCGTAAAAAGTGTTATATATAAGGGCAAGGGATAAATACCTTGAACATTCGTTTCTTTCCTTTCAGTATATTAGCAGGAATGCTCAATTAAAACAAAGGGAGGACTGATGTGGAATACACCTTGTTCGGGTAGTGGTGCATCTATTTGCAAGCTGCAGATTGAGATGCAGATGAACTTGGGGTGAGAGCCTGAGACAAGAAGCCGTGAATTGTCAACCCTTTGGTTAACAAATGGCTCAAAGTAGGTGTTGCCAGCCAGGTGGATGGACACTGGGAGACACAGCAGGAAGGGAGGCCTCAGGAGGAAAAGTGAGAATTGCACCTGGGTAGACTGTGAGGGTGTAAAAGCCCAGGGGTTCCTTTGTTGGGCATCTCTCCTCAGAGGCACCAGCTCAGGCTGTTTCTGTGTTACTGCATGGTGAATGGACGGCTCTGCGGAATGAGACATCTCAGGCTTTGCTATGGAAAACCTGGGGTTAAACCGGTCAGGAAACCCGGTCTGACTGTGTGAGTGGGGTGTGTGGGGAGCCAGGCGGGGCACCGGTGGGCTCACTGGAGCTGCCCCCTCTGAAGGGGCTTCGGTCCCAGCAGTGAAAGTCTCTGGGGCTGGGAGTAACTGCCTGAGAGCCTCGTGAATGCTCAGACTGGAAAGTTTCCTTAACACTTCTATCCCATTAGTCTGAAGAGCGAATTCTCACTGAAGTCTAACAAAAACTCCGATGTGATTTGCATCCCGTATTCGTCTTTTATTTTCTTTCAAGTAGCAGTATACGTATTCTCATTGGAGGGAAAAGCGTGAGAATAACTTGAAAAATGAAAAAAATTAAATGGTTTATTTAATTCTTTGAACAACTAGCCTGGTAATGGTAATGTATTCCTTTGTAGCAGCCTAAATTTTATCTATTTTTTGCGACTTCTAGCATAATTTACATAAAATTCATGCTCAGGCATCATGTTAACCTGAAGAAAATTCCCATAACCCCTTTTTAGTCTAGGGTTATTTGTAGCTTTGTGTTCCCATTTCCTTGTCATTAGTATGGATTGCAGGGTATTTTTAAGGTCACTGGATTTTCAAATAACTGAAACACCAGACCCGTGGCTTTGTAAGTCCTAATGCTTACAAATTTCCAGCAGTGATTTTCCTTCTAAGCTGAAAGTCTGGTTGATTATACCCCTAACAGTGCATTTAATCTAAAGTATTCAGATCTCAAATCCGACCAAAATCAAGTTGGGTTATTTCCAGAGGAACTGTTCAAGCACAGTTTGTGCTGATTGTGTTTCCCTTGATCTTGGTCAACCCTGGATATAAAGTCTGTTAGCAGAGTAATCTGACACCCTTATACTCGTTAAGTACATGCAGAGAGTTAGAATCCTTTCAAAGAAATTATAAGGATCACCTCAAGCTGGCAACACTTGCTCTTAATCAGTAGACAGAAAAATAAAGAGTTAATTTATAGTTTTAATTAGAATAATAGAAATTATATTTATTCCAGCAAATAACTAATGAACAAATTCTTGGCCCAAAGCTGAAGATTTCACCAGGAAGGTATAATCTTTTCTGCACCACATTACTGATGCTGAAGACCAGAAGTTCTGCTTGGCCATCTCCTAAAACAAATACCCACAACAGCTTCTGATCGCCTCAGAGTGTAGGCCCAGAGTGTATATAAAACCCCAAAAGAGCAGGCTGTGGGGACCAATTTCAGGACAGATATTCAGTCTCAGATATTCCAGGTGGTAATCCTGGCCTGCTGAGCATTACTGGCATTTCCAATATAACCTTTTTTTTTTCTTTACTTTTTTTTTCCCTTACTTTTTTTTCCCCCTTCTTGTTTTGAAGCCTGGTTTGGTCACATCGAGGTGAAAATTCAACAGCTTTCACAAAATATTTACTCCTGTTCCCAGAAATAACACATGCTACCTGGGCCTCATAGAAAAGGATTGATGGATTGAAGGAAATATGAAGTTGCACTGAAAGTGTTACATTTCCATTCAAAGGTTGATAACTAGAAAATAAATGTTGCCGACTTGACAGTTAGTCTTTGTGAACACACTGGGAGTGTTCAAATGCATTGTAGTTTTGTAGCCTTAATCTTTTACTGTTTATTCACCTTCGATATAAACAGGGAAAAATGGCAAGTGATAATGTGGGATGGAAGGCCCAGGCCATTAATTTTTTTCTTTACCTGAATTTCCTAATTTAATCAAAATTGCTCAGCAAAGAATCAAACCTCAAAAATTTTCATTGTGTTTTGTAATTACAGTCTACCCAGAATTTGAATGTAGAGAAAGTTTTCCAAAATTCTCCATTTTTTTCATATCATACACTGGAGAAATTATTAATAGGCGTCCAGAATAACAAAAAATTTAACTAATAGAACCAACTACTGTCTAGACTGTTGATTATTACATTAGGCATTATTGTGTGGAGAAAAAAATAACAAAAACAGATAAAGGAATAAGAATAAAAATAAATTAAGTAAATACTTCAGGAATAGTGGGGAGGCAGGAACTGGTTTTAAATTTTTTCTTAAGTATGCAGTTTATGAAAAATATAGTCTTTAAAAAATAAAATACATGGTTATTGGCTACCTTCTTTTCAAATATTGTTTTTGCCCTGGAATATAGTCACAGACCATTTAGGTGACAATCAGATCCAGCTGTAACTGTTCCAAGTGAAGGGAGTGATCCAAAAAATTCTGTCTATGAGTCATCTAGGAGTCCCTTAAGTTTTCGCTCCATGACAGGTGGCTCTCACCTTGGGTGTATATGTTTTAATGGAAAGGTTGGAATTATATAGGTAGGTGAAATAGTGTTTAATTATGACTTTGAAGTCAGGTAAAATGCTCTTCCTATAGCAACTGTTCTAGCAATGATTGAAACCCAGCCTCTGTTCCCAAATAAAATAGTTCCATGAAGACTTCAGTCTTTCAGAGTGGTTCTTTCACTTAATTCCTTTCATGACCACCAGTAAAGAATCTTAAAATCCATTTACATCCTTTCTTAGAAACAGGTTGTTGGGTTTTTTGTTCATTTTGTTTGGGATTTTTTTTTGATAAGCCCCTTCAATTCTGTTCTGATATTCAATGGGATATAGGCATCTTTCTGAGAACCTTAGGGCTAGGTGGGGCTTTCTTCAGTGGTTAATTACCAAGTGTGATTATCCCACTGGATCCTTCTTGAATAAATACAAAATCTCCGATCTAATAAACCTTTCACTGAGATTTCCAAGCCCAGTGTTGTTGCCTTATGGTGACACCCAGTGGAGGAAAGGAGCACTCCAGCTTTAAAAATTATTTATTGTGTGTGTATCTTGGGCTTTGAAATGCAAAGTGCATTAAAGTTGTGTAAACTACTTTGTATAAAATACCTATCCTCAAGAAACTCATGCTCTTTAGGATTTGAATTGAAAACAAAATCATGACTGGTGTAAACCCAAGACACTTTACAGTTTCCACTTTTAGTAGCAATAGAGTTTGAACACAGAACAAACTGAAAATTAGCTGCTTCCTCCTTCAAAGACCACGGGAAAAAATAATAGTTTTGTCTAAAACGGTTGTAAACCTAGCAATATTTGGGTTCTACCTGAAAAAGAAGCATACTTAATTTCAGCAGTTGGAATTGCTGGCTGAACTAAACCTCTGCAGAAATCTGAAACTCCAAAAAAAAAAAAAAAAAAAAAAAAAGTCCTGCTTTCTACTTTCCCTGATAATTTGAACCATAGATGTAATCCCTCTTCAGCTGAGACTAGACAGAGAATTTTTCAAATCCTTCTTTTTATTTTCAAAATCTTCTATTTTTGAGGTGCTTTAGTCTTCTATTGAAAAATTGTATCTATTTAATTTCATATACATGTAATAAGAATTTTCCAGTTCCTTATAGGAAACTGTGCTGTCTTTTATTTAACAAGACCAACGATTTTTGTGAAATCAATGTCATCTTATTGTGCCATTCAGTAGCAGTGAGGGAGAGGCACAACTGCATAAAGTGCTAGTAACTACTATGGCTGTATTTTCCGCTTGTAATTTTAATTGAATGAATTATACATATTTATGAGGCTACATTAAAGTTTAATTAAACATCAATTTTCCCAAAAGAAGCCCAGTAACACCAGCAAAGAATTTCCACTGCTGCTTGCTGTAGTAGTTCCAATGCCTCTACTCATAATCTATGTTACAATTAAGCATGTTTTACTTAGCTCAAGCCAGGAGTAATTTAATTTTAGCAGGGAAGACTCTTGGTACATAAAAGCACAATAAAAAGTGCTTAAGGTGCTTAAGATGCAAAAAGGTGAGGAGCTGATAGGAATTCTGATTAGCAGAGATCCCTCAAACAAGTTGTTTTGCTGCTTCTTTGATCTCATGATTTCTTTGTCTTGGCAACATCTCTCTGGAATACTGTTGCAAAAATTATTTTTAACTTAACTACCACATTCCAAAAATTCTTCTGTGAGGAATAATGGTTGGTATGACTGTGTAGTCACGAGGGAGTTCAACTGCTAAGAGGTTATCTAAGACTTACAAGAACAATTACACTGCTTTTGTTGGCTGCGCATGAGGACAGGCTTTGCATTAACTAAAGCACATAGGTCTCACAAACTGTTTTCATACTGCAAAGGTAGTCAGGATTTGAGTACATTAAATAATATGAAGCAGATCTAAGCATGAATATGAATGCCTGAAACTATCCCCTTGGAGAAGCTGCTGGCTCTGAGGGTGAGCTGACTTGCATTACATGGGGGACACTGAAATGTTTGGCTTGAGAACTGAAGAGGCATAACATACATAAGAGGGGAGGCTTAATTTATTTTGTGCATCACTAGGTTTACACAGATACCCTCTCATTATCTGGTTCCGTGTTGCAAAGGAACTTTCTGTCAGAGAAATCAAGTACTTGATCTTGGGGAAAATATATTTCCACCATAAGAGATTCTGTTAAAAGGGAAATAAATATTTTTCTTCCTTGAAAGACATGGAAGAGAAAAGGGATACAATTAGAGATCAAGGATGTAGTCTCCACTGTCAGAAAGCAGAGCTCCTAGTCTCGTTAGTCCTTCAGGACACACCACATGCCCAGAGCCTTCAAAAGCTCCTTTGTAGTTGTTTCTTTGCAGGCTGAGGAGAGAAAGAAAGATGCTACAGAACTCATTCCTTTCCAAGCCTGGCTTCGTATCTGGTTCTGGGATCACCATCCCTAGATCCTACAGCAATATATTTACATTTAGTGGAGTGTTTTGAAGACAGGTGCTAAGGAAGGTCTGTTTTCTGACTGTTGCATAGTCTTAACTCAGTGGGACCCTGAGGGTTCAGCATGTCTGTAAATCAGGCCATTCTGTTTTTAAATTGCAGTTCTGTCAGAAAGCTCTTTGCACACTCGTAATTCAAAAACTTCTTTCCCAAACCAAAATTATGTTGGGAAACTGGATGAGTCATGGGACTGGGAATTGAATATGAAGCCTTTCATCTCTAGATCACAAGTTCAAATATGCCCTGGGTCACTAAAATTTTGCCATGTACTGGCTTTTCAGCACTGTGAGTTCAATGCATACAAGAATGACAGATTTCCGTTCTTGAGGACTATGACGAAATTGCACCCGGAGGGAAAAAACCCCACACTCCAATAACGTCCAACTGATTTGCCTGAAAAGATGCATACGTGTGTATGTGTTATTTATATTTTTAATTTTCTTCCTTATTTTGTCTTTTGTTTCTTTTTTTCAGCAAAGATAAATGAAGCTGTCTTGTGAGCCATAAATATGTATATATCCCTATCTAAGTTATAATAAAAGATACAACATGAAGTTTCCTCAACTTTGTAGACAGTGGAGTGACAAAGCATCAGGGAGAGTCTGACCAAAAGAGACCTGACAAACCACAACAGTTAGATTCAGTTAAGACTGTGTTATTGTTTTCTTATGTGTGGGATTTTTTGTGTGACTGGTTGGAACTTTTTTAAATCTTGAATGAAATAAAAATGAAACAAGAAAGTTGATTAGGGGAGGTATTTATTGCAGTTGTCCATAATTTTAAGTGGTTTTTAAATTTATTTACATATTATCAATCCTTGCAGACTATTTTTGTGAAGGTAAATCATTTATGATGCATTTCTTTCAGCTCCTCTTTTCGAAACCACTGAAAAAGGGAAAGAAGATCTAAGATGGAGAACAAGAAGTCAGGACACAAAATTTATGATCTCATTCAACTTCGAGACGTTATCAGTCTGGAGGAGAAATTTAATCTTGAACATAAATTGCATTTCCTAAAAAAACATAATCTTGCCTTAAGACACCAAATGCACTGATTACAGAGAATGTCTGTGTTTACACATTTGTACAGACCATGCTGACTGTATTAGTGTCCTAGGAAACAAACTATGTGCAGCATACAGACCTGCTTCAAGCACTAAGCAGAAAAAGAAAAAGAAATTTTGAAATCAGACCCTCTGATCTCTAAATCCTTTCAAATTCCTGAAGCTCATTAGCTTTACTACTGCATGATGTGTGCGGTAGTATTTCCCCTAATGAAATCTGACTAAAAGTTTAAATGAGTTTAATGCATGAAATATATAAATAAAATGTGGCCTTGATTAAATTTAGACTTGATACATAACTTAAATGGGTAGCACAAGAGCAGCTTCAGTATCATGTGTCCAGGCTATTTTTGGCTACACTTTGTTAAAAAATGAATTAATTTTAACATTCGACATACCTTGCAAAGAAAAGGGAATACAGGGAAGCTGCACATAAACAAGAAGCTGCAATTCAATTAAAAACACATATCCTTTTTTGCCTTCTTGTTTTTAAATGCGCTAGAAGGGATTACTATGTCAAAGTGGATGATGTAATGTTTCCCCACCCACTTTAAAATAAAGTTTGTCTAGGGCTGTCTATGACATCCAGATGACAAACATCATCCAAGCATCCCTAGAAGTAGTATCAGTATGAGTTTTGTCATATTACCTCACTAATGTGTCTGAACCCTGACCTGTAGGAGTCCATTCATGGAGAAGAAGGTATTTCACCTTCTGTATCCATTAAATCTTTATGTTCTTTCCAACATCAAAATCAGATTATCCATGCAGTCTTCTGTCACAGCCTCTGAGAAGCTGACGGTCAATTCATGAAATTTTACAATGGTTCCAGAGAAGGTGCTGCTTCACTGTTACGCCTGAAGCCTCAGTGGTACCACTGCTGCTGATTTATATCCAGCTAAGATACGGCACCCAAAATTCCTCCGACCACTTTGTGCCTTAAGAAAATCAGTATTGGCAATTTAAATCCACAATTCCCATCTCATTTATTAACTTTTTATTTGGGTTATAATCAGCAACAAATTTCCATGAAGGAAAATATCTCAAGGGAAAGAGAGCAGGATTTGCTGGGAAGGGAAGAGAGGTATCCAACACTAACATATATTTTCTGTTAGTCATGCAAATATTTGGCGATGACAGTCATGTATTTGGGAGACATTTGCTACTCTTGTGAAAGCCTTATACCAGGGTTTGTTTTTCTCAGCAAGCTCCCTTCTGGTCTCCATGAATTATAAGCTCTGTGAGGACACAGAACCCACAAAACTCAATCCAGTTCTGTTTGTCCTGTAGACAAACACTGATTTTCAGGAAGATATCCACTTCTGAAGTCAGTAGAATTGAACTTGTGAATAGCACTTGCTAATCACTGAGAGGCATGGAAAGATTTACAAAGCAAATGTTACCTGCTGAAAGCAGCATTGCAAATTTTTACCTAATGAGTGCTTGATGATATTCTTTACCCTGCTTAAGACCTTTGCTATAGGGCTTGCACCCTACAGTCAGTGGAAATGCAGAGTAATCCCCTAATGATGGTAGATTTCACCATCAAGAAAGTGAACTTGCGAGCAATGGCAGAGGTTGTTCCCAGGCACCTGTCATAAAGGCAGCAGATAAAAGGGATGATCCTGTATCCTACAATAGTGTCAAGCCAAAACTGCTCAGACAATCCCTTGAGGAGGAAGAATCATATTATAACAGCTTCTGCATTCTTACAGTCAACAGCAAAAGAATAATTATGTATTGAAGTGGATTTGGATTTTTTTCCTTAAAATCTGAAATAATCATCCTACGCACTAATTTCAGTAGGGCACATGAGAAGAAGTATACAAAAAATTGCACATGTACACAAGGCTGTCCTTCAAAACTTTGCTTCTTTTCAACAAGAAACAGTTCTCAAAATGAGAAATATTCCTAACTAACACCTTTAGAAACATTCTTCAGGCTTTATACTAAAACTTTACCTTAAAAAAAAAGTGCATGCCCTAAACTGCTTGATCTTTTTTGCTTCTTTTTCTTTCTTTTTTTGTTTGTTTTTTTTTTTAAAGCTCACTTTGGATTCTGCCACTTCTGAAATGACGAACACTGTAAAATTGGATTTGAAACCACAGCATTAAATGCTTAAAATCTGATCCTTCTGTTGGGACCTGGGATAAATTAAGCTGATGTACATTATTTTTAAAGAAAGGAAAAAATACGGGGAGCGGGTTTTGAAGCCTGGAGGCAGAGAACAAAACAAGTTATGCAGGTGATATAAACCATCTTATTTTCATTTTTTAAATAGTTTTCTGCTTCCATATGGTTTCTCAGACTGGAAATAATTGTCTAGAAAATACATTTCAATGTGATACCTAAAATGCCTTATATATATATTTTGTGAAATGACAGCAATTTAGCTATTGACTAAAAAGCACCTTTTTTCCCCTTCTACATTTGTTTGATTTCAAGCATACAGTGACTTGTAAATTATGCATGTCTTATGGAGATTAACCTGGTGCAAGTAGATTGGTAAATGAGTTCGATAAGATTTTTAAAAATAATTCTCATGCAACTAAATTAAACGCCGGGTAAAATTAGCTGTGATTTTAATCCAGATTTTAAATATTTAAACCAAAGTGTTTTCAAAAATCCTGTATGACACAAGCTGTAATAATTTTCTTGATGAAATATTTGAAGGTAAATTTTTGATTATCAGCATCTGTCTCCAAAGCCAAAAATATGTAGGAGAAGATGTAAGACTAGCTATAGGCTGCAAATCTTTCTAACCCGTTTGGGCAATAGGTGAAACAGATTCAGAATGTCTAAGGATTATGAAGCGGGACATAATGCATCAGTATTGTACAAAGATGATAGTCAGAGATGCTGTTCTAGTTCTCACTGATCCATGTAAAATGGTTTGTGCCCCTAGTCTGGTCTCAATTCCAGAGTCAACAGGGTTAGCAGTTTTAGCAGCATTTTTCTGCCCAGGACTTAACAGAACTGATCAGATGAAGGCAACCTTACTACTAAGAGGGAGGAGAGAGAGGAAGATGAGTGAATTGTCAGGGTCAGTAACCCAGCAAGTGGTTGGACAGGGTCGAACAGTCACCTCCTCTGTCTGGAGTTGTTGGTCTGTCATCAATTTCTTTTAAAAAAAACCTATTTCAATACTATGGTTCTCAATGAAAATTCATATCTATCTATTAATTTTTATCTCTGCCATCACATGTTTTTATAAAATTCAAACCTCCTTTATACAGCAGAACTCAAGAAAGTAAATTTAGCAAAAAGTTTTCATTTTTTTTCTTTTAAAAACAAGGTTAAAAAAAAACATTCCCCAAATAGTTACCACTTTGTTTGTTTTATATTGCTGTATCTAAACACCAGAATATAACTGAATTGTGTGTGGTTTTTAACATTTTGTCCACACTCCCAATAATCACTGAAGTCATTTTTGCCTGCAGCTATTTCTGGTACTTCTATAATCTGTGGGAAGCCAAACAGCTGTGAAAGGCCTTTTGAAATGTTTCTAACTTTCTGTCATTAAGAAGTGCTGTGTATTTTCCTTCCTTACAGAAGAAAATTATCATTCCCTCCAGCCTCCTCTTTTTATTCAAAAACCCTTTGGAGTAACAGCAATTTAAAAGACAATTAATAAAATCTAAGAGAATCAATAAATCAAAACAAAAAAGCCAACACAGTGTCTGTGCTGGAAAAATGTAGGAGATTTGAAATTTCATACTTTGGCAATCTTATTTTTGATGGTCAAAACAGCAAAGCAACAGAATAATGTTATTCCTGTTGGCTTTGCACATGCCCAGCAGCAAAACCTTGACTTATGGGCAACTGGCCTAGAATTTATTGGACCTAAATAGAAAAATCAGGGTTTGATTGGAAGAAAAAAAAAAAAGGGTTTTAAGTCTGTTTTTGAAGTAATCATATCCAAATAAATGAGCGAAGATGTATATGCATTCTGCAGCATCTCAGTCTGCCTTGCTTTGCCATTTTTCCCTAGCAGATTCCTTTCAGTTTCCTAGGATATTCCCTTGCGTCTTTGCAGATGGGTGCAGCTCAAATTCAAGTTAATCGTTGTTCACTACACCCATGAGCAAATGGATAGTGAAAAGCAGCCTAAGCCTCTCCTTAGACAGTTTTTATGTTCCAAAGGAAACTCCACAGAGTGACTTGCCGTGCTGCCATTTGTCACATCTTATTACCCTGGCTACACTATGGTAGCTTACAGCAAAGACGTGGCTAACAGTAACCACATGTAATGCCACACAGTACCATCTTGTCTGCTAAGGAAATTTAACAAGGCATGGTTTCCAGAGATCAAGACCCTTTTTGTAATTGCAGAATTTAGTGGCTAAAAGACAGAAGTGGGGAGCCTTTAACCCATTAACAATCATCTTGTGTGCTTCAAAGGGTTTGCTGCTACTAAGTCTCATGTCCATATATGCAATCTGTTTGATGTGGCAAATTAACAGTTAAAAGTGGAAGGAAATCTGAAGCCTGATCTTGCTCTTCTGCGCATTGAAATCAACAGGCAAACCTGTGCAACTTCCCTGAAAGAACAGGGTCTCATCAGTCACCTGTAAACCCGAAGTAGCCATTGTTGCTTCAGGTCTTAGAATCCTGGAGATAATATGATGTGAACCCACTATAAACAACACGTGATTCCAAAGTGAGAAGGATCCTCAGATTAATTAAAATTTACATTAGCACTAAGGATCATCTGGGCGTTATGTTAGCTACTCTTCCATGAATATGTAGTAAAGATGTGATAGTAGGCATCCTAAATAACTAAAGTACCCCCAAACATTGTCTTCTAAGGCTGTTAACTAATATGAAACTTGGTTGGTTGTTAGAACCTAAATAAAATCAGAAGGATTATAAGTTTTCTAAGTATTGTAAAATTGGCCATGCTTTCTGACAGTTAAACTATTGTTATTGATGTGTAGAGAGGATTAAAAAGACGGCTCCTAGAGCATGGAAAGACATATATTGAAGCTGACTGTCAGCTTGGGAAGGAAATGACATGAAAACAGTTCCTACTAACTGCTATTCACAATTTCCTGTTGTACATATAATTTTTCTTGAATATAAAAGCAGACTAGTTTTGTTATAAACCTTACGTTTTTTGCAAAGAATGAAGTAATAATTTTCACTGCAAACCAGTTTAGTTTTACACATACAAGCCATGGAGAGTCTCTCACCAGTGATTGGTCCTGTTTTCAGGCTTTATAGAGGTTCCTTTATTCAGGTTCCTAGACTTGTGTAATATTTGTCTCATCAAAAATATCACAAGGTAAACAGCAATACTGCAGAGGTGACTTCAAACCTATATAGAGATACTTCTACTTAGTACAGTTCTTACAGCCTTTCTGCGCTGTTCCTTTTATAATTTCATTTGGTATTACAGGAAATCTCAAAGAGTTAGCGTTTATGAAATGAAATTTTGAAACTAAATCCACAAATCAGGGGTTTGAGTTTTCAGAAAATAAAAAAAAATGAGTTACCAAATTCTTATGTCACCAGCATTGCCCATCTCAGCCTACACAGCATTTCCAGAACATGAGTGACTCAATTTCACTTATATTCTCTCATGGAAATTTTAGTTTTTTCTGGTTTGTAAAAGAACATTTTTTATTTTTCCTTTCTTCCTGCTCAGTTAATCCACATAAATATTGAATACATTAATAACGTGGACATATTCTCACTTTTGAAAATTTCTCCCCCACTCTGCCTTAGGCGATTCAGAAAGTTATCAACACTTTTGAGTACCTCTTATCCTTCAGCTAATCAGTTTTTAGTTTATTTAGATAACTCATGCAAAGAAAGAGAAACTAAAATAGATCAAAGCTGTACTATGTGAAGGGATATGCTGGTAGGTGAGTAAATGATATGACTGACTTAATGTGCCCAAAATTTCCTTCCTACATGTTTAGAAAATTGTTTCTTCCCCTCTTGGACATCAACTTCTCTTTTGAAGTCATGCTTTATTTGCTTTTTCTTCTCAAGCTCGTATAATTTAATAGAGGACAGCAGAGAATACTTTAATCTTTGGATTATGTTCCATAACTTGTGTTGCATGAGGAGCACATTAACTTATGTTGTCGTCACAATTTGGTACACTGGGTCTGGTTCTGCCTGATGCGGATTAAAGTTTAGTTTTGAAGTATTTTGGAGAACCCTTCACAGACCTCTGGAAGTTTTTCTGGTTTTTATCCTAACTTTGCAAGAATTCTTAGTTCTCTTGCCCAGAGAACTATCCCTATGACGCCATTTTTTTATTGTACCAGTTATGTCTGGGACAGAATTAATTTTCTTCACAGCAACACACATAGTGCTATGTTCTGGATTTTTTGCAAACACAGTTGACGACACACCACTGTTTCAGGTACTGCTGAGCAGTGCTCACACAGTGTCAAGGCCCCTTCTGCCCTTGACAGCCCCCACCAGTGAGGGGTGCACAAGGGGTTGGGAGCCAGGACAGCTGACCATAGGGATATTCAATCTCACGTGATGTTGTGCCTAGCAATAAATGCTGTGAGAAAGAGGAGGGAATGAAAGAATTATGGCATTTGTCTTCCCAAGAAACCATTAGGTATGATGGAACCTTGTTTTCCTGGAGGTGGGTGAACATCTCCCTGTTGATGAAGGTGGTGGGTGAATTCCTTATTTTGTTTTACCTGTGGATGCAGCTTTTACTATCTATTAAACTGATGAATTTTCTCCTTCTGCCCTTCCAATTCTCCCCTCCATTCCACTGTGGGGCAAATGAGCGAATGGCTGCATGGAGATTGTCTGCCTAACAGTGATGACCTACGACATTACTCACATTAGATGGTCATGCAAATAAGATAAAAATAAAACAGCTCATGAATTGTATAAGTGCACCTAGCTTAAGCTAATAGTTTTTCCAAGTATATTAAAAGATTCCCTTTATTGCTTTACCAAAACAGATTTTTCAAAAGTGAGAAAACTTGAAAAGTGAAGAAACACAACCAGCTGGGCACAGGGCACAGTCAAGGGCACAGCCTCTGTCATGGAAGATTAATGTAGTTCATGTACCAGGTATTATTCAAGTACTTTGAACTGAGTCCTATAAGGTGTTCCGTGTGAGGTTTCTACATACTTTAGTAAAGGCGTAATAGCTGTCGCTCCTACATCACAAAAGGAGACGGAGCATCTCACCACAATTTTGGAACACATTAAATTCCAGATGAATGTCAATCAATGGCTTAACTCGTAAGAAAAATGTAACTATGAATCCAGTATGGTCTTCAGAAAACTAATCCCAACTCCACTCTCTCTGCCTGCAATAGGTCAGCAGTAGTCCTCTTTATTTATTTCGTTCATCAGCATGTTAACCAATGCAGTATTTACAACACAAAGGGACTGCTTTTCAAATCATGTCACTCTGCATTACATTCTAGAGTCATACCTTAATTATATTCAGACTCAGATTTCAGGAGAAGATAATGCAAATGAATGGAAGTTGTAGATTTTTTTTTTAAGGTCACCAGGTTGTTGATTTGAGAAGAAAGCACTTCACCTTTCTATAACTTCTAGATATTTTATTATTGTTGGGTAAATGTAATTTGAAGTATTAGATTGTTAAGAATTTATGTATCCTATTTAGATTGCATGGAAGTAAATTTTCAGTAATTCATGGTAGAAGATATTATATCCGTCCGATTCCATTTATGTAATAATTAAGGCTTTTCATTGTATTTTTAGTGCAGGATAGTCGATGGAAAGGGAGGAAATGACAAAACAACAAAGGAGACAAGTCTGATAACATCAGAAAATTTCAGTAGTCTCAAATCTTACTCCCCTGTAAACTTTAGTGATCTGTTCAAAAAGAATTTTATGCATGAGTAATTCTGGAGATTAATTGCTTATTCTGACAGAAGTACAACTTTATTACTATCTTGGACATACACAATAATAAATGTTATACTTTAATAATGACATCATAAATGATAAATAATGAAGAAAATGTCACGCTGTTAGCCTAAGTAAGAAGAGCTTGGAAAGACATTTCTGAGATGGAAGTTCTCTGGTACTTCATGTTTCTAACTATCTACTAAGGCTGGATATCTGGAGTAGCTAATCTAAGGTCGGGTTTCCTTGGGTTACTTGTCTTGCTTTCATCTAAAGTAAGGTGAACTAATTTCATTAGCAAAATGAACTAATTCATAAACCCTCCTAGTTTTGTAGAGTCAAAACTGAGAATTCCCAACACATGCTGGAATTTTCAGTCAGTATAGCTATTTGAGTTATTGAGAGGAAGCTTTTGAATTATTCTATGCTACCAAAAACATCTTTCCACACAGTATAAACTTTATTCTACACAGTATAAAATTGTTTTCATATACAAATTATTTCTATCTAGGTGGCCAACCTAAGCTTGGAAGAAAGTAAAAAATATCGTTGTATGTTTTTATTTGTGTGTTTCTGTGATATAAATTGTAATAACAGTAGAAAGCTCTTCTTACATGTAAAACTAGGCATGGTTTATTTGGTAAAAGCAAAAAGGAAGTTAAGCCCGTCTTAAATGCTGTTAATTAGAAACAGGGACATTACAAGAGAGGACAAATTAAGAATTCAAATGAGTGAAAAATCCCAAACAATCCTATGCAGTTTTTGTTTATCCAACAATACTGGAAATAGGAATCTGACACCATCAGTGTTACATTTCACCAGTTATCTGATAAACCAAAACAAGAGACACATTGACACACTGGGTAGTCCTGTCAGTCACTGCTAACTAGTACACGAATAGCTCCATGGGATGTCCAGACTGTTCAGATATATGGTTTAATCTGGTGGGAAGGAAGCATTTTTTTAATTAATCTTTTAAATAAGTGTTTTTAAAGAAACATTTCAGTCCATTAACCCAGACCTCAGTTTTAAGCCTGAATAGATCACTGAAATTTTTTCTAACCAAATTTTAACAATATACAGACACCCACACAACTTTTGTTTTGATTTAACTTTCAGAAGTGGCTTTCCAGGAAAAAGAAATCTGCAGAAAAAAATCCGGAAGGAGAGAGTAAACTTTCTACCTATGTTTCTTAGGAGAAAAGAAAAAAAAGAAAAGAATGAAAGAAGAAGCTGGGCTATTTAGTGATGTGAATGGATCTCAAATCCTGTTACCGAATGGAATTGTAGGGAAAAGATGTTACATGTAAGATGACAGCATGTCCACAAGGTCAGGAAAATAATTACGTTTATTAAATTCTTTTCAAAGTGAACCTTGAACTTTCATGGTTCCCTTTTTTGCTCTGTATTGTAACCTGCCTTGGTTATTGGATGTTCTTACATCTATTTTCCTTCATCCACTAAACATCTTTTGGATTTTTTTGTTATTCAATCTTAAGAATTGTATGAATTATTTAGGGTTTCCCCTTAGTGTTTCTGGATTGTAACAAAGGTCTTTTAAAGGAATTTCTGAATGTGGATTGTGTTTTTTCAAGGAAAGCTTGGAACTCTTAGTAAGAAACTGCTGCTTAATGTAAATTAAAAACCAAAATTAGCCCTAATAATAACCAAATTTAAAAATCAAAATGTTCCAGATGCTATAGTTAAGTAAATTCTAAGGAAGAAAAAGAGTAGATTTATTTCAAAACTACACACTTAATTTACATTTGCCATATTTAGTCACCAAATTGAAAATAAGACACTTTCCACTGAGATTGACATTTGCTCTTTCACTTGTCTTTTTTTTAATATACCTTGACACAACTTTCTGTTCACAAAAATTTCCCATTGATATAATTCAGGTCATAAAAAGAAGAACACAAACTGGCTTATGATGGAATTTTTCAGCTTTTTTACAGATATATATATATATATGTCATCATCTGACCTTTCAGAGAACACGTCCACATGACACAAAACACCAGTAAATGCTTGACATTCTCACATTTACCATTTTCAGCATCTATGCCTCTGGACTTCAGCAGTGGGGTGTTCTAACTATGACTAACTAAATGAAGGAAAGCAATGACCTGAAGTAAAATTCTTCATAAATAGAGCAGAAGGACATGAACATTTCTGTGAGCTTTCTTTATTTAATCTATAAAATCTTATTTAAAACAGAAATTGTATAAAATGTTTTATAAAAACTTTAAACCAGCTTTTCTATGAGCTCCAGAGATACAGCACTTTGAATAAATTAAGAAATTTTTCTAGAGCAACTTTCCTTATCCTGTCTCTGAATGTAATAAAGTTAATGAGTGGTTTTGAAATACAAGTGGTCATTCATTAAGCATGTAAGTTTTATTAAATTTTATTTTCATTGAAACTAAAAAAATGTTAAAACATTATTCTGTATTTTTACATATCTTCCCAGTAAAATTCTAGAAATAACATCATTTTAGTAATTTGTCTGTTCTGAATGTTAAAATATATTTATACAATACTTAATTTATTCCTTTACACTAGCAGAAATACAAAATTTAGAAATTTATAATTACCAAAAGCTTACTCAATTTTCTTTGTAATGCACGATATTGAGCTTACTGAGGATTATAAAATCTTCTTTAAATTGTGTTTCCACAGGTTTATTTCCCCAGCTAAAACTAAATTATTTTTCTTTTTCTTTTATTTTTTTAAATGAACCAATATTGTGACCCTTTCTTGAGAAATGGTTAGATAAATAGAAGTAATTAAAATCTCTATCTCTTCTCTGAACAACATTTACTTTCTCATTAGACCAAAAAACAATCAATAATTAGAATTCTACATCTAAATAAGATTGCAGTACTTCAAATCCTGTCATCCATTGCTGCATTCTCCTGCACAATGCTGTTAAATAGGAATAATTATACTAAAAGTCTGCTTGCAAATTCCACAGGGCATTAGCCGTAGCATATGGTTTTGAGTTTGGGTAGACTATTCCCTTGTTCCAAATTGAAATGCTATATGGTATGCATTTAGAGAAAATATTACTGCCTAGAGTACAAAACATATCTATCATTTATAGCTAGAAATTGCATAAAGACCCTTTCCATAATATATTTTTTATTATTCTGTAAGAATGAGTAGTAATTTCACAGTCTAATAAAACAGCAATGGTATTCCTCACATATGTATGACCCAACAGTGCTGAACATGTTCTTTTCCTGGCATCAGCTGACATTAATTTGAATCTCTCATTAACAAGAACACTACTACAAACCAAATCCATAATGTTAAAAATGGGTTTTCTAGCAAACAAATAGGATTTTTTGCCCAGTCATGATTAATATTCCCAGGGTTTGGGTTTTTTTTTTTTCCATCTGAATGAGTTTAATAACTAACCATTGCTCTGGAACTTATTGATTATGTAGGTTTTTCATAACCAAGCTATAAAAAGCCAACAAATATTGGTTTTAATCAAAGCCACATTTTATCTACTTTTCTATTCTTCAAATTTCAGTAACACATACATTGGAAAGGAATGTGAGTGTTTATTGAAACAAGAAGTTTTGTTGCTTTAGTGTTTTCACTTTGAGTCATCTTAATTACAGTTGTATTACACGCTAAAGTAGGTCATAAGACGATGTAGGTTGCCCTGAGTGAAGAAGAGAACAAAAAGAGGCAAATCACTGATTCTGCACTGTGATCTGACTATGGGTGATTGCTGAGGTCACTGTCAGTGCTCGCCCATGAATCTGTAGAGCACAGCACTAATATTGTTTTCAGTCGGATCAGTTAAATGTCATACAAGCTGATATGTGAGAAAGTGTGAAGGTCAGCAGTGTTTTGGAAGTCAATGTACTAGACAATAGCTGGGAGAAGAGAAAAATCCTAGTTAAAATTTTACTAGGAAAGGCCTGGAGACTTGTAGCACAACCAGAGACAGTAAATCTTTCAATTGATTTGGGTCACAATAGTGCTCTATGTAGTATATAGAAACCGTATGCAAACAGTTGTGTCTTTACAGCTCTTCTACATCACACCTTATCTTCCCAACCCAGCTCTTTTAAAACTAACTAGTCAACTGTTGGGTAGATGAATCATAATTTTGCTTGAGGGGGTGAGGAAGGAAAGATCAGAAAAATGTATTGGGAAGTCTTGCATCATAGTTGAAAGGAAATAGTGCTGACATTTTAACAAAAATATCTTTTGTCCAGAGTCCTTAGAAGCTGGAGAGCAGGCAGCAGGAAAAAATGGACCCAATTGCTTTATCACCCTCTGAAGACTGAGATTACCTCACTGAAGTTAATTTACTGGAATGGTAGAAAACCATGGGGAATAAACCTTGAAAAAGCATTCTTTCTTCAAATTTTCAAGTGTAACACTATGATTTGTGCAGAGATGTTAATAACAATGTGAAGAGAGCTGATGACATTATCTACTGTCTCCTTAAAAGCTATATTAAGCTGTTTCTCTAGCAACTTGATTCATCTGATTGAGATCTATTTCACTACGCAAATCAGTGAAGACAGGCAGGAACAGCTAGACCAAACTCATTCCATCATAAAGTAGAATTGTAGTCTCAAATAGGTCAGGCAAGCCCTGCCTTACGAGTCCTGATTTTAGTCTGTTAACTAGTGTCGTGCTAAATATTATTAACTCAGGTATAGAAGTCAGCTAAGTGTCCACAGCCAACGGCACATTCTCTTTTAGGAGGCCACAATTGTTTTCTAGGTAAATTGGGTTCCCATGTCTATTGTCGATGTTCTAAATCTCTATAACTTTGCTGTAGTTTTGCTAGTAATTCTCTTTAAATGCTCATAGGAGAACATTTCTATTACTCTTGGAAAGTAGTTTTGGGCTGAAATAGGTAGTCTCTATAGATAGTCTCCTGCCATGGTTCTCCATAAATTTCAAAGGAATTTTTAATTCATCAGCAATGCAGCAGTGAATATTTTGTCTGCTGTTAATTGCCCACATTTTTATAACTACCACATGACTTATTTGACAGATCATCTGCCTCACTGAGGGCTTAGAGGAAATGTGTTATTTAATAAGTTTGCTGCATTCATTTCTGATGTGCAAAATTTGCTTATTACAAAGGAGAAAGAAAAATATGAACTGAGAATTGCGAAGTCTTATTTTTAAAGTCACATATTGTCTAATTCTGGAACCTACATGTCAGTATGAGTATCTATCTAACCTTAAAACGAGCTTACTGCTACACGAATGTTTTAAAATCCTAAAGTAAAGGGTTTTAAGGCAATAGGTTTGAAATATTGCACAAACTTTAATTCAAAGTGCTTGGAACTTATAAGCTGGCTTTACCTTAGCCCTACAAAAAATTCTGAATTCAGTTAACTTGATCAACCAAACTCAAGCTATGAAGTTCTTTTGGACAGATGTGCTACTTAATTACATTCTGATTTACTACATAAATTTGATGTCACATACTGTAAGAACTGTCTCAAGCTATTTTTTAATTAAACAGAAAAATACGCAGACATTAAATTGATTGTGCAGATCAGATCTGTTTAATTTAACTTCATGGCTTTGTCACATCATTTTCCTTCTTTGAAGCATGCTGAGTATGTGTAGTTTTCCTTCTATAACAGGGGTGATTCGTAATAATAGAGTGAGGGAGATGGCTTTTGGACTGTTTCTTCCCTCAGCTCTGTCTGTCTTCACATCATCACATTTCCAGGAAGAAGAATTGGCTGAAAAATGACTCTGAGTAAGCTCCGCTTAGTGCTTTTTCAGTGTAAAACTTAAAAGTGACATTATGGTATCAGGCAGCTGCTTTTTTTTTTTTGCCTTTTTTTTTCCTCCCCGCCAGATGCAAGGGCAATGATATGAAACTGAAAGAAACCACAGCTCAATCGTCTGCCTTCCACTTAATTTTTCATACAAATTTAAGGTCAGGTTGTGGCCTGGTAACCAGTGAGGTGTATGTAACATTGGAACAGTAATACTCTGAAACTGATTATGAAGAGAAACCAGGAAAAATGGACAGGAGCCTGCTCTTGGTTAAACTAAAACTCAATCAGCTCTATTACTGTATGAAGTAATGGGCCTCTTCAGATTTATACTGTTGATAAGAAAATGCAAAATCCATCAGTGGATAACAATGACACAGTTATGTTATGCTTTCAAGAAAAGGATCTTTCATGTGTATGTGTTTCACATACTTTACATATTATATGTAAGTTGTGTGTCTAAAAGACATCTTCGTGTATCAGAGCATCTCAGTATGACAATGGCTGCTGCATATTTCTAACTGGATAATAAAATCATTGCTTATGGTAGAAAACTTGTTATTTACACAAACAAAAGAATCAGTAGAGCAACACTTAAACAACTGCCACTGTTTTTTACCTTTATTTGGTAAAGAGAGCACCTCCTTGCTCTTGTTCCTTGTGAAAACATTTACATCTCTCCAATTTAAGAAAATACGTATATGTCAGGGGCAAATAATCTTGTGAGGGTTTTTTTCAGACTTTTCTGTATTGTTAGAAAAATGTAACTAGAATTTACTAAATGTACCTTCTATCTAATTTTATTGCTGTGCAGTAGAGCAATTCTGAGCTTAAGCTGTAGGGATGTTTACAGGCTGGTGGGGACCCCTCAGCAGTAATATTACGATTCATGATCCACATTCCAGTGTGAAATGAAACGCGGTGAAATTTTTTTTTTTTAATGCTTTTCTTTTATATTTGCATCACACAGGCCAAAATTTCTGCAAATGTGAGAACCATACTACCATTTTCCAAAAGTCCAGCTGGTAAAATCACCCTTCCAAATAGTAGTCAATTCTTTGTTATTCTACTGCACAGAAAGAAAAAGTGTCCTATTATTCTGCACAGTTTTGATTCATTTTCATTACCTATCTCTGAAAAAGTCTTGTGTTTCAGTTTTAGTATGTACTGCTTAATAATGATTTCTATCTGATTCTTGAGCAACCAAGGGTGGGGGATATGATTTTAAAATCATTAAATGGGTAAAAAGTGAAATAGCAGATCATATTACTGGAGACATTTTCGATTTCTATTAAATCAGTTCAGAAAAATCTTCTGGTTAAGGCAGAGCACATCCAAATATAAGACTCTCCAATACAATATTTACTGATTTTTCCACTCCTTCATTGACCAAACCTTGAATAAAATTTATTTTACATTGCTGCTTGTTTACAATATCATTTAAGGCAAATGAAACCCTAAAAGGTCAGAGCAGACCTCATGAAAGGGACCTTGATAATATGCAAGATAAATTTATAACTGAGTAATAGAGTCTCATATTCATTCTAGCCGTATGCAGCAAGGTTCATTCGACAGACAAAATTTTACAACAAAGTTAAAGACAGTGAAAAACATTACCAGCTGACAAAGTACCATGATTTCCTAGTGACTTCTCTAAATGAGTGTTCTGAAGGCAGAAAACCACCAGTGCTAGATAACATTCATTCCTCTCTCAATGGTCAAAGCAATAGTGGTTTTATTGCAACCATATTCCCAGCTTGACTTAGCAAAACCTCAGCGTTGCTGAAATAATTTTGAATTTTGCCATTAGTTTCTGTGAGGTTTTCAGTTCCCTCTTTAGGCTTTTAGTACAGTGGGAATGTTGTTGACATTCATGAAAGGTGAAGATATCAGTAAAAAAAAATAACCCTTACATTGCAGAAATTAAATAAAATAATGCATCACAGATGAACAGAATAGCATAAAAAGAGCGAACAATTTCCTGTTTAGATATTAAAGGAAGATCTAGCATTTACAGCACTTTAAACAACGCTGCATATAAACTTTATAAAGGTATAGCACATTCAGCTTGTGAAAGTAGTGTACTTTATGTGAAAATAAAAACGTGCGGACATGTAATTGCTCACTAATATTTTCAAATAAATTCTTGCTGTTGCACACTTTGTTTCAGTTCTGCTTGATAACTTTCTTGTTCATCACTGCATGTCCAGGAATGCAACCAAAAAAATGCATCTGTTGCTTGTAATTTTCTCAATCAAACTCTGAACTCTTTCCTTAACATTTTCAACAATTCTAGCATGTGGTACTTGAGATAATCCTGAACTCAGTATGTTTTCCTGATGGCTAGATTTGCCTGTCACTAGTGTTTGCTTACCGGCAGTATCATATGAATGAGGTGAATTTTCATTGGAAGAAGCATATTGAAAACGTGTGTGTATTCTGCTTTGTTACATCTGTGTAAAGTTCTTCCCTCCCCCCCTCCCACCAATGAAATAGTTTTTACTTTCTTTTAATCTTGCAAAGAAATGTAAAAGTGGAATAGCTGACCCCACGTTCAAAGTCGTTGTCAGAGACAATGAAGTCATAGGCTTCTGTTTTTAATAATGTCTTGCAAAACACAAAGCATCATTAATCATATTCAGAGGATAAAAGACACACAGATTTCCTAGTCTCAAACCTTTCTGAAGCATTGAAGATTTCAGAGTTGTAGATTCACATAGATAACTTCCCTCTGCACAGAAAAGGAAATCAGCAAAGGAAATGTGAAACAAAACCATTTTTACGCCAGTATATAAAAACTGAGACTGTCTTTTATGCAAAAAAAAATAGCCTAGAATGGCTATTCTGTAACAGCAGTTCAACAACAGATGACATCTATGAAGAGATTTTGTTATTCTCCCTTTTGGGATGGATTCAGTTAAACTGCACCGAGGAACATAAATAAGAGTGTCTGTACAAGAAATGACAGATAACAATCATACTGTTGCAATATTAACTTTCTTACTTCCCTCCCAAGTCCACTGCCAGTCCCATGCTTTATTGGGTTTAGATGAATGGCAGAAACAAAATTGGACTACAAATTCCTCTAAATATTACTATCCTATCCAAATGTCCAGAATTTCATATCAGGACAAATTCTGCAAAATCTGATTACTTTAAAATTTGAATCACTTTTGTCTGGTAATACAGTCTTAGTTCATCTACACATTAAGACCTCAGGAAAATATTTTTGCTCTAAAAGGAGGGAAATGTAATAGTACAGTTGAAATTTGGCCCTCTCCAACACAGCGTGTGCCAAGCTGGAAAGAAAAAATAGCCATGATGATGTGTTTCAAGATGTTAGTTCAGGAAAGTGTTTGAGAATGGACTTCACTCTGGCTTAAGTTTAAACATGTGCTTAAAATGCTATGATGAGTTAGGAGTATGTTGTCAACGTGCATGCAAAATGACAATAAGAAAGGGAATGTATAATGCATGTATAATATATGCTACTCTTGTGTCTGATAAGCAAGAAAGAGAAGCCTGTAACTTGCCTACAGTTACAGATCATGTTGTCCCAAACAAAGGGAGGAAAAACTAGCCTCAGTGTAGTCTGCAGGGGGAAATTCAGCCTCTATGAAGGACATGTGAGACTTAACACTGATTTCAGAACAACCAGGATTTCGCTTTCAGAGTGATACCACTTTGCACTAGGATATATTTATTCAATGAAAGATTTCTCCACACTTCAGACAGCTAGACAGTGCAGTGTAATGCTTTGCAGAGTAATGGGGTGGAATGGAGAGGGTGGTCACTCAAAGTCATCAACAAAGGGGTGAAATAATCTGTATCAGTTTTGAGAAAGATTTAGGGAAAAGCCTCAGAGACATTTCCACAAATTAAATTTTCCTGCCTCGTCAGCCAGAAACTGAGACCTCAACACTCTCAGCTCAGCACCCAGCAGGTCCCATAGACACCAGTGCTCTACATATCCACTCACTGTTCTCTGTCTATCTAATGCACCTTTTGGGATTGTCTTTATGCATTGAAGTAGTCAATGGACTGCATGATCTATTACTAAATCAATTTGTAAAATAACATCTTGTCAAGGTACTGTAAATCATGTGATGTAATAGACAAATTGCCAGATTTGTAAGAAATACAAGGTTATATTTGGAAGAAACAGACAACATTATGTTATCAATAAGATAGTTATACCACTCCTAACAAGAAGGATGAAATGCAAAAAAACCCAGATCATCATTCTATCTTATCTATGTAACAATTTTTTTTTTAACTAAATTACCTAGAGTTTTTGGCTCCAACTCTCCCTTCTTACTAAATGAATGAAGATAAAAAACATTTTGCGGGGTTACAGCATCAAATTGATTATGATGAGATCTTCAGATGTGATCCAGATTCAACAGCAGACTTTGGTTTTTCAATAACAAGAAATCTGCTTCTGAAAGCTGAGTTTCTGGGGAGCTCGGAATGTTCATGGATGTATCGAGGAACTGACTAACTGGGTGGCTAAAACAGGGATGGGAAATACTTGAAAGTGTAACACTGTCACTTTGTCTCAAGTGTTTCTTTCCGGAATTTCGAAAAGTTCTTATGGTATATAATAAATTGTTTATAAGTCCAAATATCATTTTTCATTTGAAAACTGGGAAATTTTGGAGGGAGATGGGGGGCTTGGAGTAGGTTTGGGGTTTTTTTCATTTTTCATTTTTATTAATTTTGTCAAAAAAATGGAAAACTCTCTTTCCATTTTATCCAAAGTAACATTTTCCTCTTACGTTTTTTTACTAATTCACCACACAGGAGGCCACTTCTTTGTATCTTATATTTCTACCCATGACTGTTTTTTTTGATTTTATTTGCTTTGGTACCAAAGCTTAACCAATGGTACCAATGCTTAACATCATTTTAATGTCAAATACCAACTCATATGAAATCATGTAAGCTGCCATAACAAGACTGAAATTCATCAATCACTATTTATTTGTCATCACAGTTACATCCCTGTGGGCTGAGTAACACACCCCAGTGTGTATGTAAACATGATGGTGTTTTGCATTTCTGTGGACACTTGTGCGTGAGGTGTTGCATAAACAAGGCAAAAGGCTGATGTACATTCTAATTGAAAAGTGAATAGGAACCTGTTTTCTATATTGCTATCCAACTGTGTTGTAAGAAACAATTTTAATTATTCATGGATTGTCCTTTACCAGTGTTTTATTCTTTCAGAATTCTACGGGGGTATCTTTGAGTCTTTTAGATGACAAAGCTGACAAAAAGACTTCCTGGGTCTCCAGGCTGGGTTTAACCCAAACTTGTATTGAGTATTTTTTGAGTATAATCATAGCATAAATGAAGAGGTCATGGCAGGATTTTTTTCTTGGTTATCTTTAAATTGCAGCTTTTTTCATAAAGCTATATTAAAGCAGGTCCAAATGATAAGGATAATATTATGGTGTATTCATGAACTCTTTTTCATCCAAATGAGTTTAAACAGTAGCATCTGTAAAATGAGAAAAACAAACAAAAAAATAAACACCCCCCCCAAAAACTAAAAGAAAAAACAAACAAACAAAACAATAAAACAAAAAACAGCAACAACAAAAAACAACCCGAAAAACCACTTCATACCTCACCTGGAAGGATGTAATAATTCCTCTTTAGCCAAAGCACTGGAATTACAGAGATGACTTTGTGAATGTGGAGCAATAGGGTTGTCATTCACATCTTTTTTAATGAGGGATTGTGGAAAGGAGTGAGATCACAGAATCTCATTGCTTGCCTAAGCTGAAGTAGTATTTCCATTTCGTTTTCCACTTCCCAAACACTGAAAGCAACTGAGGTTCAGTTCGTGAAAAGTATATTCCAATACGACATAATCTTCCCCAGAATTGACACAAACAGCCAATAGTTTGTTCATTAGGGACAATACCCAACTTTACTAAGAGAGAAAAAGCAAGGAGACTGAATATCTCTGAAGTTTCAGAGAAGTTTATCTTCTTTTGAGGTTACCTGCACTTCCCTTTTTCACATATAAAAGAAGCATATTTCTAAACAGCTTTCATGTGGGTTTACAGGATATAAATGTGGCAGAGTTGTTTTTTTAACACTTGGCACAAAGGTCAGGCTTAGTCCATTACCTTTTTTTATGGATGCTTGATTACTACTTGCTGATTTCTTTAACCCTGAACCACATAAATCAGTAAATCTTTCTGAGAACTGAACCATTTATTAATGCAATGTTGAACATCTGTCTTTAGAAAAACTGTAAATTTATTTTATAAAGAGGTAATTCAGCATAGCTAAGAAATATGATTTCATGCCCTTTACTTTTCAGCTGTTTCTAAGTTCTAGAGTGTAATGAATTAGTAACTCTTGAAACCCATTGTAAGGGAATAAGCTACTAAATGCAAGAGATATTTCTGAATAAGAGACTTCTACCTTACAGAAGTATTGATGTATTTTTCTCATGAGGACCAACAAATTTTTGATGCTCTGAGTTGTGCTGTACATCATCCTGATAGTGTTTCTAGCTGGTGTAAATATAAATGCCCATAGTTACTACGGTGAATCATGTTGCCACAGCTGATATTTAACTCTACAGCTGTGTTTTGAGTATCAGTCCTCTCTATACCCTCATACCATTAATTAAATACCAGATTTCCTAAAGAAACATGATAATAAATGAGAAATAAATAGCAAGTGAAAGACCACAACTGAAAGAGTTGTCCAGACTTTTATAATCAGTAGAGAGAAACAACCACATCCAAACTGGGAAACATTTCATTGCAGCAGCGGTACTTGAAACAAGCTGATAAATGCTGCTGTGAAACCCTTTTTCATTCTTCGGATGGTAAGAAATAAGAATGACTAGTCCAGATCTACACCAGGGCCTGAAATGTGGCCAGCTACAGTTAGATAATGTTAATTTCTCAGTTCATGTTGAGAATCCACCACCCTCAGCTCAGTGTTGAAAAAGTGTAACTCTTCAATGGAAGCAGGGGAGGAACAGCAAGAATCATTTTTCTTTGCCTCAGCCCTCTGGCCTTAACAATCATTCTTCTACTCAGGCTTCTTCTACAAAATGCATTTTGATTTTACAAGTAAATATTCTTTAAACATGAGAAGAGTAATTCCAAACATTATTCTTAGTTTCTTTCTGACACCATTTGTAGACTACTTTTGATGTATGATGGTGTTTCTAAGGAATCTTGTAATTTCTCCTTATATTATTGTAGGTGTCAGTGTTTTGGTCTTGGCTGGGTTAATGCACTTAGCCATGCCTCCCAATCTTCAGGAGCATTAACCTGAATTTGCTGCCTTTGTTTTCCCAGAGGTGAGACATCAATTAGATGCATTCTAGTCAGAATAAGAGGACGGTTTAAGGCATTAGCACTTCCTTTCCAAAGTGGGAGCACCTGCTGAGTGCTCAGTGGTAAATGTGAAATGGAGAAAAACGTCAAAATATTTGCTGGGTAGATACTTTGGGTATCTACCTATCCCAGGCTGTCCATTAGGCTTAAATGCGATTAGAGCGTGAGTAGCTATCACTGTCCTTAATTCGCTAAGAAAACATGAATTTTAATTAGCTTCAGGCAAAATTAGAAGTCTCCCCAGAGGGATTCTAGGTCCACGTGGAAGTTCCCAGTGGGATACAGCCTGAACATCCTCCAGCCTCGTAGCAGGAGATGTTAAAGCCTCATAGGAGACAGGAGACAGAGTTTTATTAGAAACATCTCCTTTAACCCACTGCTGTGTCTTCAGTACCACAAATAAGAGCACATGGAGCCCATTTTTTTTATAAATTCTGGGTTTGGCTCGTAAAAAATCCAAAGGATATTTTGTGCTAATAGCAACATTATGGGCTCTGTCTTCTCAAGATTTACTGAGGCCTTGCATGGGCAAAATTCCCATAGTCTTGGATAGGTGATTTGCCTTTGTAAACTGGACAAATTAATTACTCAAATAACTAATTTGAATTTTCAGATTATCCATAAAGGCATTCTCACTGCATTATTCTAAATTGTCTTAAGGGGTGGCTATGAACAACTGATGCTTTTTTTTTAAGCTCTTCACCATTTATTTCTTGGTTTGAATTGCACAAAAACACTATTTGAGGTTTTGTGATATGATCGTTATGCTAATTTGATAACAGCATCTCTGTTCATAGTTGAGTCCCTACCCTCCTTTCCTGTGCAAAATGCCTTAACAAACAAGAATGCTGAAATCTGTCACTGCCTGGGATTTTAGCTGTGGTGATAAATGATTTAATGGTTCTCTAAATTTAATGATTCAGCTAATGTAGTATTTTATCCTACTTTTGGAATTAAACTGTTTCCCCTTCTTTGGTGAGGTCCAAAACTCTTCTCTTAATTTTTAATCTTGAAGCATCAGAGCACAGACCTCAATGCTGTGGGGTCCATGGTGAGCTCTATGTGTGTATTCAACTTCTTGGGAGCACAGAGAGGGCACAAGGCACTTGCACTTCCCATCCCAAGTCACTTCTGCCTTGGAAGGACAAAAAGAAGATGTCAAAGAAGTAACCATGTTAGCGGAATGCTGGAAGCAAGCTAAAGAGTGAAGGAGAAGGTAGGAAAGGCAGTGAGATGGCAAGGAATATGTCTTCTATAAAGATTATACTTTGTGCTATGGCTACTCGATATTTAATCTATCATCTTCAAAAGAAGTTTTACACAAAGTCTGCATTCTTCTTAAATGTCAGTTGTTGTAAGTTGAGCAAATTATTTAAATCTCCATCTACTCTTTTAACTATTTTACTCTTCTTACCCTATTAAACCAGTTTTGCTTCTCAGTTTCCTCCATAAGCTGCTGTCTTATGTAGTCCTCCTAGTTTCACAGACACGGGAAGATGTGATGTTGGCATGGTTAAATGACCTGCTGTATTTTTTCATTCCTCCCATTCTAGTTATGTTCTTTGTTTTGTCTCTCTTCAAAACTTGGGCGGCATGATTCTGTCAATGCAATTCATCTTTTAACCTAAGCCAATCACCCACATAATGATCAAAATCTTTTAATGTAGGACCTCAGATTAAGTCCTTCCTCATCTCCAGAGGTTCTGGGTCACTGAAACTTTGGTCTGATGATAGAAGTTGGGAGGTATTTATGAATCCTGTGCCACTTTTATATCATTACTCAGATATGAAAAAGGGGAACAAGGAAATGCAAGGGAAGGTGAGGTGAGGTAAGACAAGGCAAAGTATGGGAGATTTTTTTTCCGACATAATAAATACCTGATAACAAACTGAGCTAAGTGTTAAAGAGCAAATACGGAGATAAAGCTGACAATCAATGATCTGCAGTTTTCCAGAACTAGTGTTGGTCTGCAGCTTTTTATCCTAGTCCATGTAACATTTTCAGAAATATTTAGTCCATGAAGACTGACAGTATTATAAAAATAATAATAATTAATAATAATAGTAATAATAACAGCAATAATAATAAAGCTAGAAAACTATATAAGGGAAAAGTTTTAGAAAACCACAAAGGGGGATGAATTTGATAGCCTACCAAGCCCTTGCCAGATCTAGTTTATTCTGTCTGATTTCTTCACCTGGTAAACAGAAAAATGTGTTCAAAAAACAAAAAATTCAGGGAACTGGTCAATATCTTTTCAGGTCAAATTCTCTATGAGTTGTCTATCCAGACACTAAGAAAATGCTTTGCCGCTGCACACTTCAAAACTGACCAGCAGCAGTTGTCAATATTTTTTAGGGAAAGATTAATGTTGTACCAGCCAAGGGGAAGGGGAAAATGAATTGTTTGCTTACTACTCCTTCTTTTCTTTTTGTTTTGGACAGAGGCTTTGATGTAATTCAGTCTTTGGAACGCTTAAGGTAGTCCAGGCAGAGATGGATGGATGAGGCAAGCAAAGGTGGATGATAAATGCAATTTATTTCTTGACCACATATGTGGTACATTCTTCTTTAGGACCAGTCTGGCAGTGTCCCAGGTATTTACTATTCATCAGCATATTGCACTTTTGGATGTCTGTACTTTTGTTTTCATCCTCCTGTTGGTAAAATTAGAGACTGGTCAAATCTGTAAGCAGTATTCCAGGCTTTTGTATAATTTAGCAATTGTAGAATTGTATAACTTAGCAACTATGGCAATGAAAATCTTTTGCAGAATTCTTATAAATAGTCACTCAAGTAATGTTTTTAGTTTGGTGAACAATATCACTTGTGTCGAAAGAAACAAAGACAAACTCAGGTGTGTTCTGCTGTTGGGTAGAAAGAACAAATGCAATTGTCTTGATCACAATCCAGAAATAAAAAAGTGCATCATTTACACCGAGCCCTCTCCTTCAGGCCATTCTCATTCCTTATTTAGGATGCATAACTGCATAGCCTGCCCTTTATGCAAGGTGCCCTTACTGTCAGGTATGCAACTGGCTACAGAAGTTCCATATTGTTCTTTGAGGACCTGCAGAACTTCAGGTAAAATGTACAATAAGCTGTAAAGTGACCAGAATCCTTTAAATGTTATGGGAAAACAACAGGATTGTGTGCATGAACAACACCAGAAATTAGTTTTTCATGGATGGAAAATACTTCCCCAGAGGCAAGAGAAACTAAACAATATAGAGCAAAATACAGTAATTCTGCAATAAGAAGGCATAACCAAACCGTTTCCTTACATGTATTTTTTGTTTGAACTTTATTTATGTTTTGAAGAACTGCCAAAATAGTCCAACTTCTCTCTCCATAAAGTTCTGTGTGATTCTTTTTGGAAAGGGTGTGGATAGGGGACTCAAATGAGGCGTGCTATCAGGTAACAGATATAGTTTACAGTGTTTTGAAATCACGGTGCCTTTATCTGACTAATGGTATTTTGCCAAGTATTGACATTAAAAGCAGGAGGAATTTAAATAAGATTGACTCCTAGCCTGCCAGAGGATGGTTCTTTATGAGTTCACCCCAAACCTTCAGCCCCAGTATTTTTCTTGAAAAATATTTTGGCTTCTCTCCATCTAAAACTTTTGCTGATCCACTGTACTTGGCACATTAATTTTTTGTGATGATTTTGGCAACCATTAGACTTTGCCTAAGCCTACCATGGGGAAAAACAAAGAAAGGAAACATGGATATGCTTGACATAGGATAATTTTTTCCTTTTCTTTTGTATTACTGATAGTAAGTACCACTTCATTTACCATATATAAGGTGTAAGATAAATTTATAGAAAAGAGATTATAACTTTATTTTTTTATAAAATCTGGCCATCCAGTTGCTGTTGGATGCTAAGAGCTGCTGTTCCAAGCTATAGTGCTCACATCACTAATAGTCTACACAAACTTAATAAAAATATCTTTTACTAATCTAGACGCAGCAGAATTTTCATAAGACTTAAGTGACTTCATTATCTATCTAGGAAGTTCACTGTCCATACTAAAATCTGAAGAACTTGTTTATCACTTAACACAAAAATCTAGAGTTGGGATAGATAGAATCTTTTTGGGTCCTATCAGCTACCTACTGGCCTTTCACACATTTCCATTCCTTTTTCTGTTGTCTATTTCTTTTGTCCTTGCAGCTGTGACATAAGTTCCAAAAACAAGAACGATGAAAAGAAGAATCTTACCCATTAAGAACTATTGCAGGGCATCCCAGAAGGCAACGTTTTTCATAAGTTTCACATTTTTTCATGTGTCATAGACAAACTCTGAAAATCCTAGATTAAAGCAAAGAGCAAACGAAAAGGGTCTCCAAGGGGACATGAGGTTTATTCGTGGTGTCTCAGAATGCAGCAAATCAAATTATAAGCTCTTTAACATAATCTTCCGTCAGAAGTGTGAAACCCTATCATGGGAGCTCTGGGCTGGTGAGTACAGCACATGCTCATCACGCTCACCAGCTTGTGAAAAAACAAGGAAATTGATGTAACACACAGAAGGGAAAAAGAAAAATTGGAAAGGTAGCTGGAGCATATCTCTAAGTTCAGCACACGAATATAATTTCTGTTTCTTGTGTTCAGAGCTCTCTCAATTTTGAATCCACAGATCAGATTCTGATCACTTTTGCAAACACAGATTTGTTGTCAAGTATGTCTGAAATTTCCCTGGAAGTGAAAGGGGAATTTGAGCCTGAAAGAGCAGTCAGGAAAAGTATGTTCGGCTCTTAGTTTTCAGGTTTGTCACACAGGAAGAGACCTCTCCTGGCAGGCACAGGAACCACCACACAGCAAGAACCTTACAACTAGAAAAAATGGATTTTAACCAAGCCAAGTACAAAAGGAAATAAGGCCCAAGTAAGGAAAACTGTTAAAAAATTTTCACAATATTTTAATAATATATCCTTTTGTTAAAAATAGAATTCAGTGCAATAAAAATAAGCAATAATTAGGTGAAAATCTGGGGCGAGGGGAGTGGGGAGAAAAGAGCAAATTTGGTGAAAACTACCTAAAGTTTCCGTTGAACTAACTACAAGGCCCTATAGCAGGATTTAACAATTTTGTGTTTCCTAGTCATTGCCAGTGGGTTTGGGATACAGTGCTGTAGTCAACAAATTCTAAAGGGGGCTTTATGCAAGAGCTGGGCTGGTAATCCCTCCACAGCAGCCTTTCTGAATGCATATAGTATAAGGCATCTCTTGTGCATCATGCTGATTATATGGAACAAATAAAACAAGATAAGACCAAGCAAGTAAAACCAGCTTAAACAAAGCAATCTGTTACTTGTGGCCTGAGTTCAAACTGCCTTATTCAAATAAACAAATTACATTTTAAACATCATCAGTGGAGGAAACAATCAAATATATCCTTAAACATGGTGAAAAATAAAATACAGTACACCATGCCCACTTATTTCAAAACCCATCATTGTCAGCTAGTGGAAGGTAGACTATTGTGTATGTGTGTGTCTAAAATTAGTGTTGATGATACCAGTTTTATGTTATTCTCTGAAAAAAATAACCACCTTGGCCAATTTCTATTAAAACAAATTCCTCCATCTTTGAAGAAATACTTTTGCCAACGGAAGTTCTGAGTAACTAGGAATTCCACAGTTTAGCCAACTAAGAGCTTTTCTTAGAGAAACCCTGGCTTATAATGCATTTCTCAGCAATGTCACTTGTAAATTTAGATGGAAGCCAGAAAGTATGAATAAGATCTTAGAATAGCCAGTACTCCTTGAGGTTAGAGAAATTTTCCTGAAGAGCCAGGTTTATGCATTTTTTGAAACTAAATATTCTAGAGAAAAACACAGACTGAGTGATGACTTTGATGTGAAACCTTTCCCTCTTCCCTAGCATATTACTTCACCCTGGCTTAGCGAGGTGCTTGGTCTTTAAAGTACTCCCATTGAAACTATTTTGCCCTCATTAAATATTCATTAACTGGTTTTTGGAGAACACCATGCCACACAGCAGACATATTCATTGCTCTGAACCACATAGTGTTAGACCACGAGCATTAACGAATGTGCTACAGCCCAGGTGGGTGTTTACTGGCTTCCTCTTCCCTTCCTTACTTAGGAAATTCTCTCTTTAAGATGTCTTCAGGTAGTACCAACAAAAAACCCAAACAAACAAAGAACAAAGAACAAAACACAAACAAACAAACAACAACAACAGAAGCCACAAAATACCTATGGTTAAAACCTCAGAATAATTCTGTCATTCTTTTCCAGCCAGCTGCAGCAAATGCAATCCAAGTTCATTCCCTATTCTAGACGAAGAGTGGCAAAAATTAGAATGTATATTCTTCCATCCTTTTCATGATTTTTCAACAGCTTCTGTCATTCAAATTCTTTTCAGATAAAAACAATAAGATGTCAATTTCCTGCCTTTTCAATCTTTTCACTATTGTAGGAAGCTGCAGGAGGATATTGCTTTCTGAGTTTTGGTTCTAGTCTATCGAGATTTGATTGGAGTGCTCCTCCTGTTTCATAAGAACTGTCTTCTGGAGCAGGCCCACCAGGACATATAGGTAGCAGAAATTCTGCATCGTGACTCCTGGTGTATCTCTGCGTGCATGATCACCTCTGTGTTGGAAAGGCTGGGGAAGTTCTGCAAACAACCAGCAACAGAAACGCAGGCAACCAAAGTCTGCCAGGGCAACAAAACCACTGAGCCAGACTTCAAGTACCTGAAATTTGGACTTATGCAACTAAACTGTGAAATTGTTGCCTTTGCTCTTTTATGGCTGTAGCTGCTGCATTACTGCCGCACTTTAGAAAATAGTACCCTGAATCTCCAATCATGGTCTCCAGATATTACTGGAATATAAATAAATCCCAATTATTTGGGGGTATAATAATTCTTAAAGAAGGTAGCCAAAATGCAGTCATTTTAAGAAGTACTCTGCCAGTCTCGTGGGGGTTTTTTAGTGGTTCAGGGTGGTTTTTGCTCTCTCTTGTGGCTGATGAGTTTCTTAAAGGCAATAAGAAGAAAAGTTATGTGACTGTGATAAGCGCTTCTATATTCTGACTGTGAACTAGGCAGCGTGTCTCACTATAACAAAAAGCAAAGAACTTACCCTTTAAAAAATGAGATTATAAGTAATGTCTTGCTCTGGGAAAATAAACACTAAACAAAGCTTTTGGAGATATTTTTCATGAAGTTATTGTGGATAATTATCAGCACCCTTAAGAGAGCCAAAATATAAAATCTTGGAAAGGTGCATATATTTCATGTTGCCAAATGTACTTTGATGTCTCAATAGGAAATACAATTAACATAACTCAACTTATGAATCATCTTTCAAGTTGTTTATACTTATTTCTTCCTACTCTTTTTTCCTCCTTTAATTATTTATTCAATATTCCCACAGAGAAGTAGATGAGGGGGAAAGAATTATTTATATAATGGAAACCACATACTGCATAATGAAACATTTCATAAATAGCATACACACTCTTGTCCTTCATAAGTGTTCACAAAGAATGGTTTTATCCTCCACGAGGCAGGTTTATCCAAAGTAAACAATGTCCTTCTCGAGGAGTGTTATGTTGACATGTTTGTGAAAAATGCACGCAGTATGCAAGAGAGACACTGCCCTGGATTACAACTAAAGGCCAACAAGGATGGATATTTTTACAAGAGATGGGGAAAATGGTTGCATTGAGGATATAATTCACAGTAAGCTTATTAAATGGAAATCTTTATCTTTGGGGAAAAAAATGCAACATGTTGCTATTAATCTTTATTTAAAAGGGGGCACTATAATAGCATTATGATAAGTGAACTGTTTGACTTCATTGTAGAACCAGTTGGGAATTTTTCAAAGAAACATTTTTTCGTATCCCTGCTTCTCATTGAGAACTAAATCACATAATTCTACACAGCACTTCACTCTGTCATGCGGGTGAATCTGTAAAATCTCTTCATTTCATTTTTCTAATAATACCCTTTTATTCCATAGTGGCTCACTTGCCCAGCAGTCACGTTCAGTGTATTTGGAAGCAAATTCTTATTTAGGAGGTAATTTTTTCCCAGGATAATTATTTCTCTGTAATTATTAAGTGTAAAATCTTTGAGGAAAGTAGTAATTCTACCTGAAAAGCCGTAAACTAAGAATTGAGTAGACCTTTTCCCATTTAAAAAATGCATCTTTGGAATGAAAATGCTTCACAGAATTGTGTTAATTTTGTAGAAAATACATATCAAAATCAATCAAAATATAAAAATAGTTTTGTCAAAATAATCTACATTTTTTTCTAGATCATTTTTTCTGTTTGAGTCATATTCATTTGGAAACTTTCTATCTTGCAATGGAACATCAAGACAAATCCAAGCAAAATGTTTTGGCTGAACAGAAACAAAACTTACCCAATCCCAGCCATTTTATTTGTGGAGTATATAGAATCACTGAGAGTTTGTTCTTAGAGCAGTCATCATTTGCCAAATGGTGTTTTCATTCTCCTGCAAGCATTCAGTAAGGTGTATATGCATATGCATTTCCATATGCATTTTTGTTACAGATATGTACTCATAACCATTTAATTGTGATTTTTTTTCAAAAATGTAAATTTGTTGTAAATTGTTTGAAGAAACTAGATGAGGCTGCATTTGATTTTTCTCTTATGGCTTGAAGAAATGTCCATTAAAACCTGTGTTTTCATATTCAGTTCCCAAACGGAGATAAACACATTAATGAAATCGTAATAAGAAATTACTGAGTTTTGGTCAACTCTTTAAAAAATAATTCCCTGATTTCAAAGTTTTGCTTTCTATAATCTTTTTTGAAAGGATTACCTTTTCACCACTTACAAGATTATCTTGTTAGATGGACAAAAAGTATCAGGGTCTCTTACTGGTAACCTAGACAGAAATTGGGCATTTAAACACCTCTGAACGGAAGCGACTTCAGAAACGGGATTTCATAAATCTGTACTTTGTATCTCGTTTTCTGCAGTTACCCATAGGCAGTGAACACGTTTACAACTCCTAGTTCTGATGCAGTCCTCAGCTAACGGCAACACTCCGTGCTGGGAAAAAGTCGGTTGTGAAGTCATTGCCCTCACTTGCACACTAGAATTCTCCTGAAATGCCCTTTCTGAACTTGCTGACTAGCAAACAGCCACAGAGTACTTCAAAATGTGAGTGATCTGGAAAATCATTATTTGTATCATTTGATTCAATGATTTGTATGCTACAGTTGTGAATTTATTTCTAGGCTAAAGTTCTGATCAGACAGTCCCTTAAAATTAGCATGCAAAAATTTTATCAGTTTTTTATACCACCAATTCTCTATTCCCTAGAATTGTTTAGTCCATCATTTAAGAACTTTACCCATCTTTGAGAAAATCTAGCCATTTGGAGATGCCAAGCCTTCTACTGGATACTTTTTTGTTCAAACATAGATTATCTTTCCGCTACTTTTTTTTCCTAGATCTATAAATATTCAGAAAGTTTATGGTGGAAGATCTCTTGAGACATGTAAGCAATACACTTCATGAGACGAATTGGCATAGTTCAAACGAAGAGACACAAATGTCCCAAGGAGAAACTTTTGGAATGGGATCAGAATCCAACCACAGGCTGTTTGGAACAAACTCTTAACTATGATGGGATTTATGATTTATCATGGTATAAATTACCATAATTTACTGTCGGAGTACAAAAGAGCAAAAAAAGAGTAAATGTACATAATTATAAAATTAGAAAATACGATGGACCCCAAAGGGGTGGAATAAAAGGGTTTGGGTTTTTTAACCTAGTCTATTCACTGAATACAGCATCAGACCTGTTCCTTCATGCAGCTCACAATAGAAAAGGATTGCACAAAAGAAGACCTTCACAATGGTTTCTTCTTCTTTGTTTCATGCACAAAAAAGCCAAGATTCCTCTAAGGAATTAAAAGCATGAGAAGCCCATCTGTTAGACAGAAATCCTTATGGTGCTGTCCATGTGGGAATAAATTCTACTTGATACAAATAACCATGAAGCTGTTGTAATTAGCAAAACCTTTAGGCAAACTAGAAAGTGAAAACATTCACTTACTAGATTATATTTTTACAAGATGTAATTTAGAATAATTTTGTGTGACATAGCATAAGACTTTGACTTCAATAATGCTTCTGATTTTAATTCTTTTCATTAAAAGCTAACATCACTAGTCTTATAAAAAAAAAAGAAGACTCAAATTGCTCAAATAGTTTAAAGTTAATTTGTTGAATTCTTTTGGAGTTTAATACCTCCTTCAACCATACTTTGGAAAGATGTGATATAATGCTAATATCTAATGGATGAACCTCCAAGAAATGATGACTGAGTGTACCATGCTGGATGTACTACCCCATGGACATCACTTTTCATGTTTTGTTATTTCAAAATGTAAGGGCTTTTAGAAGAACCAAGTCTTTTCCAAGTCAGGTGTGTTTCCTTAACAATTTTGTGTAGTCACCTGGGAGAGAAAGACTCAAAAATTAGCTTCAGTTCTTTTCTTTTTCAAATTGAAAGTCTATCCAACCTTAAAAAAAAAAAATCAAAGTACTGTTATGAAGTGTTGTCATAATGGTTTTCATTTACAGCCAAATGCCCTTTCAAGCTTTGTTTATTACTTTTAAAATCTCCCAAATTGATTGTTTGCTTGTGTGCATACGTAGGAATTTCTGTATGTAGTTTGGAGGTGTTTTCTGCAGGGGAAGTTTAAATGTTTCCAACATTTTCATGAACTACCATCAGATGTCTTCCAGATCACTACTGGTTCTCAGAGCACAGATTGAGGAATACTGTGTTAAAGGAGACATTTCCTTTCCCCATTGACTGTGGAGGGATTCCGAGGGGATTTGTCACCCCAGGCTAAGGTTAACCTTTGTGAACACCATCTGTAGTTTAATTTTAGACTCACATTTTGCGGGATGGTGTTATGCGATCACAAATGATTAACGTTCATGGGTAGGCAGTCCTTAAGCAAACAGAGCTCATTCTAAGAAAGAAATAAAGCACAAGGGGCCAGTAAAAGTGGTTATACAATACTTACACCATTATTAAGACCTTATTGAGGTCTTCGTGAGACCACAGACAAAAGTGGCAGAGATGATTGACTAAGGCTGGGCAATTACTACATTTTCTCTGTGGGTGTAAGAAGAGCTGTTCAGTCTGTGTTCTTGAACCTCTTACATTTCGCTTCTGGGGACTCCATGGGCATCCCCAGACCTTTGGGAGGGCCTATGCCAGGGACCTTGGCTGTGAACAGTGCTACGTATTAGCAAATGAATTGTCATGTTTCTGATAAAAAAGTGGCATCATAGTAGTTGTGTCTGATATTTCCCACAGATAGGGATATCGTAAGGCTGTAATTATGGCTTTTTGGAGCTTACAATAATTTTCCAGAATGCTTCCATCTACTGTACTAGTGCTAGCTTTCAAAGCAGAAGGATGAGGAACTAAACCAAATACATCTGAATAAATAGCAGCCACTAGCCCAAATCTTCCTGCTCTTTTCACAGGATGCTCTAGGAGAGCTACTAAAGCTCAATAGCAGAGCTGGAATTGTATTCAGCTCAGTGAAAGTGCCACAGGCCACCAATTATTGTATTAAAATTCAATGTCATTTGAAGAAGGAAGCAAAAATTTTAAATTAGGTCTGGGAAGGGGTAAAATTCACTATTCACAGGAGACTTTTCTCCATGAAATGGAAGGTTATACTCCTTTTACACATGGAGTGGTTTTATTGTGTAACCAAAAGAGAGAACCACTTAAAAACCCAGCATGATATGAATAAGTGGTCAACAGTTGGCATGTATAACATATTTAATTTTTCTTTCAACATTTCCCCCTTTCCCCCAGCCTGGATTTTTATGCTAAGTTCTGAAGCACTCAAACAGTTACTCTGCTGTTTCAAATTCTCACTTCATCTAGTCAGTAGCCAAAAAGCATGATGTGAATTACGAATATGAAAATTTCAAATAAAACAATGGGTTTGGACTGTGTTTCCATCTCTATTAGAGCACTAGAGGTAAAATGCACTTTTGTAAGTGTTTGTGACAGAGAAGCTTGTATTTTCTTAGGCAGTCTAGTATGTCATGCACAAAGATCTATATATCATCTACATCACAAAGCATTAAAAAAATTAATACTTCCTGTGTATGAGTGCACAAATTATATTAATTCTTAACTGACTATATCCATACGTGCATATGTGAGCATGTAGCCGACATATAGGATAATATAACAACACAATATATGGTATACAAATCAGACTATTTTTATATTAATGGGCTTGACATATTCAAAGTTGTTTAAAAGGAAAAGGAAGGGAAAAACTTTCATTAGTTGCAGAAGAACTCATCCTGAAGATATATCAGGAGGATAGGTATGAAGTGTTGAAGTGTAACTCTGCCTGAGTTTATCAGGGTTCAAGTCCTGAGCTACAAAAAACAGAAGGAAGAGAGAAGCCCAACTGGTCTTCAAGACTCTTAACCAACAACACTGCATTGCTGAAGCTTAGAAAGTTTAAGTCATTCGCTATAACCCACTAAGGAAATACCATGTTTGCAGTGATAACGGACATCAGGGCAGGTAAAAGAAGAAAAAAACAAATATGATCTTTTGAACTTTTCAGCAAAATACCTGATTGCTGCTGGGCTGCTGTTTCTTCTCATAATGGCTTCTGTTTTTAGAGGCTGCCTCATCTCTATCCTGTCCAGCTAACATGTCAGAGGCAAGACAGATGGGGCAGGTTATCAGTGGCCAGTATGGCCAACATAACATACTCTTTGTATACCTCATCTGACACTATATTTTTTGATTTCTCGGTAATGTGGACATATGTTATAACATAGTTTCAAGACACATCATGTGGGAAAAGTCATTAGATAACCAGAAACCAAATAACTATTATTTAAACTATCCCAGACTATCTAAAATTTCTAAAATACAAAACAAAATAAAACAACCCAGAACAAATTGTAAAATATTTGCTAAGGTATTTGCTTGTAATATAAGTACCAATGGCATATCTGAAGGGCTTCTGTGCAATTAGAAGAATGGAAAGTTTTATTGTGAGATAATGACAAGAAGGAAAGAATGGAAAGTTTTATTGTGAGATACTGACAAGAAGGAAAGTGCTGTCATTGAGACTCAGTTCTTATGGAGTCCGAAACCCTGAAACTAAAGGAAAAGGCAAGTCAGCCTGTAATGTTACTGCCATAATTGCTTTTATATGCACCAAAGCCACATGCTGTTCCATTGACATTATATCATACTCGAAGGTGTTTCATTAGAGTGTAAGAGCTTCCATCTATGAGACACTATTTTCCTAGTTTTAAACACGTGTGCAATGTTTACTTGCATGAGTAGGCTTACTGATCTTCTTGGTACAATTCATACAGGCCAGGATGTGGTCCTGAGCAGTGTGATGTTTTCAACTGTGGGTACCTTTAAATATATTTTATGCATGCTGTAACAATTCCCATTTCCACACCATTTTCTTCATGTATTTACAGCAAAGGAGAAAAGACAGGATTGGTTTTGCTTGTTTCAGGTAGGAGAAAAGATTTTATTTGAATGAGGGAAAGAAAACCAGATTTCTGCCCAACTTTTCTTCAGCAAATGTCATTTTGTTTCATATGTGCGCATTTAAACTCTATCAATAAACAGATGAAGAAAAGCAATGATTAAGTATTTGTGAAACATAAAGCAGACATTTAAAGGAAAGTCATTAAAGACAAAGACAATTAGTCAGACTGAAAAAACAAAACACTGAGATATGTATGTCTAGCCTAGATACACACAGTAGCTGCAGTCTGGAAGTATTTATCCTTGGATTACTTTTTATCTATTAATAACATTTGAAAAATTATTCTTATCCCAAGTTATTTTCATGAGGAAAATGTGAAAATGCAAAAACTTGCACAGAGTCTCAAGTGCAAATAGGAACTATGGATTGTACTTGAAGAACTCTCCATATGTTGCAGCCTCTGGAATAAGATAGTTCCTAAGGAATACTATTACTTAAAACTAAGAAAAAAATCTTCTCATCCATTCTAAACCATAGATGAATTGTGGTTTTGTTTTATTTGCTGAGACTAGCTTTATGTAGAGATGAAGGGCATTTTAAAAGTAAAATTACATGCACAGAATAATCTAAAATGATATGCCCTGAAAAGACATTCACAGCTCAATCCAAAGCCCATTAAAAACAACTAGTGTCCTCTCACTCACCTGATTGCATTTTGAATCAGAGCCCTAGCCAAAAGAAGAGAAAAATCATGCAGAGCTGACTGCTAGAAGATTATTTTCTTTTCCCTGAATCATATGAAACTGCATGATCAGATTGACAGTGAGAGTGTAGTAATGAGCAGTGAGGGGGAAAATCCCAGAAGAATATATAATGTGGCAAGTCACGTTCTTTAAAAGATCAAAACCAAAGGAAAGTGCATAAATCTTGAGGCAGCCTCAGTTTCAGCTCTGGCTGTTAATGCAGGTTTTATTGCAACTCTTTTCTGTGACTTTCAATAAAAAAAAAGCATCTGCTGAATTATCAGCAGTATTTGATACATACTCTTGCCCCAATACAGAGCACCTTCTGAAAGAAATGTGATCACCCCTGAGCAATTTCAACTGTTGAATCTTTTACTGCATTTTAAAAGAAAAATATGTTCTATGTAATTCAATCATTTCCCCACTTTTCTTTTCTCTTTTTTCCTTTTTTTTTTTTTTGCCTCCTTTAGTGTCAGAGTTTAAAACGTTATTGGTTCCTAAATCAAAAGCATACATATTGTTCATAAGACAGGACACATAAGAGGAAACCTGCAGATGCAGAACAGTAGCAATATGAAATATATAGTTTTTGCATTAATATTGAGATTTTAGCTTCTTAGCCACTGTTTCTATAAACCATTTCTCGATACAATAATGAAAATGAAGTAGAGATGTGTGCCTTTCAACATCTTTGAGGGAGGGAAATTATTCTGTTAACCTAAGTATGTTTCCAATCTATTTTTCTGCATTTGCATCTGTAGCCTCCATAGAAAGATACTTTCTTTTTCATGTGTGTGCAACTTGAACAGAATAGAATATCATCTCTATGGGAAATCTTTGGTGCTTCTTGAGGAACAAACAGAAACACACACTCATCATAAACAGAGTAGACCTGCCAGCACCATGGGAGACACAGAAAATCACTGTCAGTCCTCAAGTGACCCTTCAACTTTTTGCTGTATGTTGTCTGCTGTCAGCTTCCCAACAGTGCTCCAGCTAAGGAGCAGGACTAGCAGCAGAGTGAATTTGATGCCAAGCCCAGTGAAATTAAGGGTAAAAATTTCAATTATCTTTGGGCCTCATTAGAGGTGTAACATTACTAAACCCTGAGGAAGCAACTAGTTCTGTGAAATATTTGAGCAACCTGGTGTAGTGGAAGGTGTCCCTGCCTGTGTCAGGGGGGTTGGAACTGGATGATCTTTAAGGTCCCTTCCAAAACAACCCATTCTATGATTCACAAATGGACTTATTAAGTATACATTGATAAATCTCTCCAAACATACATCTCTAGCGGTAATAAAGAACCATCAATAAAACCCTTTGAGAAAATTTCCTTTTCTGGGAGCTTTGAGATTTTTTGCGCGTAGATTATTGTGTAAAACTAAGTCTAGGACAGGTAAGAGAGTTAAGAGAGGGCCAAGAGCCAACAAGGCTGTTTTGCTGATTTATCGAGGGAATCATGGAAGCTAACAATAGCCAGCAGGAAAAGAGATGCACAAAACAATTCAGTAGTGAAAGCTACCTCAGATGTAACTGTTTTTCTTCAATGAGCAGGATGGGTTTAATACAACTTTTACAAACCAGAAGGCTAGAGTTTACAGCTGTAGTAAATGACACTTTGAAATAATATGTAGTGGTGAGACAAACATGAGTTTGTCCAGTAACTGCTCTCACTGCTACAGCCTAAATTAAACCATGTTATTGTTACAGGATGATTTAGCCTCCCTGATCTGGAGAGCTGTTACGGGTTTTCATTTAAAGAAGTTGCTAGGAGAAAGACACAAGTGGAAGATTGCTGAAGAGAAGAGAACAGTGTGAGCCAAGTGTTTTTAGCAGAAAATAGTCAGTCTACACAGTGTTTATGAGCTGGGGTTTGAACTTGGGTAGAAAATCATAGCTATGCACTCTGAAATAAAGAATGAAATAAAACGTCGCACAGCTTAAACACCTGGTTTTTGGCTTGAAAATGGACCTTAACAGTAAACATTTTTCAAAAGGGGTGCTAGCTGAAAGAGATGTAGGTAGGGAAAATACCAGATTAGACAGCACTCGTTCTGTTTAGGAAAGAAACAGATTTTTTGAGGAGATGGGGTCCTTTTTTGGTGGGTTTTTGTCAACAAACTGAAAAAAAAATCAAAGATAATTCACTGTGTAATTTCTCTGTCTCCAGATGGAATAAAACATCCATTTGTGTAGTCTTTTACATTTAAGAGAAGATAAAATAGCACATGTATTATTCACAATGGTAGCCAACCTAACACATTGCAAACAAATCTGCAAGACTTTCCATTAAGTGATAATAAAAATACTTACTAATACATCTCTAAAACAGTGTGAAATCCCATTTTATTCAAAACGGGAGACATTAAATAAGGCATAGATGTACTGTTGTTATAACTGTGACAATCCCAAGACAGAGAAAGAATTGTGAGCCTGAACTGTTCCACTTTTTCCAAATTTATCTGTTAATTCAATAAAAGAAAAATTCCCTCTCTCACATTTATGTTTCATCATTACATTAAAAGTAACTACCCATAGAAAAAGTGTCAGGATTTTTCTGATATCAAAATATTCTGAGAAATACACTTTTAAGCATGATATAAAACCAGAGATCATGTCATCACATCTACTCCTGCGTTATTGTTTCCTCTTATGATTAAAATCACATACCTTACCTGTTTTGCAGAAAATGTCTGGAATTGTCATAAAATCCTACATATAGTCCCAAAATGCTTGTCAGACAGAAGTCTGATGAAACAAACTTTACGGACAATTCACATTTTGAAATCAGTGTAAAAGTGTTTTTGGCTTTGGTGACATCAAGATTTCATGTTCTGTATCTCCAATTAATATACAAAACGTTTTGCTTTTTTTTAAAAAATAGTTGGTGTAAAACTACAACTGGCATTTCTTTCTTTTAACTTATTTGGATGCCAAGGAGTTAGTTGTTTTATTGCAATAAATGAATTAATTGAATAATTGCAGTTCAAATTTTATAAAAAAGTTAGCTTACATAATTACCTTGCAAAGTTCCTTCAGAATGCAAGGATGAAAAATAGCCAGAATTGCTGATTTCTACTTAAAGTAAAAAAGCACTCAAAATACAAACATTAAAATGCAAAAGAATGCATTCAACTTCTGAAGCAAAGGGAATTTTTTTGTAACTACAGTGATCTCATAGAAAAGCTTATGTAGACAGCGCAGTAGCTTACATTTGCTTGGGGATTCAGGTGAACTTAAGTTCCAGTTTCCTTGCTTAATCAAAACCTGCTTTTTATGAGGTGATTATTTTTTCAGCACAGGATAAAACCATTACCTAGCATATCTACCATACATAAAGTACTAAGAAAAATAGCATTTCATTTAACTGATATGTTCATTGTAGTCCAAACATTTGAGTAATGAATAGTTATGAATTTATGACCAGCCTCCTACCACAATAAAAAAGGATACTGCACATGATTAAACTATTGATTAATTTCCTTCCAGTTTAGTTGCACATTCCTGCACCACACATGGATGCACAAAAAATTAGACAGTGTTTCCAGTGGTTATAAATGGGAAACCATCAGCTTTTTTTTTTTCTGTTGCATCTAAAATAAAACAATCCTGTTTAGCACAATTAAAAATATATAGTTCTGTTAGTTCTCATGACATTTGAATTACTGGAGACATTCTGCTTTCCTCTTCTAATGAGGTGCATTAGTCAAGAGCTAAAGGACCTTTGACCCTAGGATCAAGTGCCTACCCTGCAGGGACTGAGCTCAGTATATGGGATTACGGGTTGACAGGAGGCAGCTGGAAGAAATACCTGAGAATTCACACTTAAAAGTAATCCCTGAAAATTGAATGTAGGTATGTGGAAATAACAATTATGTTCTCTAGTGAAGTTCTCTAGTGAAAAGCCTTATAAAAACTTAACTAGGGTTCTGGGACCCCATCAACGGCTGTACTATTGAATGAAACAATCAAGCACATTTAACACTACACTCAACAGGGACTTAAGTTTTGTGAATGAGCTTAATGTCCAGTTGATTTTATTGCTGACTCTTTTCCTCTGCTAATGATGTCCTGTGTTGCATACTAATAAAATGCAACAGGATTTACCCATTATCTAATAGTGAAAAACCAAACGGTTTATTTGCAAAGGTTTTTCAGAAGAAAGTGGTGACAAAGACTTATAACTCCTTGAGACATGCGGATTAATGGATATGTAGATGTGGCAAAATAAGAACATGACTCACATTTTCCGTACACAAGAGAGATCAATTACTAAAAACAAAATACATGGTATTCTTTATATTTAGTAATTTCAATTTAAAATATAAAAAATCTAGCTACTTTTTTTGAGTTTTTACTGCCTTTTTACACTCATTCCTATTTTATTACTAGATATACACCATTTAAAAACACTTGATATCATGTCAGACTAGGTTCCAGCAAGTGTCTATTTTCCTATGGACTGATAAAGTGAAAATATCACAATAAAATATTTTTGGCTCAAATTAAAAAATATTAATGACAAAAAATCTTTGAAGAGTTTTATATTTCTCAAGAGTTTAATTAAAATGGGCATGCGATCTCTACTAAATTTTCAAGTAAAAAATTTTCTCTGGGGAAAGAAACTCTTAAGATCTCAGGTCTTTACATAAGTTGAAATAAAAAGCATCTGTCTGCATCTTGAAATGAATACAATCTTCCATATCCAATTTTATTTTCATTTTTCAGTTTGGACATATCACTGCCATGACATGGCATCTTCGTGTGTTTTCAATGAACTAATCTGAGGCTTTTTCCCCCTGTTCTGTACTTGGAAATTCTCATACTGCTTCAGAATACATTAATTGCTAAAGGTATCAGGAAGTCAAAAGTGTAGCCAAGCCTCACACAAGACAGGAACATTTCCTTATTGTCCCTCTGCTCCACCAGGAGGACAGAGGTAAGCAGGACGCAGCTGACATTCCCTTTCTGCTTTTACAGGCTGTCCTGCACTGAGACGGTTTTTCAGTACTACTGTGCAATCTGCTGATGCTATAGAATGAAGCAACAATAAATCCCGCCTGAGCAACTACTACCTAAAGAACTGACCACAAAATGGACCTAGTATATCAGTTCATTAAGTAGATTGTATGTCTACTAACATTAATGATCCATTTACATGTAGGTTAACTCCAATTTGAATCAGACTCTTTAAAAAATAAAATTACATTGCTGATATCCACAAGCCACTAAGGGTGCTGGGGAGGTCCTTCAGGCACTACACAACCTTAATCTTACCTCCAGTTTTTAGGGGAGGAGATGGTGGAAAACCAATCTCACTAAGTCAAGGCACCCAGAAGTTACAGGAAAAAATTTGCTTTCTTGCCAGCACATTTTGGTCTTTTGTGTTCAGCTGCTGCATGGCTGATGTGAGCATGAGGTTATCTTGACAGCCTCACTGAATGTTCAGATATTAACACCATGAATTGGTGCTGTTTCTCATGGAAGTCTATATCATTTTTCAGATATTGTATATACTTTAGAGTTGCCATTTTAAAAATTCAACTGTTTTAAAAACACAATCAGGATTGTGCCACAAATGATAAATTACTATCTACAGATAAGTGAACTTGTTCTGTGATAATCCTTTAAGATCAACAGCTGCCTGGCTGTCTGGCTTATATTGGCTAAAGAAAACTAAATACAAACATATATTGTCCATTATTATAATTGCAGGCAAAGGAAGCAAATCTGTCCTTCTTTCTGGAAAACAAAATAAATTTGTGGCAAGGAGCAAATTTATTTACAATTGCAGCAATCACAAGGATAGTAATAAAATAAATCCTGTAAACAGTGCAATTATTCTGTTTATTGTAAACTTGACATTGCATTTGGAATGAACTCCTGAGAGAGTTCCCTTCCCTTCCACAACTAGTGAGATGGATGTTTCTGCACATAAAATGAAGGCCTCTGTCTTTGTGTAGTGCGTGTATGTTTGGGTGTGGGTGGGGGTACCTCAATTCCTGGTACAGAAACAAGAGAGTTAAAAAGCAATGAATTTTAACTAAGTAAACAAAATGTTCCACAGAAGAAACTCATCCAATAGATATATTTAATCTGTAAAATAAGACAATTTCAGGTAAATTTTTTGCTAAAAATAAGCATCACAGATGTGGGATATTTAGAGCATTGGCTGTATGAGTATTGAGGCAACCCATTTTTCTTTAGTTGCACCTATATAAATACTAGATTGTGTAAAAATAACCCAAGAAAGAGTGATAGAAAGAAGAAAATCTTGATAATAATTACAAGTTATCTTTATTGCCCTCTCGATCTCTGAGGCCCAGATGGACCAAATATGCTCAAGAAACAATCAGAGTTCATAAATATGAACATACTGAAAAAAAGGTTAAACAGACTTTTCATCCATCCTTCAACATTCTCCTCTGAGATATTACATGCTTCTCTTTGGGTTTCCTGCAGCTTTGCATGGGATTCTGATGATAATCAGTGGGAATAGCTGCCAGATCATTTAATGGAAAAAGTAACTCAGAATTATTATAGTTTTCTTTAGTCTAAAGCAGGCAGCAGCAACCCAGAGGAAGTCATCACAAGCCAATCTTGTTGTCAGAAACCCACTTCAACCTAGAAACAGAAGTGCATGAGCTTTTCTACAGCAAGCCAATATCTACCAAGGACAAAAACGAAAATTGTGGGGGAATTTCTAGGTTATTATTTTGTGGTTTGATGGTCCAAGTATCTTGGGCAATTAGAAACGTATATTAAAAAATGTGTTTTCATCTCTGTCACCAACTCAATGGCATGAACCATTAGACAAATTTTAAAAATATCAAAAGATTTTTTTATTTTGTCTGATAGCTTTCAAAATTATGCTTCCAAATATTTAGAAATACATACAAATATACTAATGAATTAAACTCTGGAATTGCCACTTCTCCTTTCATTTCATCTTTTGGTATACAGATGTGTATATCTTAAAGTCAGATATCACCTCTGTTGATTAGCGTGACCACAAAAAGACAGGTAATAGAAACTCACCTACTGACTGGTTCAAAACCTGTAACCTCTATCTGAGTTATAGCAGCTTTTAGGAGTGCATTCAAGAATCCATCACATCCATCAGGAAATTGTTCCAGTTGCTATTTGTGTTGTTAAAAACATTTTTTTTTTCCTAGCTAGTGAAATAGAATGTGTGAAATAGTGATGGCTGCAACTTGCGATTATGCTTGAGGCAATGAAATTTAATGGGTGTCAGTTAAAAAACCCACGATATTTGAGATTGTGTTACTATCCTCAGCAGCTACATCTCTTTGCTTTTGTATTACCAGTTGTGAGATTGAGCTTTTTGAGTGTAAAAGCTTTAGAACAAGAACATTCCTCTTCTATATGGGACCAAGAAGAAAAGAATCGTGATCCCAGCTTCACTGTTCCATGGAAATCCAAATTAAAAACACATTAACAAAAAGGAATAATGAGAAAGAGACATTGCAATACTTCAGCAATATTGCAAAAATAAAGAGGGACACCGACTACTTTGTACTTTAACTTAGCATTCTATATATGCTTGAAAATTAAGTGTTTCCTCTGTAAATACAAATGAATCAATTTTTCTTCAGTTTTTCATGATTTCTCCCCCCTTGGTTTGCCTTTTAGGACTGATGTAAGTGCAGCTGTGGTTTTTTAAGAGGTGTTTATGCCATTTCTTGCACACAGCTCATCCATCACTCTCTACTCAGATACAGCAAGAATTCAAAATGCAGCCTGACTGGCACAGCCTTTTGCCTTTCATGAGGTGGCTTGGCTGGACCTGGAGCATCAGTGTGTCACCAGCAGCGCATTCCTGGGATGAATGGTGTGGTTTCTCCCATCTCCCAGAATATGCCAAAGATCAGAAATACTAATGTTTACTTATGCTGTAGGGAAACCAGAGTCTCATGCTGGAATAACACTAGTTCATATACACCACAGGTCATATAAGGAGCACTGTTTCAGGTGTCATCTTTGGTACAAAATATCTTTGTTTGCTCTAACTTATTGTTCCTAGCTGTTACAAAGGTAAGAGTTTCTGCTAACATATAAATTGGTTTTGTTTAATATACAAGACCATCTCTCCGGTTAAATGCTAGATTAAGATATTTCATTAAAAATATACATTATCTGTTGTTTCCATCTGCTGCTTGACAAGTCAACTAAGTCTGTCCAGAGTGATGTCCTTGACTGGTTTACTTTTATCAACTCCTGCTTCATGCTGATCAGGAGCTACAGCTTTAGTTTATATCTAAAATGGCAATTCACAAAAGTATCCCTTCACCTTTGTGAAGTTTTAAGAGTGCGTATATATGTGGTACCAAATACTATGCAAAGTATAGTGAATAAATACAAGTACTTGCTATCAGTGTGAGAAGACAGAGCTAAATTCTGTCCACTGAAGTTATGAGATATTAAAATGAGCCTAGAAACATCCCACAATGAACACTACTTTTCATGCCTGCATGCTTCATACCAAGAAAAAGGCAAAATTTTGCCTGTATTTCCTCTTCTCTTTCTACCTTAGGTTTACATTAATAGTGAGAAAGAAAAAAATAAACAGTAACTAAAAAGTCTGATCAGTTAACAATACAGAATTGAAAAATATAATTTTCAACATTCATTTGAGATAATTGCAATGATAGCATAATTAATTAAAAAAAAAAAAGAAAAAGAAAAGTCGTCTTAAGTTACTTTACTATCTAATAACTAGTGGGAAGCTTAATGGGTGTACCAGGCACAAGTGAAGGGAAGTGTAAGTTCCAGATTGTTTTTCTAGGGATGGAATTTCAAGTTTAGTTCAGTACTAGTTGAGCTTTGTTTCACCTCTGCTCACAAAGGTGACAATTTCATAAACACTCCATTTAGAATTTAGATTGTCAAAGCATCTTGATGTTTTAAACTTACATACTGGGCCTCAAGTGCTCTCTCCAAAATAGGAAAATCATGGATCACAATCTTAAATAGAGGAATATAAGATTTTTTTTTTTTTTTTTAAATCAGGACTCAGAGAAAGTAAGTGTAAATTAGAGATGAACAAGTGTTTCAAGATTGTCTGGTCTTTACCGAACGATTTGAGTCTGTTGAAGCTCAGACCAAGAATTCTGAACTTCAAAATCTAACCCAAAGTGCTCCAGCATAATTCCAGGGTACTAATAAATGTGCTTGTTGTCACACAGGAAGTGTCTGAATAAATTCTTCTATCTAGATAAGACTAATTAGAAACAATGGCAATATTTATGACATATTCATGAAAATAAGTTCAAAAAAAATCTAGAATGTGGCTTTATCATGTGTCATTTACTTTGTTGTGACCTTATCACGGAATAAGTATGGAGTAGAGTTTCCTGCATTCACACAGGCAAAGCTGGTATACTTTACACTGCTGGTATGAGCCAGACACTACAAAGTAATCTTAATGGGTACCTGTAACCCAAAA